>NTHP01000235.1:474338-581212 GCA_003416845.1 Oplegnathus fasciatus
TTTTTTTTTGAGGGTGTGGATTTGATCATTTTCTTACATCAGTGGCGATGAACTCCTCAATGTCATTGATGCTCTTGACGGTGATTTCACCCTGACTAATCATGGGATAGTCGTATGGGTTGGTGGTGATGAGGAGAGCCTCTGACAAAAGAAAGCGCGCGTGGTTAATTCTTGTAAGTATATACGCAATACGGCAGATAATGAATGACCTTAAAAAAAAAAAAAGCCTCACCTATCAGCTCAGGTTTGTGGCCTGTCATGAGCTGATAGAAGATGTGGTAGCTCCTCTCAGCAGACAGCTGGAACGTCACTCGAGACTTCTCCAGCAGATCTGTCGATCACACAGTCAGACACCAGTCAGTTCAACGAGCTGAAGGTACAAAAACAAACTGAGGAATCTGCTTTATCATTTCTAGCCTTACATGTTTCAATGTCTGCTGAGGCCAGCTTCCCAGTTGTGGCAAAATGGATTCTGATGAATTTACCCTATGCAAAAGAAGACTGTAGATCAGAATTATAACTTCTTGCATTCTGATATTGTTTAAAAAGACTTAAAGGTTAACAAACACTTACAAAACGGGATGAGTTGTCATTCCTCACAGTTTTGGCATTACCATAAGCCTCCAGCAGGGGATTGGCTGCAATGATTTGATCCTCCAGAGACCCCTTCATTCAGAAAACCAGAGGGGGGAAAAAAATGCTTCATACCTGATGGTCCAAGATCACTTTCGATTACGGCTATGTCTATGTTGACACTTTTACCAAAAAACCGATGTGTCCGTTTACCTGCATTTTTCCAGCAACGTGTTCTTGTTTCTTTCCTCCAGCCACTGCGATTGTCGCAAAGTACTGGATGACACGTTTGGTGTTGACAGTCTTTCCTGCGCCGGATTCTCCTCTTTGAGCATAAGAACAGGTCAATTAGCACCAGAAACATCTTGTTTTAGGTGAACTGAACAAACATTAAAAGAAACTCTTGTTCAGACTTGTGCTGTAGTGCATCCAGTCAACATTACTGTATGTTATTTAGTTTATGCTAAAAAATATACAGTGTAGTTACAATGATTTCAGAATCACTGTATGTTAGGTAAATGATTTGTAAAATTGGCAAACTTACGTGATGAGGATAGACTGATTCTCACGGTCTGTAAAAAAAGGTAACATATTTTCATATTATTTACATAATTGGTTCGTTCAAATGTGCTTTGTGTCTAATGATTGATATTCAAAGTCTAAGAAATTAGTTTCTGTTAGCTGTTACTTTCTTAATAGGTTTCACAAATTAAGGTTTTAAAGTTCAAAATATTTTGTTGCTCTCTTCTCATGGTTCGGCATTTAAAACATGCAAAGTTTCAGCACATTTCTTTCTTACACACCAGTGAGCATGAACTGATAGGCGTTATCAGAGATGGAGAAGATGTGGGGTGGAGCCTCAATCCTCTTTTTGCCTCTGTATCCTGCTACAACCACTGAGTCGTACACTGGGAGCCACTTGTAGGGGTTCACAGTGACGCAGAACAGCCCTGAGTAGGTCTGTGGAGACAGGGAGGATTTTTACTGACACACGTCTTCCTGTAGTCATGGTTCATGTACTGATGTGATGATGAGGTCAAACTCACGTAGATCATCCATGCTGCATAACGCTCTTTGAGGTTATACAGCACAGAGGGCTCACTGAGGTGGGTCATCATGGCCATGTCCTCAATCTTATCGTACTTCGGAGGGTTCATGGGGAAGACCTCCGTGTCTTTTACAGTGATTGTCTGTTACAGGGACAGAAACAACACTGGACTTCAGTTTTGACAGTAGACTGGTGATGCGACTCAGCTGGTCAGTATTCATTATTATTTGTATCACAGCAAGAGGTTATGATTTAGTGATATAGTGTGGAACATATAAGGCATGCACTTTATGCACTGTTAACACATCTTTAACAAAACCTTTTAAAAATGATTGTTCCTCAGATGGAAACAGAGAAAGAAAACCCGACATAGTCTTTCACATGGACTTATGTTTGTACATGAGCAGTTTTCACTGTGATGTGAACTATAAATTCATTCAGCTGACAAAACAGATTTTTTATTCCTCTGCCGTTGTGCTCACCTTTCCACAGAGTGTCTCCACGGTGGCTTTGCCGCCCTCCCTTTTTGTAAGTTTCCCCTTGAGGTACATCTCTGCGGGCTCAGTCACAAAGTACGCTGTTTTAGCATCAAAGGGAGTGTTTTGAGCTTCAATTCTCTCTCTTTCTGGCTTCCGGAGGTAAACGGCCGCCGGGCCAAAACACTCCATTTCCGCGTCCGTACTCATGGTGACCCTTTACTGCAAGTAAGTAAAAACAGCACAGCAGTCATTTATTTCTTCTCTGCTTGACATCTTCACTCATGATGGTACTTAACTTTTGAACAAAAGGGAAAAGCTGTTAATGTTGTGATGAATGTTACACTCAAATGAAGAACAGAGAAAAATGGACAATATGGTATATTCTACTGATTTAAGTTTCATGCAAAATGATTGAGAACGTTAAACACAAAAGCTCCATTTACAGTGACAGTACTGTTTCATTTCCCATTAACTGTTTAATTCCCTTTGTTGATGCCATGACTTCTTACATGTGCTACTACTATCAGACACTTTGTCATAAAACAGCAATAACACTAAACAAAAGTGACAATTTCTTTTTTCTATTAATGATGCGGACATCATTAACGGAGTGGGATGCACAAAATTAGCTATGTTAATTGATTTGTTAACCACACAAGATTATGGTTTAACAAACATGTAGACATCATATAACAAAGTCTGATATATCACATATATACACAGTACTCAGCTACTGATTCAAAATGTCTTTAGACAAAATCAAACAGTGGTAGAAGAAATAAATTACCTTCTTCCCTCCCCTCAGAAGAACAGATATTGATGGTTTAATGAGGGTTCTGAAGAAAGAAACAAATAATTTAAATTAATAACTGTACCTGAACTATTTCATAGTAAAAAAAGAACTTACTGTACACTGAAGTCCTGGCATAAACACGACAGCTCTGTATGCACTTTATGGTGTCTGGCAATAAGTGGTCATGCCCTGCATTGCTCATTAAGCTGCTGGTTTTCCTCCTGCTAATAAAAGACTGTAACTCACTCACCTTGACTGGTCGCCTGTCAGTCCTTGGGGGTGTCCAGCCTCCCTTCTTATATAGAGAGATCAGTGTTCACTCAGCAGAAATGACTTGCTTTATTTGGTCATGTACTTTTACGCTCTCTGCCTGAATATTTTTGCCTCTAATCTGATATCTGGCATCTTTCGTCACAGTCTATCACAGATTAAAATCCTCTGGCTTTCAGACTCACTGGTTTCCAGAGGCAAGTTTTAGACGATGAGAAGAATTTAAATGGGAAATAAAGATTGTTCTTTGAATGACAGAAATGATTATGGTTCATTAGTGTGTAAGAATGGCATAAGCTCCTTATTGGCGTCATCACCAGATTAACTTTATCAAGGAAACATACATGAACAGTGATGTGGTGTTTTTCCCCGCTCATAAGAATATTAATCATTATGATTTGTTTGAAACAGAAGCCACAATGTCCTTAGAGGCTGCAGTATATGAAGAGAGAGAGAGCACATAAAACATTTGTCTCAATGTAAACTATTTTACTGGAGGAGTAATGGTGCCACACAATAGACACAGTTAAACTACAGACTGAATGTGAAGGTGTATAAATAGATCAAGACACTTGCAATGCAGCATTTTTTAACCTTGTGTAAATATTGTTCTGGCGGGCGTATTGGTAACTGAAGTTCAGACATTGTTTTGGTCTTTACGATAATCTCCTTAATGCACCTTGGCACTGCAGAGGATCCGACTTTAGCCGTGGAGAAGCTCTCATATGTCACTGGTATTCTGTTGCAGAAGCCTTGCAAGTCTTTCCTGTGACAAAGGAGCAGAATTGGGCCTAACAGTTGCTAATCTAAGAACCTGTGGAAATGATGATACCTCATGATAGCAGACACACTCGCTGAGGTCTGCGTTTTATGAAATCCCAAACTTAATTAGATTTGTTCTGAAGGGAGGAAGGACAATAGAAAGAAGAATACTTGTATTTATAGCGCTTTAATTTCCTTCTGTTATTTCATTCATGTGTCCAGGAAACGTGACATATGCGTCCTGTGAAAAATAAGAAATGGTGATGGCATTTGCTTTGAAGTTCCCTTGATACAAAAGTCCATCACAAAGCACTTAAGTTACTGTAATGCCAGCGTGACGACATCTTATCAAAACTTCTGCCTTTGCTGAAAATGCGAATATCACAAAAACTCACCATTTTACCATATTTTCATACAAAATGTAGTATTTTCATACAAAAACTGCTGTGTAAAATTCTGCCAGCACAGTGTTATGACATGAAAACTCATAAAAAGAGATCACTATGCCTCTTTGAATGATAACAGTGCCTGCCAAAGTGTCTAATTATCTCATTATAACAAGTAATGGTGGCAATCTTGGAGCGGGGCCTGTGTTTGAGTTAATGTGATAAGATTACACACATCAGTGACGCACACTCTTTGAGTTAGAAATGTGTGACATGGGGCAATGTAACAATTTTGTTTGCCTTAGATCATTACAAATGTCGGGGAGCCTATTTAGTATTCATAAGCAGTATACAAACATTTAATAAATGGTTTATAACACACTACTGTATAATGTAGTTGTAAGCAGATATAGTGTTGAATTAATTAAATATTAATGTATTTGTCAACTATAACTCCTCCTGTGAGCACCTATAAGTGGACACTACAGCATAAACAGATAATAAATAAAAATAGTAAAATACAGTTGAAATAATCAACAATTTGTCTTCATAGCAGAAGTTATAATTGTTGACAAATGCTGTAAATTAATAAACTACTAAACATGTCCTTATAGCTGCTTACAACTACATTACAGTGTTATAAATCATTTATTAAATGTTTGTTTAAAACGGCTTATAAATGCTAAATACGGAGACTTAAAGTAAAGTGTTACCCCAAATGTCTGTCATTTTGACTAAGTTTATGATGTTCTGTTATTGTCACACAGTTGAACTACATAATACATTATAAAACACAGACTTGTGCAGTAGAGAGTGGTGTTAAAGGTTTTACATTTTGCCTCTTCTCTGCCATATTTTCCAAAAAAAAATTTCTTTGAGAACAGAGCTGATTTTTCAGGTATTATTTAAACTGGTCTAAGAAAAGCAGTCCTGTTTTTAGACTCGTGACATATTATCCCAAAGAATTTTTGCAATTACTGAGGAATAATTTAGGCTCCAGAGTTGTATTGGCCTGATTACACAGACAGGGGATGATTGCAGGGGTCCTCGTTCTATTTTTGTACATACTATTTTCCAACAAGTCTTCAGTCATTTATTTGTGTCTTAATCAGTACTTTTCCAATCTATTAATTTGCTGTGTCTCTGCTGTTTTTAATGCTTTTGCTCTTTTCATATTTGTCACATTACTCTGTAGAGCATATATGAAACTGTGCCATACAAATAAACTTGAACTTGAACTACATAATGTCTGGACGGTGAAGGGAGCTGGTGCAGAGCCTGAGCTATTTGTTTTGATTTGGGTCATGTGATGGAAGGAGATCTGTAACCACTACGATCTAATTTAGTACCCTCACAAGTGTGTTTAAGTGTCAACAAGGTAATGTTAAATACATCTAAACAAACCTACTTTTCATGGCTGTTACAGACAAAAAAAAGTAGAATTGTGTGTTTTTAATGTGTTTTGAATGAATTTAACGAGGCAGTAATAAACCTTAAAAAATGATCGTCAATGATCTGGACATACTATATTAAAGTGAGAAGTGTTGTAGCCATATTTACGCTCTCTAGCTACTTATAATAGTATACATGACTCCTAGGGAGCTGTCTGGAGGTGAAACAGTGTCAGGTTTTCATTAATCCCCAATTGACAGTGCTCTAACACAGTCTTAAGGTTTGGTTTTCACAATTTTTTAATCCACAATTGGCTCTAAAAGCTCACACTACTCTTATGACTCTACAGAATGACCAATATTTAGTGATGTACTGGCTCAGATGTCTGATTTTTGCTGTGGTTCACGAGGGTGTGATAATCCTAGAGCTCAGACTGATGACAGACGTGTCCATCTTAAAAAGAGGTCATCTGGCTGGGTCTAGTGGAGGTCAAAGGGCTTCAGCTTTCTAGGGACCGTCTCTGAAATCTGATATTGCGAACATTATCACGCTATCGGTGCCACATCGGACAGAAAGTTATTAGAATATTGCAAAAAGTTCATATTTTTTAACTGAATTAATTCATTTTCAAACATTTACACGCTGAGTTTGACTCAGACAGTAGATCTCAAATCTGCGTGGTGTTTCTCAACTGATTATGATTCAAAATACAACACCAGTGTTCACAAACAGTAGTGATGGAAACAGACCTGCTGTAAAAATGAATGTAATACTTCATTTAGTTGTTGTCTGATGTTAGTTTGTATTAAAACAGATCATTTTGAGAGGGATTGGACTGTCAGGGGCTGACATGGCCAGCTATGGATTGGCCACTGTCATTAATCCTGGTGTATTTCAACTCTTTCTAACATTGTCACATTGGTATTTTTAGATTGAATGAATGGATTCTTTATGTGTATTTGTGTTGCCTCAAATTGCTGCTTGAGGGACAAATAAAAGTATTTATTGCTTATTATTGAGAACAAGAGGTTTTGGTTTTTTTACTTTTTACAATTTATCGTTTAATGTAACAAAAGTTTGTTACCTCATCAGAAGAGTTTGCAGTAACTTCAGTAGCTTGTCAGAGCAGAAAAAGCAACAAACACGACTCGAATTAATCAATTGTATTTATTTATTTTTACTATATTGGTAATCTAGAAGCACAACTTCATATCAGCACATTTGAGTCACCTCAGTTTATCATTCTAGGTTTTCTCCGCCCATCCGGGCATTACAACTTGCTCACATAAAAATAAAACTTTTTATCAAATCACTTTTTTTAAAAACATTATCATCTATATTCTAAACTGCCATACATTTGAACACATAAACATTTTTGTGTCTAACATTTATTTATCACTTTCACTCATTTCACATATCTTCCTGCATATCAGATTACACGTCTGCATTTCTGACAGTATAAGCGGTCAGTGTGGGTCTCAGACGCTGACCTTCTAATCTCCCCTCTGTGCTGCTGAAAGTCAAAGGTTTAAACACAACAGACAGCTTTATCTGTAGGTCGCACCACTACTGTTGTTTTTGACCCCACTATAACACCTATTCTGGTCGCTCCTGTGACATATCGTGCTTCATAAACTGTCCTGGTTTATTTGAAAGTGGGACAGTAAACTCTATAACTGTCAGCTCTATTGTCCAATGTGGAATCTGCAGCGAACAGGTGATTAGATTTGTGTCTCCAGGTTTTTCAGGACGGGCACTTGTGCTGTCTCGAGGGTGCGGATGTATTTTTAAACCCTTTCTTTAAATGGTCTTGTTGTACTGTGTGTCCTGACAGATGAACTGAAGACAAGGCCAAGCTTGTCGCTTGACCTTCCCCTAAGTCAAGTGTTTGTTCCCCATACGCGGCAAGGAGGGGATCATGTTATATGATGTGTAGTAGTTTGCATTCTTTCCTTGTTGAAAGATGACACTGGACTGGCAAAGATGGGGCGAGGGCATTAGAAGCTAAATACTGAGGACTTCACACCCTACAAAATAGGCCTATATAGTCAATAAAAATGTGATACTTGATCTCTTATGCTCCCGGGTGTGCTTATTTGGAAGAAATACAAATATAGCTGTCTCCTCAGCAATGTTCTCAGAGCTCAGCCATTTGTCACTGCCTCAAGTCTTACTGTGGAACAACCTTTGATATAAAACACTCAATTCCTGGGTGGTCTTAGTCTCCTGTTTGACAAAAGGGCACTGTTATTTACAACTCTCAAAGGTGAGTGCAGTCTTTCAGGTAGAGGTCAAATATAACAAATTGGTCTACACATCGTCATAGCAATATATCATAGATTTAAGATGTCTTAAAATCCTATTGTGTTTATCTACTGTTTGTCAGATCTCACTGTATCAGCTTTCTGCAGCAGCACTGAGCTGACACGTTTCACATCAGATAAATAGACACAATTTTAAAGGATTACTAATAAATAACACAAAATAAACAACCACTTTTGTCCAATTTACAAGCTACAACACCACCAACAAAGCTGGGGAACCATAGAGAAGGCCAGAGACAGACAGAAGTGGAAGGACTTTGTTGCTGCCCTATGTGCCAGCCGGCATAATGGGAGTGAGTGAGTGTTTGTCCAATTTGACACTTCTATGATTGTCCAGCAAGTCTTAGGTTGTAAATAAAAGTAATAATAGAATGAGAAATAACAATACAATACGGGAATCATAATGTACGATGCACAGTACATAAAGTAGTAAAAAGGCTTTAACTGATAGGAATAAAACAGTCAATCATGGATGATGTAGTTTTATACTATAATATCGATATACACCGACCGGCCACTTCATTAAGTACACCTATACAATCTAATGTGATCCAATACAACAGCTCTGCCATGAATTCTACTTTTACGAAGCTTATAATTTTCCAGTTTTTGTTGACACTGTCAGAAAGGTAATACTTCTATTTTATGTTTATTATTGGGGCCGTAGTGGGTGGTGTTGTTGTACTGGAGTGCATCATATTGAAAGGTGGTTTTAATATTTTGTTACATACATGAGAGGGGCAGATTTGTGAAATATATGTATGACTAAGATCAACTTTAATACAAATCCAACCTACAGTATGTGCCAACCTTCTGTTAATTATCATCACTTATCTTTTTACTTAACTTTACTTTCTTAAAATTACTAGTACTAGAACTATAACTTCATCCTGTGCGTTCAGTATTTTGCTTGTGATGCGATTAGTACAATTAGTTTTTAAGTCTGAATACTGGTCAAGTGTCAAGTAAGGCTGTAATTTGATTATTGGCAATAAAAGCGAAACTCTGTATTTCTTTATATTTGCTTACATCTGTAGTCTGAAAAGTTATAATAATAATGGATGTTAACTCACTGTATAGTAGCCTAAGCAGAGACATCCCTGCTTAGGCTCGTGTATAAGTATCACTGTGTGTTGTGGTTCACTAATAGGTCTATTTTCATCACAGGTCCACAACTTGACAGGGGGCAACATATGTTTTGAGGCACATAAAAAAACTGTAAGGTCACTAGACTGTCAGTAACATTATCACCACAAGGCGAAGATTTGCAGTTATCATAACCTAAAGAACCTTTCACGGGATAACAGGCGACAGTTGACAACCAGGTTATTTTGAATGATGAAGCTACACTGCTCAAATTTAGACATACCACTCAGTTTATATCCAGTGCTACTATCAGTAATTATATTTACGTTCTCCTGATTAAATTCAGATTATTTGTCTGATTTCTGAAACTGGAAGTGATTTTCATTAAAACAATATCAATAATTGTCTTCAACTGTAGTTTTTAGTGCACAATTGTGTACTAATTCATGTCATCTATTGTGATTATGTTAAGGTGAATTAAGCAGCTATGATAAAGGAATCTCTGCATGTAGTTTGTGAATTAATGGAGCGAACTTTTTTTTATGTGATTACATTATACAGTTTATTAAATAATCCAGAGGGGTTTTCACATAAATCCCCAAAGTTGAGACATTTTGTGTAAAACTTTGCTGCTTCTAATGTTTGTGTATAATTAACCTCGTCCATTTATCATTTGAATTAAGAATTAAGTGAAACAAACAGCTTAACAGTGAAAAAAAACAACTTTCACTTGCTTGCAGTTTTATTTCTTGTTACACACTTGACACATCAGACAAAAGCATCATATTGTATGATTTCTTCTACTGTGTCTTGTCACGACTGATGCTCATTCTTCAGCCTCCTTTCCCTTTAAATCAATACAAGAGAGACAGTGAGAAGTTAAAGACAAGATGTTCTGTCAAGATACTGAAAGTCCTCCTATAAATAGTATTAGACAGCGTAATTACTACTGAATGAAAAGAAATAAAAATGAATATACCCTGACAATTTCACGGCTTCTGGCTCTCAGCTTGTTGACCTGAGACTCGGCGATGTCAGCTCGCTCCTGAGCCTCCTCCATCTCATGTTGCACCTTCCTGTACCTGGACAGGTGAGTGTTGGCCTGCTCCTCCTGGGAAGCACAAAGTTAAAGAAGTGACGCCTTGAACAATCTCACCAGTTGTATGAGATTAAAAAGCACACAGTCATTAAATCACACTGCATCAAGCTGTCAGTCCTCAGTCAGTGTTAGAGAAGGTGTTACTGGTGTGACGCATATTTGTGTCGCATGTGTCGAATGTTTCACACTCACAGCTTCCTCAGACTGCCGCTTGTAGGACTTCACTTTTAGCTGCAGCTTGTCCACCAGATCCTGAAGTCGGGCAATATTCTTCTTGTCCTCCTCGGTCTAGAGGTGGCATACAGTATAGTCTGTTTGAGACCAACACTAAAGCGAATACCATCATCCCATCACGCTTCAGGAGTGCCTTTGAAGCCACTCGAGAGCACATTCGCACATACGTCTTCTGCAGTGTAGCCGCTTCACAAAGACTGACAAGAGCAAGGACAACCAAACAGGCTGCAAATACTGAAGCTATGAATTATGACCATGTGAACAACAGCTGAGAAATTTACATATTTTCATCTTTACCACTTGGCACAATGTCTTCAGGGGATCCTTCAGTGCTGCAAAAACACTGCCATCTCTCTCTAATCTCAAGCTGCCTGTGAGAACTGACTGTACACGCAAGAGTGCCTCCTCTTTCCAATTTTTCATGGTGAAAATCTGTTAAACAGATCTATAAATGTCACACATGAGCTCATACTAATATAGGAGCATAGCTGCATGTATTTATAGCTGCAACCATGGAATGTTTATCTTTAGCCGCGGTCTCCTCTATACCACTTCAGCATGTCAAGCACTGTTGGAGCTTCAAACATTGGATGGTGATTTATGCCCTCTAGGGGTTTGAAACATATTCTACATCCAGCAGTATTAATGATTTTTCTGAACTGCTTCAGAAAAATATTTTATGATAATAAGTTGCTTCACTGTTTGATTAAATTTTAAGGTGTGCTATGTGAGATATATGTTTTGGTTCTCTGTACCTGGTAAGTCAGTTCCTTCACTCTGCGTTCATATTTGCGGACGCCTTTCACAGCTTCAGCTCCACGTCTCTGCTCAGCATCGACCTCAGACTCGAGCTCTCGAACCTTGGTGATAAGAAGTGCAGACTTTACGTTGACAGGACTGAATGTGTTTGAACAGATGAGTAATATGATTCATCTTTTATAAAAAATAAAATATTTTTTCTATGTAGTGAACCTACCCTAGCCTCCAGTTTCTGGAGCTGCTTCTTGCCGCCCTTCATGGCCAGATTCTCAGCCTCATCCAGACGGTGCTGCAGGTCCTTCACTGTCACCTCCAGGTTCTTCTTCATCCTCTCCAAATGAGCGCTGGTGTCCTGCTCCTTCTTCAGCTCTTCAGCCATCATGGCAGCCTAAACATGGAGTAAATGTAACAAGGCCAGTAAGCACAGAGATCAAGGAAAATAGTTTGTAAGGCAAATATAAAACAAAAGGGTAGATTACTACAGAATAGTGTTCAGCTGTAAATATAAAACAATACAAATTTACTTTAAGCTTTAATGGAATTATAATGTCCATGAAGTTAATGTGATATTTCTTTTGTCTCATATTTTTTTATGTCAGTCTTTTCCTGAGATCAGTTTTAACTGATTGTTGCAGAAGAATTTTATCAGAAGCAACAACTTTAAAAGTTCCTACCAAGAATGTACTTTTTATCGACCTGTGACTCTGAAACACCTCCGCTTCAGTTTGAATGAACAAAATTCTGTGTTATAAAACATCTCCACTATTAGTTACATTACATTAGGGCTGTATATACCATCTCCTGAGAAAGCTGTAATAGCTCCGCTGACAGACTACACCAGCCTGTTAACTTGGAGCTGGGACTCCTCCTAGTTGCTACTACTGTTATATAACCAAGCTGCATTGACCATTTCTAGCATATATGTATAGCTTTAGCTTTTAACATAGTTTAAACATCTCCTAAATTGTACAGTTGATGGCTGTCTGAGATTGTTTTTCCATTACACAGGAATGCACTACTTTACTCAGAAGGAGCTCAGAAGGAGGCTCACGCTTTACTTTACTACTTTACTCATAATTAGTCATCCATTTCATTTAGCTGTACTTTATTCAAAACCGGGGTACTACTGACTGGAATTTCTCAAGCAGATAACGTTGAGCTCCAGTCTTGGCAGCTGGGTTTTAAATGAATCAGTAAGTGCATGCTAAAATACTAAAACAGGGCTCACATCAGTGATGGCCTTCTTGGCCTTGTCTTCAGCATTTCTTGCTTCCTGGACAGCATCTTCCACTTCACCTTGGATCTGGACAAAGTCAGCTTCCAACTTCCTTTTAGTGTTTAGGAGATTTGTGTTCTGGAGGGAAAAATATATGTTGAGGTTTCCTCGGGTTTTATGCATTTTTCTAAATTGTCTTGTAATTAATAGTCAGTAAAATACAGTTATAATACCTGAGAGTGCAGCAGTCCCACACGCTCGCTGGCATCAACCAGCTCCTGTTCAGCCACTTTGCGGCTTCTCTCCGTCTGCTCCAGTGCAGCTCTCAGCTCCTCGATCTCAGCCAGCATCAGGTTGTTCCTGCGCTCCACCATGGCGACCTGCTCTTTCATGTCCGCCTGACCTCTGAGAGCTTCATCAAGGTGCAGCTGGGCATCCTGAATGCAAGATAAAGAAATTCAATTTAGCGGTTTGTTTGTTTGGGCCATGTAGCTATATTTTTGTACATTTTTATGCCTGACCTTAAGCTGTCCCTGCACATTCCTCAGCTGTTTCTGGGCTTCAGCTGCCTGGCGGTTGGCATGGCTCAGCTGAACCTCCATCTCATTGAGGTCTCCCTCCATCTTCTTCTTGACTCTCAGGGCATCGTTTCTGCTCCTGATCTCTGCATCCAAAGTGCTCTGCATGGTCTCAATCACTCTCTGGCTGTTCCTCTTGATCTGCTCAATCTCCTCGTCCTTCTCTGCGAGTTTCCTGTCAACTTCATTTTTCACCTGGGTGAGCTCAAGCTGGACACGCAGGATCTTTGATTCTTCGTGCTCCAGGGTAGCCTACAAAATGAAACGTAGGGTGCAAAACTTCAGAATTAAGAGGTATTAAGTATACAGAAGGTTGCTATTTTTGGATCAAGATAAAGATTCTTAATTCTAGAGTTCCTTGTTTGGATTTTTCTTCGCAAATAGGTCATCTCAAATACCTCCGCCTCCTCTAGGGCGGTCTGGATTTCTGCTTTCTCGCTCTCTACTGTCTTCTTCCCCTTTTCCAGTTCATGAATGGTCTTTCCTGATTCACCAATATGTTCAGTCAAATCGGTGATTTCCTCTGTTGAGAAACCCCCCACAAAATTACAATTCTTTGTCAACAGAGTTTAGTGTTGTAATTATAGTAGAGCATCAATTCTTTGTCTCATTTTCTCAAGTCAGATCAGGCCTGCCACTGAGGCCCAAACTTCATGTTTACAATAAACAATTTAACTTACATCAGTTTCCCAAACCCATTATGTTTTTCTTGAATGTGTCACATATTTAGTTAAGAATGAATTTAATGTCAACAATCGCACGCAGGATTTGTTGCCTTACGTTGCAGGTTCTTGTTCTCCCTCTTCAGGGTCTCCAGGTGGTCCAAAGATTCTTCATATGAATTTTTCATTTTAAACATCTCTGTGCTTAAAGAGCGAGCCTCCTTCTGAGCTCCCTCCAGCTCTGCCTGGCTCTCCTCGTACTTCTGTTTCCACTCTGCAAGAACCTGAACATGTAAGAAACAAATTAGTGTTTTCTGTCACCTCACGTTAACCAGTTGAAACTGTGCATTACAAAAATATCTAACCTTGTCAAAGTTCCTTTGCTTCTTGTCGAGGTTAGCAGCCAGAGCGTTAGCTCTCTCCACATCGNGTCTTCCACTTCACCCTGCAGTCTCTGTTTTGTCTTTTCCAGAGAGGCACATTTTGCATTCACAGCCTCGATGGATTCCTCTGCATCCTGAAGACGCTGGGCAAGCTTTTTCCTAAAACAACATGTTATGATGAGTTATAGAATTGATGCATGTGATAACAGCATCTAATCAGAACAACAACCAACCAATAGTGTGTATACAAAGCTAAAATTGCTGTGACTTACTTGGCCTCCTCCAGCTCCTCAGTGCGCTGAATGGCATCAGTCTCGTATTTGGCTCTCCACTGAGCCACCTCGCTGTTGGCCTTGGACATTGCTCGCTGCAGCTCAGCTTTGGCCTCCTGCTCCTCCTCATACTGCTCTCTGAGCAGGTCGCAGTCATGACGAGCTGACTGAACAGCATGAGCCAGCGCGTTCTTGGCCTATGATCCAAATGTGCACCTGATTAATATTTGACACAAATTGTCTGGTGGCCTTTTCCTCTGTGATTATCCTGCTGATTTCATTACCTTAACTTCCTCCTCGATGTGCCTCTTCAGCTCCTCAATCTGCTGAGTGTAAGCCTGCTTGCCTCTTGTCAGCTGAGAAACAAGAGCTTCTTTCTCCTCCAGCTGTCGCGTACTTTCACCTGATCAAAGATATGAATTGACTTAACGTAAATCAGAACAAAATTGCTAACATCTAACTTAATAATGATATAGAGTTCACATTGTCATGCAAGAAAGGATTTGCTCCTGGACCATCATCATGCAGACAAGAAGAACCTTGAATCTGAAAAAATGTTTAAATTTGCCAGGTACTAATCATTAAGAGCACAGTCAGAAGCTATAAACATGGAGCTAAACAACTCCATGACAGCATACTTAGGGGGGCGGCTGTTGATCAGGACTCAGGACTCAATCAGATTTGTAGCAAAGATGTTACCTGAATGAGTTTGTGTAAGATGTTGCTACTAGTAGCACTTAGCCTCATACACGGTATGAGTATTATTATTAGAGTATTATTACCACCGAGTACAGTATATTGAGTGATTAAATATTATGATGCAGATCTGGTTCCTAGTGTAGGAGCCCAGTTTTTGCAGAATAATGAACATGATATTCATACCATTCTCAGTTTGAAGTCTTGCTCTCTGTGCACTCATGTCGTTTAGCTGACGGACATTTTCATCATTCTTGGATTTGAGCTCGCTCAGCTGATCCTCCAATGTCCTGCACAACTTTTCAAGATTTGACTGGTAAAAGAAAACATGTATTAGTATAAAAATATTAACATTATTTTTTTGCTCCCTGTATGAAAATGTAGCACTCTCACCTTTGATTTGGCGAAAGACTCCATATTGCTGCTGAGGTCATCGATCTCCATCTTGTATTCACTTTTCTCTTTCTCCAGCTTCTGTTTGACTCTCTGGAGGTTATCAATCTGTTCTCCCAGCTCTGCCACACTGTCGGCCTGCTTCTTGCGGAGAGCTGCAGCGGTGGCCTCGTGCTGCAGGGTGGACTCTTCGAGATCACGACGCAGCTTCTGAAACTCGGCCTCGCGCTTCTTGTTCATCTCGATCTGAGCCGACGTTGCTCCGCCGGCTTCTTCGAGCCTCTCGCTGATCTCCTCAAGTTCCCTGGAGAGATCAGACCTCTGCTTCTCCACCTTGGCCCGAGCAGCCCGCTCAGCCTCAATCTCCTCCTCTAGCTCCTCAATACGAGCCTGTGATGCAAAATAAAGTAGATAGTCGTGTTCAAATGACCTGTATGCCAAGCCTTATTTCAATGATGTCATAGTAGGTTTGACTTGGCTTTTTTGGGTCTATGACTAAATTGTAAATTGTATTTAAAAAATACAATGTAATTCATGATAATACAGAGAAAATCAACTGACAACTCAACATCTCAAAATTGGTATTAACCACTTTTTTCTCATAGGGCACTTAAAAGTCTCAATTGAAGCCTATACTGATTGGATTGTTATGAAGTTTTAAAGAAGAATTCACTTTTCTTTTAACTAATTTTAAGTGTTTGTTATAGTTTTTCAAATGGTTTAATTATAACGATGTAAGTGAACAAAAATGTCTGTGAGTTGAGTGTAAAATAACTGTGCTCCTGAATTTCATTCTGTCCATCCATCAGTCACTTCTCTAAGAAAGATGACTGTAAACACATGTTTTGATTAAGTAACAATCCAAAACATTCAACAAAATTTCCCTCCACAAAGCACAAACACATATTTACACATTACCTGCAATTCCTTTATTTTCTTTTGAAGTTGAACACCGAGTGCCTGTTCATCTTCTATCTTGCTGAGAAGCTGGCTCATCTCAAAGTCCCTCCTGTGTTAGCAAAAATAATGAAAGATGTTACAGATGAACACTGTACTCATTTTGGGAATTGTAGCGTTCTCATTATTACATACTTCTTTATTTTCTCTTCAGACTGCTGCTTGTCATTCTCCAGATCCATGATGGTTTCATGGGCCAGTTTCAGATCTCCTTCGAGCTTCCTTTTTGATCGCTCAAGATCCATACGGAGCTTCCTCTCTTGCTCCAAGGAACCTTCAACCTGGTGCATTCACATATAGTGTAACGAATACCAGTGGAAATACAGAAAAACTTTTGCACGTTTCAAACAAACACACAGCCTCTTACATCGTCCACTTGCTGCTCCAGCTTGGTTTTAGCCTTCGTCAGAGTGTTGACTTTGTCTTCCTCTGCCTGCAGATCATCAAGGGTCTGCTGATGGGCCTCTTGGAGGGCTTTCTTCTCTTTGGTCAACTTGGCAATGGTCTCATCTTGAGAGGCCATTTCTTCCACCAGGTTTTTAACCTAAATAGTTTATATAAATAAAATGACTTAATATTTGATCAAAGTATATTTCTTATAAGCAGTTTAGTAATCTGAAATGAGAGACATGAACCTTGTTTTCAGTGGCATGCTTCTCCTTTTCCACTTTGGCCAGAGTGAGCTCCAAGTCATCAATGTCTTTCTTCAACTCGGAGCACTCGTCCTCCAGCTTCCTCTTCTTTGCAGTCAGCTCAGCATTCATTTCCTCTTCATCCTCCAGTCTCTCAGACGTCTCCTTGACTTTGGCCTCAAGCTGGATTTTTGCTTTAATGAGCCCCTCACACCTTTCCTCTGCATCACTGAGGTTTTCACCTTCCTAGATTTGATGGGACATGAAATTACAATAATAAATATTTAACTTTAAAAACCAGGATCTCTGCAATTCCCTGTTTATTTTTAACATACAGACTGAATTTGTAGCTGCAAGTCATTCTTCTCCTGCAGCAGAGTGACCATCTTCTCCTCCAGTTCTTTCTTCTTAGCCAGAGCCTTTGCCAGCTCTTCTTTGGTCTTTTCAAAGTCCTCTTTCATTTGGGCCATCTCTTTCTCAGTCTCTGCACTCTTCAGCAGAGGCTTTATTCTGAAATACAGCTTCATCCATGGCCAAGTTTTGACATTCATGAACGAGCGGATGTTGTACTGGATGGAGTAAATGGCTTCCCTGGTGATACAAGACATAGAAAAAAGTCAGATTTTTTTTTCTCTTGCCCAGTTTTATCGAAGACACACACACTTACTTAAGACAATGGGACAGTTGGGTGAAACTGTTTCTTATTGCTATTAGGGACGTACTTGCCCTCTAGAAGTCTGCTACTTGCTATGGCACTGGAGGTTGCCAAATGAGATACAATGCATAAAGTGCAAAAAGTATATTCCAATTACTGTAATATTTATTTTGCTTGACTTATTTTAGAGTATCAAGATAAAATAAAACGTTACATTCAATAACTATGAAGATTTTAGTTTGGAAAATTAGACCAACATTCATATAATTCATTCCTATAGTGTGCAAACCTAGAGGCGCAGACTCCTACATTACGTCTCCCTGGATCTCATTAGGATGTCAGACATATAACTTTCCCCACCACTGCTACAGCACCCACTGTGTTGAACTGTATTAATTATTAGCCAGGAGCGACTACTTTGAAGCAACCCTGCATATCCCCATACACAAGCTCAGACTCTACAACAGCAAGTCAGTCTTCCCGTAACTGCATTCACAATTTTAGTTCTTGGAAGTGTGAAGAATAAGCTGTTCAAACAACTGGCACAACCTGCACAACATAATGTAGCCTACATGCAGTATGTTGATCAGAAAAAGAGCAATAAGAAGTATTTCCCTCCATAGTCTCAATACTTTTACTCATCCGTCATCTTTTAAATATGTAGCATTCATCTTGTTAAGCAGTGACTGACTCGATGTGCAGGGTATGAGCAAGAAAACAAAACATCACTGTACTGTGTCCACACTTTATGTTTGCACGGGACTAAAGTAAAGAAAAATAAAGTCTGTTATTAAAATAAGTTAGAAGTGATTTTTGTTATATTTATAGCACTGTGTAACCCCATACCTATAGCAAATATTCCTAATATCAAAAATGTATTTCAATGATTTTGTGCTGTAAGTGCCACAGTATATTTGTAGCTTACAAAATACTAAGCCCACCTTCTCTGCATCATTTTGGCAAATTCTCGTCTCATCAGGAAACCTCTGCACAGAGCCTGAGTCATTGTGACCAGTTCAACCAGTTTCTCATCTCTCATCTCCTCAAGCGTTCCCAGTAGTCCAGCCTTGAAGAATACCTGATAATGGATACAATAACATTTATTTAACCAAAACTGTTGCGGTTTCAAGCGACACAGTGATTTCATTAGTGTTCTCATTTACCTTGGTATGGCCAAATCTGTACTGTGATTTGTCCACGCTTATGGATTCCAGTAGTTTCTCTGAGGCCTTCTTGTTGTCAATGAACTGTCCCTCAGGGATTACACTAGCATTCAGTACTTTGTATCTGAAAGGATTTACTTCAATCAGATCATCAACAGAACAGTATCAACACATGTGGACTAACAGGTGCAGGAATAGTTACTGTACCTCTGCTTGAAGTCACCATAGAGGATTCTGCTGGGGAAACCTTTCCTGCAGATCCTGATACCTTCCAGCACACCGTTACACCTCAGCTGGTGGATGACCAGGAAGTTCTCCATGAGGCCTTAAACAGTAACAAGGACACCCAACATGACAGATATGAAGCCTGTGTACAAGTCAATGGTACTGTGGAGGTGTGCCTCCTTTGAAACAGCAACAATGGGACAGGCAGGCTAACCATACAGTAGATTAATGCGTTTGAGTTATGGGTTCATGAGGTGATTATATAAAAAACAACAGCATAAAGACCTCCCTCATCTGATTGTTGTGAGGAAGTCATAAACATGACTTTTTTGGGACCTACCTGGTGTTTTTGATTCATTGGGAATCAGACAGCGCACAAAGTGTGGGTGAGTGCTCCTTAAGTTGGTCATCAGCTTGCCCAAGTTTTCCTGTTGATGGACAAAACATTTATACATTTCAAAATTTCTATTCCCTCAAATTTTGACACTGACACGACTACACTGCCCTACATTATTCATAGCTTTTAGATAACATAACACCACAGCACAAAAGTAAAAATGGTGGAAAATAAATTAGTTTAACATTGAAGTTTCAGTTTGTAGAGGTTGAAAGGGAGAGGTTGAAAGGGAGAGGTTGTGTGGTACGTCTGGATTTATTCATATCAAAACTGAAACATTATAATATCGTAATATTTGTTTTAACCTCAAAAAAGTTTTTTCATGAATAAATATTTTACAGATAATCAGAGTAAGAAATTTGTCACTTTGCTTGCTTCACCCACAGTTTGCTGCATCAGGAGACTGAACCCGGACCACCCATGTTTAAAGTCTCCCTCATCAATACACCAGCTCTATCTGCAGCAATGTGCATTCAGGTAACAAACCGGCTACAAGAAGAACTCTATCACTGATAAACCACATGCATGCTTCTTGTGTAAAGCTTAGTGGTAGTGTCCCTGCACAGTTGTCGCGCAGTCATTCATATAAGTATTTAAAAGTGACCATAAAATGTATTTGTGAAAATAAAAATTACCCTGAAGAGAGCCGATACTGTCTGGAAGGAGCCACCCTTCTTCTTGCCACCCCCCTTCTTTCCACCTTTACCATCTGTAAAAAGCATTTACAGTTTTATTTTCATTTTGCAATTTGGTATATACATTATTTCCAAGTATGATGGTATTGATGCTGTTGAATATACTTTCCATAACTTTATCTTAAATTGTTTGGGGGTGAACTAAACAATGAAATGTACTTGTGATGTCTGGCTGAAATTGCCATGATACAGTACATTTCACATGTTGTCTAGTACCTTAAATACAAAGAAAACTCTACCTTCTGCACCGGCATGTGATGCATAGAGGAGAGCCAACAGCTTCACTGAAGACTTCTGGTAGAGCTGAACAACTGAGTCATTTAGGGGGTCTTTGTTCTTGTCCAGCCAGCCAACAACATTGTAATCAACAGTGCCAGCATAGTGTACCAGGGAGAAATGGGCCTCAGCTTTGCCTTTGGCAGGTTTGGGTTTCTGGAAGGGGGCACTTTTACCAAGATGCTGGTCATACAGTTTGTTCTTGAAGGTGATGTCTGTTGCCTTGGGGAACATGCACTCCTCTTCAAGGATGGAGAAGATGCCCATTGGCTGTTAACGGTGACACAAATGACACAAAATAAAAATAATTTACTGTCATACTATGGTGGGGATAATTATTCTTTCATCGTTGTTAAAAATGTCTCCTGTAGTACCTTCTCTATAAGCTCAATGCAGGCAGCCAAGTCCATACCGAAGTCGATAAACTCCCATTCAATTCCCTCTTTCTTGTACTCTTCTTGCTCCAGGACAAACATGTGGTGGTTGAAAAACTGTTGCAGTTTTTCATTAGTGAAGTTGATGCACAGCTGCTCCAAGCTGTTGAACTTGAGATAAGAAAGAAGATACAGTGTTAAACTTGTATTGTGCTGGTTCACTCTGTAAAACAGAACAAGTGCAATGTGTTGTTTACTTACATCAAAGATTTCAAACCCTGCAATGTCTAAGACACCAATGAAAAAGTTTCTGGGCTGCTTGGTGTCCAACATCTCATTGATTCTGACAACCATCCACAAGAACATTTTCTCATAGACAGACTTGCAGAGAGCCATCACAGCATTATGCACCTAAACATTGAAAGAGTTGTGGAGTTCTTGTTATACGGAACAACTGGTGTTTATATATCAATTAATACATTTATGTTAATAAACTAATGTTTTTATGGAAATTACCTGTGGCACAGTTTGACCTTTAACCACCATTTCATTGCCAACCTTGACTCTTGGGTAACATAAAGCCTTGAGCATGTCAGCGGAGTTCAGGCCCATGAGGTAAGCAATTTTATCAGCCTCTGATAAAAACAAAAAACGCAAAAATTACTCACATCACTAAATGATGCTAATAAATTACAAAGGTGATTGGTGATAATATGAGAATCTACAGTATTTTTTACAAAATCCATCCATTCATCCTATGCTGCTTATTTGGATCCAGGTCACTGTGACAGCAGGATAAGCTGAGTAGCCCAGACTTTGTTCTTCTCAGCCAAATCCTCTAGCTCCTCCTGGGGAATCCTGAGGCATTCCTGAGCCAGATGGGATCCAGCGTTTCCTGGGTCTGCCCCAGGGTCTCCTCCCAGTTGGAAGTATCAGATGCCTAAACCACCTCAAGAGGCTCCTTTCAATGCAAATGATCAGCAGGTGGAGCTCCCTCCAGTTATCTGGACTCCTTACCCTGGCCTTAAGGGTAAGCTGAGACACCCTGCAACACCCTAGACAACCTAACTTTTACAATGCAATCCTTCTCAATTGTGGAAGCATGACTGAATAAACAAATATATAAAAGTGGATCTCTAATTACAGTATGTTAGTAATGATAAATTGGTTGCACAATTATGACACTAAGAAATTTTTCTCCAGCATTTACCCTCAGTGCCATCAGGCTCAGCCTGCTCTTCCCGCTGCTTCTGCTTGAACTTCATGTTTCCGTGATGCATCACAGCTCCAGTCAGCTTGTAAATGCCTATCTTCTCTTCTGCAGTGAAGCCCAGGATATCAATGGCAGTCTGCAGAATCAATCATCAAACACACAGACTTATTGTAACATGTTTATCTTAAGTTCTTTACAATATGTTTGTCTTTCAGTAAAGGATCCTCACTACAAACAAAGGTTTACTGTGTATTATCAGTCGCTCCAACAAGACCTCATAACAACATCTGAGGAACCCTTACAGTATGTGCAATATTTGCTCAGTTTAAAGTTACACTGTAACTTTTAATGTTTTGGGGTTTGCAGCGTGTGAACTCACATCAGTGGCAATGAACTCCTCAATGTCATTGATACTCTTGACGGTGATTTCACCCTGACTGATCATGGGAAAGTCGTAAGGGTTGGTGGTGATGAGGAGACCCTCTGAAATATAAATGTATATATTGTATTTCATTATACAGACTCAGGCGAAGCTTGGATTTATTCTATTTAATGATATATGGATAAATTGCTCACCTATCAGCTCAGGTTTGTGGCCCGTCATGAGCTGATAGAAGATGTGGTAGCTCCTCTCAGCAGACAGCTGGAACGTCACTCGAGACTTCTCCAGCAGATCTGTCAAACAAGGCAATAAGCTGGTTTACAGTTTGTCCTTTCATCAAACCTTCTGGATAATGACAGGCTAGAAGCTTACATGTTTCAATATCAGCTGAAGCCAACTTCCCAGTTGATCCAAAATGGATTCTGATGAATTTACCCTACAGAAGAATGCAGTTATCAGTGTGGGCAGATTCACTCTGCTAGTACAGTTGCAGGTCTTTCCACTTGCACTACACAGAGGGTACAGCAGAAACAGCAGGAGACTTAAATCACATTAACCTACCAAAAGAATATTCAAACAAAAATACTAAGGCTAGAGGACTAGCAGACCATCTTAAAAACAGACACCATTTTAAAGCAGAAGGATTTTGTGAACTAAAACTTACAAAGCGGGATGAGTTGTCATTCCTCACAGTTTTGGCATTACCATAAGCCTCCAGCAGGGGATTGGCTGCAATGATTTGATCCTCCAGCGACCCCTTAAAACAATGTTACATGACACGTGTTTGTATTTACATTTTCATACATACATATATATGTACAGTATATCACATTATTTACCTGCATTTTTCCAGGAGCAGACTCCTTAGACTTAATACATTGATATGTTGATAAGAGATGTTGATATTGTTCAACTTCTGTTACCTGCATCTTGCCAGCAGCCTGTTCTTGTTTCTTTCCTCCAGCCACTGCGATTGTCGCAAAGTACTGGATGACACGTTTGGTGTTGACGGTCTTTCCCGCGCCAGATTCCCCACTAAATTTATTATACGATTATACGACACATGTTAGTCAGACATAACACAGTATAGAAATAATCAGTCTGAGTTATATCAGTCCAAATGAGATCTCTTCAGCATTGACTTACGTAATCAGGATTGACTGATTCTCACGATCTGTTGAAATGAAATTTGAACACACACATTAATTTATCTTTTATAGTGTTATAGCATTATATTTCTTTTATTACAGCAGTCAGAGTGTCTCCATAAACTGCATGTTTATAAGTGACAACAAACCGTTGTGGAAGATTAAAAAATGGTATAATTTTTAAAGTCTGGCTCCTCTTATAGAACGGCCATTCAGGACAGATTTTAGCTTTAAAGCTGACTTATACCTTGGAGCATGAACTGATAGGCGTTATCAGAGATAGAGAAGATGTGGGGTGGAGCCTCAATCCTCTTTTTGCCTCTGTATCCTGCTACAACCACTGCATCATACACTGGCAGCCATTTGTAGGGGTTCACAGTGACGCAGAACAGCCCTGAGTAGGTCTGATTTAAGAAGACGACATATATATTAGATGTCACCTTCATACTTTATATATAATATATACAGTATATACAGTTCAACAAGTTTTGTTTAATGTTTAAACTGGTCTTACATAGATCATCCATGCTGCATAACGCTCTTTGAGGTTATACAGCACAGAGGGTTCACTGAGGTGGGTCATCATGGCCATGTCCTCAATCTTATCGAACTTTGGAGGGTTCATGGGGAAGACGTCATCATCCTTTACAGTGAGGGTCTGCACCAAAACAGTGAAGAATTAGTTCAAAGAATGTGCAGCACCACTATGAAATAAAGTGTGAGGATATGTAGTCATTAGCTTTACTTGTGTCTATTGTATTATATGACAATAGATGTCTACATACCTTCCCGCCCTGAATTTCAACTGTGGCTTTGCCACCCTCCTTCTTCACTAGTTTCCCCTTCAGATACATCTCAGAGGGCTCCGTCACATAATAAGCTGTTTTGGCATCAAAAGGAGTGTTTTGAGCCTCTATTCTCTCCCTTTCAGATTTCCGGAGGTATATGGCCGCCGGGCCAAAACACTCCATTTCTGCATCCGTACTCATGGCACCTCTGTAAAAATATAACTAAGAATAAATATAAATAAATAAAATGAATAAACTATAAAAGAAATAATGAAATTCGTTTTTAAAGAAATACATTTTAAGATTAAATTCAATAAACTAAAAAGTGCATGGCTTATCAATACATCTTTAGTTTGAGCTAGTACCCTTTTTTCAGTCAAGTCGCTAGTTGCATGAACATCATTTACCTTTTTGTTGCCAAGTGATGCAGTTGTTTAGTGGATACTAAAAAAAAAGAAAAAAGAAAAACATGCAAGCCTCACTAAAGCTGAAATCACCAACTTTTTGCAATCTTGCAAAAGAACTGCTCTTGAACAACTACTTAATTAAAAGCACTGATCACTGCAAAAAGACTCACCTTCGTTGGCAGCCGGTCAGTTCACAACTTCTGACGAGCCTGGGAGTGCTTCTTTTATACTGAAATCTCTGGACACCACGCAGGAGCAGCCCTCCTGTTTAGGTCACTGAGCTTCTCTTAGAGGAATGATATCAGATGGTTTCTCCACCTCTTCATCACCACTGGTGTCACCTTATCCTGTAGAATACAAAAACAAACATTAAATGAAACCCCAGATCAAAATTGCAGGTTCCTGTCCAAAAACCAACCAGCCAGTTATATCTATGCATTTTAACAGCTCAATATGACATTCTTCGAGCAAAGTGGTTTAACTACAAGGAATAATTGATATAAACTGTAATTCTGAGTTACTCTAGGACTTTTTTGTCTAAATGAAAATTAAGCTATTACTCAAAATCTTTGTGAACGTGGGCCAGGACGTCTTTAGAGAGGATTATGTTCTCCATCCACACATTTAAGTTTGTCATACCAAACAAACCTTTGGCAATGACATTGTTTCAAACATCTCTTGAGAATAGGGCCAAGTGTTTAGTTGAAGCTAATTTAAGATCCCATTATGGTCCATTATACTGTTGTGCTTTCTCTCCAAAGAAAGATGACACCTAGGACGCTGTGAAAGTATTCTCTTGTGGCGTGATTAAGTTGCAATAAAAGGGGATATTCAATATGCCTAGCCTTTCTTTACAGTCTTATTAGGACTTAAAGCAAATATAGCCTCCAGCTCACAAATACCCAAGCTCTTACTTTTGCAAATGTTGACAAATGCATAGAACGCTTCTGTTAATTACATGTCAGATGCATTTCAGCATCCTGTTACTAAGCACCTCAGAAAAAATTCCAAGCTGTGAAGCTCCTTATTCTTGGTTCAGATCATCCGTATTATGAATAGGTCATGAACTCATCAAGTTCAGTTTAGTCTTTAGGTTCTGTATCGTGGTAAGCAGAGACCTATAGAAGTTTGTTTCTGTTCCTCTGTAGTTTGATGAGTCCGATGAGGGCATAGTGCTAGCATTGCTAATTGTTTCATTCCTGCGGGGGCCTCTGATGCTACAAATGCTTGTGCTGTAAGTATTTGGAAAAATGTACCACCCAAATGAGGTATGTGTAACTGTGTGGTTCACGGTACTTACAGTTAATATAGTTTAGAGAAAGAGTAATGTAGTAATTAAGTAAGTGCAACGTGTTGGTTGCCAATGGTGACACGTGATGGTAACAATGGTCGCATGAGCTAATGTGCTTTGCACATTTCAGTCAGAAAAATATAATCTTGGAAAACCTGAAATTGTGAGAGAACTTCTTGTGGTTTCTCCATTACCATAAATATTCATCATCGGGTTGTGTAGAGTTTATGTTCCTGTATGGCTTAAGGAAACATGCTGAAATAAAAACATGTAATTAAAAGAAAATTAATATGATAATTTCATTGGTAATACATTTTTACACCTGTTACCTTACCAGTTTAGTTGTACGGGATGGTGTTTATTGTGTGGTGTAAAGGCCAGGGTGTTATTAACACATGTAATGCTGAAACAAAGAGGAGGAGACGAGGTAGGTAATGTCGCAAACACTAATAAACATCATTGTGCTCTACACTGGGACATTAAGACATACTGTGCCGTAAACAGGGAAAGGTCTCTGAGAGAAGGAAAATAACACACATATGCATGCACATATGAGCCTGGAAGAGATCATGACCAGCGAAGCTGCTCTACTTTCATATGACCCACACACAAAAACATATCCTATATAATTCTCTACACTAACAAAAACTCAAGTGGTTTACAAGATGCTTTATTTACTGAATTGGTTCATTTATAAGCCTTTTTTTATTGCATCCAAAGTATTAATTCATAAAAAATAGAACCAATAAACAACTGCAAATATTTGCCTTAATGAAAACAAATTAACAACTTGTCCACATAATAGACCACCTGTTGGTTTTTGGTAAACACTGTCTCGTCTTCAGGGTGGCCAAGACGTTTCTGAATTCCAAAGCAGCTAATATTCCCTTGTGTGTGATGAATAAGACATCTCTGTGCAGGTGTTACGCAGCACATTGCGAGTTTTGTTTGTGTGTGTGCATGTGTGAGTGTGTGTTACCATTTACTCTTGTGTGAGAGAGAAATTCAAATTAGTGAGGGCAGAAAGGGAGTGAGGAAAGGAGAGATTGAGAGTGATGCTTCTCTTTGCTGAAACGGAAACGCTTTGAATTGCGTTCATAATACTGAAAGCAACAAGTTCAAGTAAGTTAAAAAAAAAGTGGGCCTTCACATTTTTTGTTGTTAACACCTGTGAAATGTAATGTACGTATCATGGCATTGTCTGTATTTAGATATGTATTACTTAAAATATTGACGCGTTACCTGTAAAGGATAAAACTCTAATAACAGGCATGATTTTGTTGTTGATTGATGGATGATGCAAAGATGTTTATGTGTTGACCATGTGTGATTTCCTTTTCAGAATCATGAAAAATATCAGTCGGCATCTCATCTCATCGCTAGAATGGTACTGGTAGGATTATTTTATCTTAATACCTATTTCATTTGAGACACAGTAAACATGTTTTGTATATAAGTATACAACATAATGGTAATCTTATTTTTGTTAATACGTGATGCTGTCCTGAGAGTGAATGCCTTCTGCATCAACTGAAAATTTCAAAGTAGGTAGAGATATCACTTCAAGCCAAGTTAAATTACTCTTCTCCTCTTCAGGTTGTTTTCTACTTTTTCTACTAATTTTCTACTCATTTGTCTTCATATGCTGAAAAAATACTCAATACTCAGATACCTGAATATAAGAGAGTAACTGGAGTAATGAAAGTCCCTTAATAACAAGGTCAGTGTTAAAGGTGGTTGCTGAGTAATGATTCTCATCACTCATAATTAGTTTGAGAGTGTGTGCACATGTGTATGTATCCATGTAATATTAATGCATGCATTAAATTAAGAGTATCTAAGGTTTGGTTTGCTACGACTCTGGATGAGGTTAAACTATCAAAGTACAGTATTTTATGAAGGATTTGGGTAAGGCCTAGGTCGTCTTTTGCTAAAAATGTAATCTTCTGTCATTAGAAAAAATGAGTTGGGTGTAGAGGTACAGAGTACAGTGCCACCATAGCCACAACATGTTTTAATACCAAACTACTCATTTTATGGTGAGAAAATATTTCCTCAGTTGCTGAATGGTGCACATTTGTGGATTTCACGAAATTTCAAGAGAGCACACTCAGGCAAGTGCGGAGATAGGGTGAAGGTGAAAAAGCCTGATGTCATGACATTTCATGAAATCAGCATGATGTCTCAAAATGTAAATACATCATCCGTAGTTGCTTTTCAGCAATTAAGGTTTGTTTAATTTGTTGACCTGAGAATCGGGAATTCCAGCTCACTCTAGATCTCCCCAAACAGAGACGTGAGTGTATGAGGCTGTCAGTGATTGACTGTTCATGAATTCATTTGGTAAGTGTGATTAGTGCAAACGCTCTGCTAAAGCAACCCTTTGTTTGTGCATTGAAAGACTGGTGCATTCTGACAAAACCACTAATAACTATTTTTTAAAATTAATCTTAAGAAAACTTGGCTTTTTACCTAGCCTTTTGATGAATAAGCATCACATAATTTTGGATCACAAATGTTAATTGAGTTAACTGAGTAACATGCCAAGTTATAGTGGAGTTTAACATAGGACTTTTTCTACATAAGAGATATGCATTTTAACTTATTTTCTTGAATATACTTTTTCAGTTGTGTGTCTGTCCACAAGAAAATATCAACTACCAGATAGAAGTTTAAGTATATAATAGTTCTGTTATTCGTTAAGTTTTCATTTGAATTATAACAGAATTCAAATTACTATTAAATGTCCCATAACAAATAATATCAAACCAATTTAGTTAGTTGTCTCTGGTTAGTTAGTCTAATGTTCATGTTTATGTTTATGTTTAATGTTTAATTTTTCATAACAGTTTGTACAGTAAGAGGGGATTTCTCTGTATATAGCACACTGTTTCATCTTGTATTTAGTAACAGATACATTCATATATAGACATTGTTTGTAATTCTGTCCATTTCTGTCCCCTACAGGTAAGTGGTTCTCTACATCCAGTTCTTCACTTCACTTCCCATGTTGCCCATTTTTGAATGAGCCTTCCCATATTGCTGTATTCCCAAGCCAACATTTTTTCATCCAGGAATAGTTTTAATTGCACAGACGGTCATTAACTTCTTCATTATGTGAGTCATTCACAACAATGCAAATAAAGGTCATTTGGATGATTTATTGAGAATTGTTGCTATTATTTCCCTTTATCATTAAGGATTCTCTACTTTGTCCTGGAACAATTACGAGTATATGTGCTTTCAATAAATTATGGAAAAACTGTTTTACAACAGTTTCAAGTACTTAGTGTTATACCTTCAACTATCTCTCAAACTTTTCTTTGATGTTTCTGTCGGTCGGCATGGATTAGTAGATGTTCCATCTCACTCAGGTTTCCTTTCTTCTTCTTCTTCTTCTTCTTCTTTTTCCTCCACTTCCTGTGCACTGTAGATGAGGAATAATATAGCATCAGTTAGTTGGTTTAGTTAGTTAGTTTTCTATTTAGTTAATTAGTTTTATTGATTGGAAAAGTTCAAATCTAGTAAAAATGTACATGGCATTTAGCAAACAAATAATATAGGAACAAAAATGTTTACTGTGCATTTAAAGTTTTGTACTAAAAAGACTTGAAGATTCCTACTTAATTTGTCTAACTCAGGCTGTTGACGCCCCATATTTACTTCAGATAAACTTTGGCATGTATTTTTACACAGAATGAGGACTGTGGATTTTGTCCCCATCAGTAACATTGGAAGCGCATTACAGGACGAATGATTACAGGAAGCAACAACTGTTTTAATGCACATATGGGCATGTGCGCACTATACTGTAGCCAGACAGAAGACTTGAAAACTGAAAAAACTGAACTTATCCTTTAAAGGACCAGTGTGTAGGATTTAGTGGCATCTAGTGGTGAGGTTTCAGATTGCAACCAACAGAATACCCCTCCCCTCACCCCTCCCTTTGCAAGCATGTATGAGAACTTACGGTGACTGCCACTTCAGTGTCAAAACACGAAAGGCCCTCTCCAGAGCCAGTGTGTGGCAGTGCAACATGGCAGGCTCCGTGGAAGAGGACCCGCTCCCTATGTAGATATGAGGGGCTCAATCTAAGCTAACTAAAAACAATTCTTAGTATCAGGTGATTATACATGAAAACATAACTATGAATATTACATTCCATTTCTGCAAATAGACCCCCCCAAAATCCTACACACTGGTCCTTTAATCTGTCTCCTGTGAGTTTCCCAACTTAAAGGAAGTGCAATACTACATCGCTGGAGTAGTATTGGCAGTAAAACATGTAACTGCCACGCTCAGTACTGCCCCCTTGGGACCGATAGGCTACTGGTGCCTGAGTTAATTAATTAATGAATATTCAAGTGTCTATACTGAGTGCATGAGTTGCATACAGCATGTATCACATAACAGTCTTGTAACAGAACTCTGCTACTGGCTGTACTGGTTTCATTTTAGTTGCACATTACAAATCATACTCTCAAAAAGGCGATACAATTAGATAAGCTTAAATTTCAGTTCACTGTAAACTAGAGTACTTCACTACATTTTGAATCACACAACCAGACAACCAGAGAGAGTTTATGAAGGAAAGCAATCACATGAATTTTACCTTGACTTCCATATAGCACAGGCAAATAGAAAAACAGTGAAGTGCTGACATGTAACTAAAACGTCTAAACATGAATCACAAGTTGTGCATAAAAGTGTAGCTCTGTAAGTGTGTCATACCATATTTTAAAAGGGTTATGGTGGACTGCCCAGGGTGTTTCCCTGCCTTCTGTCCAATACGTGGTGGGACAGACTCCAACATGCCTTTGTGACCCTGAATATGAACAAAGTAAAGACGAAACATAAGTGAATTCATATTTCAAAATCAGTATTCACAATTTTATATCAACAATAAATCATTTTAAAATAATTACCTTACTATTTAATGCACTGAGTACAAGTTGGTGACGTGATGTAATGTTAAGGGGCCAGAGTATGGTGATAGAGAAGCTGGTAACATAAGCACCGTGTTTGCACCTCTGCAACTTGAGTCTCCTCTGGTGTTTATAAGATGCCAGTGACCCCCACCACCAACATTAGCACACACACATCTTTGTGACAATCACTAGCACCACCAGGAACTGACAGTACCCCGAGCAACGGCTGTAGAAAAGTTTGTTTCAAGTTACGGCTCAAAGTTTTCGAAACAGCTATTTATTTGCATCCCCCAGATGTCACAGAAAGGCCAATCACAGTGTGTCTTAAAGAATTTCAAACATAATTTGCTCCGCAGAATGATGAGGCCAAATTTCATCTACATGAAACCAGAAGCTTCCAAAGTATCATGTATGACTAGTAGACTGCTGGAGTCACCACGCCCAAATCTCATCGTCTCACATTCTAATCCCAGGAGCTCTACCGCAAGATGGACAAGTAGCCAGGGTCAAAATCCAACACAGAGACCTAATTTTAACCAACAAACCTTAAACCTTGTCACAAACAAAATGTTTTGACATTGTGCAAAATGACAATGATTCCAGTCACTGGTTCTTGGAGCAGCATTTGAGTACAGCTTAATGTGAACATGCATTGAAAGACTGCAAGACAATATTACAATATGTACGTCTTGAAGTATGAATGACACCAAAGCAGTTTTAATACAGCTTAATACATAAGTTCTTAAAAAGAAAAACACATTCTTGAGAGGACCTTGAGGCTTCGGCTGCACAGTTAGTGAGCTTGACATCCTTGTTTTACAAACCAAAAACATGAAAGTTTGAAACATTTCACTTTACCGTTCTAAAACAACCATCAGTACGACTCCAAATAGTCTGAATCACTGTCACACCACAACATCAAAAACAGGGTTTAAAAGTCAGTTCATAGACAGTGTTTACTACTGAAGTTTACAGGTACACCAACACCTTTCTACAGAATTTAACCTTTAAAATGAAAATGACAATGCAGAATCAGAATTACAACTCACAAACATATTCAAAATGTTTGAAATACACTAAAAATATATGTACTTACAATATTAAACATGGATGCTACTGTTACTGTAAATGTATATCCACCATGCTCTTTGTGGCCATCTCGTAGACTGGAATGTTACTCAACACTCACCTTGGTTTGTTATCCTGAGCCCAGTTGTTGCTGCTTGACAAATGAAGAAACTGACAGACGGAGAGATCAAAGGCCCTAAAAACACAATAAGCCTCTCAAGCATGTGGCATTTGGTTTGAGCATCAACACAAGCCTGCTGCTATATTTGAGTTTTGCCCTAATAAGACAGAAGATTTCAGAGCAGGTATCGTGTAACACAAGTTCATTGAAGACAGAGGCTCATTATATCTTGTTGGTAACCACTTCAGAATTTCTTCTTCTTATTCACTGCCGTAAGTAGACACTCTTCTTCCAATGGAAACTGTGCCTAATGGCTGTCTACCCAGACTTTTAAATTCTGCCGGCTGTGTGCCACGTTCTTGGCAAAAGACGTTTTGGCTACAAGTGCACTTGCCGTCTATAACAACAACTTCTATCTAATCACATACTGTAGACTTTTAATAAACAAAAGAGCTTATAATCGAATACCCTAAACATACTGAACTTTGACATACACAAAAAACCCTCACGGTGAGGTGATGTGTGAAACATAAAAGGAAGCAGAGCTGTAATCTATCACTCAGTTGCTCCACATTAAGGGATTGTCTCAGTCTCCCTTGTGTACCCCTTAAGAACAAGGATAAGAACAGCTGTTGGCAGTGTTGTGAGAACTGGCAATCCTTCCTTTTCTTTAAAGCTCATTGGCACTCATTTCATTTTTTAATCATTTCTGACTTGTAAAGACTCTGAAACAGTATATCAGTGACTTTTTAAAGCTTCTCCCCAAGCATGGCAAGGGGCTACTGTTGTGCCAGAGAGCATAAAAAAGATGCATTAGTCACACCTTTGGACTGTCTGTAACCTCTGACTTAACCATGAGCAAGAACTGAACCAACTTCACATCTGTACCTTATTTGTGTAGTATCACAGGCAGAACCAACTTCGCACCTGCACATTACATTAGCATGTATTAAACTCATAATAAGTTAAAAAAAAATGTGCATGTATCTCAAAATGTTGCTCCCATCTTCATAATTTATGACAACAATAATCACTAAAGGCAATGCTAAAGGTAACACAACAGCCTAATTGTTTGCCATTAACAACAGGAATATGAATAATATTTCTAAAAACCAAGACCTCAATTCCCAACAAATTCTAAGCCTGACTATGATGTGGCATGGAAGATATCCCATAAACTGTGTAATGTGACAGCTAGAGGTAAGAACTACTTCTGCACAAGCACTATGCCAGGCGACATGACCAAATACAGCAATACACGTGCAATAGGCTCCCATCACTCTGTATAAAAAGGGACAGCAAACCTCCACCAAGGACAGGCACCCAGCAAAGGTAAGTTTCTCAGGGGCTCAAATGTATTTAGAGTAATTAAACTACTCCAATACCAAATATTATACTTATAATACTGCCATGCATCATTTATATCAAGTCAATATTGTGTTTAAAATATAGAAGATAAACATTTATATGACTACAAACAGATTTAAAGTCTTATCAATTATACTTGCATTTCATTTTCCTCACCTTATTTTAAAAAAATTTTAATGAAGAGTTGCCTTTGTGAACCTTACATCTTTGCTCCTTTTTCAGAAGTCTGCATTGAAACCTGCCAGAAAAACCCCTGCTCACCTGGTGTCACCTAAGGTAAACTAGGCTTCTATTTGTTTGTACGGTTTAACTATCGGTGCATGTGTACTATACATGTAAAGCTAGTGCCCTATGAACATCACAATCTTGTTAGTACTTTGCTAGTTTGTCAGTACTTTGACAAATCTTTATGGTAGAGCCTTCATTTGACTACAGTAATAGTAGACATTGTGGAAGTCACCACTTCGGCACCCATCTATCTACTTTCCTGGCATTAAAAATGAATGACTATTGCCTTGTTTCCTCTCATGCAGTAAACGGTCATCATGAGTGCGGACCCTGAAATGGAGTGTTTTGGCCCGGCGGCCGTTTACCTCCGGAAGCCAGAAAGAGAGAGACTTGAAGCTCAAAACACTCCCTTTGATGCTAAATCAGCGTACTTTGTGACTGAGCCCGCAGAGATGTACCTCAAGGGGAAACTTACAAAAAGGGAGGGCGGCAAAGCCACCGTAGAGACTCTGACTGGAAAGGTGAGAATGAAGGCACTAGAATTAAAGGTTTTACAGTGAATAACTTTTCTGATGTAGAATCTGGACTGCTGTGACATATGTTAACCATCTGACATGGTGATTTAAAATTTTAATTGAAAATGATTTTTTTTTTTAAAGTTAAAAATAAAATAAAATAATTCTATTGTCTTCTTCAGGTTTGCGGACAGATGGAAGAACTATTTGTGATTAGCAACTAAGATTTTAAAACCTGGCAATACATTAGACAACACACGACGGCTAGAAAGTACCTAAGCTTATTTCTGTGCCTCTTCTGTCTCTTTGACAGACCCTCACTGTAAAAGAAGATGAAATCTTCCCCATGAACCCTCCAAAGTTCGATAAGATTGAGGACATGGCCATGATGACCCACCTCAGCGAGCCCTCTGTACTGTATAACCTCAAAGAGCGTTATGCAGCATGGATGATCTATGTGAGTTTTGTGGAGGAGAGAGAGAACTTTAATAGCATCTACATGTACTTGCAGAAAAATTTATCATTCTTTCATATTTCACATTGTTATAGACCTACTCAGGGCTGTTCTGCGTCACTGTGAACCCCTACAAATGGCTTCCAGTGTACGACTCAGTGGTTGTAGCAGGATACAGAGGCAAAAAGAGGATTGAGGCTCCACCCCACATCTTCTCTATCTCGGACAATGCCTATCAGTTCATGCTCCAAGGTATCAATCAGTCTGTAAGCTACTGTGTGTGTCCAGAAATACAGCAGCATGCAAAGTCAACTCTTAACTGTTGTACACCATTTTGATGCCTTGCAGATAGAGAAAACCAGTCTATCCTGATTACGTAAGTGACCATTTTTATTATTATCTACAGTATATTTATTGGCAACAGTAGTAATATAAGTCATTTTAAATAATATTTATGAACACACCCCTCAATGCAGTGGAGAATCTGGTGCAGGAAAGACTGTCAACACCAAACGTGTCATCCAGTACTTTGCGACAATCGCAGTGGCTGGAGGAAAGAAACAAGAACACGTTGCTGGCAAGATGCAGGTAACAGAAGTTGAACAATATCAACATTTCTTATCAACATATCAATGTAGGAAATCTAAAATGAAAAGAAGTACCGTCACATTGACAAAATGAATGTTATTTCTAGGGGTCACTGGAAGATCAAATCATTGCAGCAAACCCACTGTTGGAAGCTTATGGTAATGCCAAGACTGTGAGGAATGACAACTCTTCACGCTTTGTAAGTTTTTTGGGGATTTCTCTCTGACTTGAAATGTTTTGCCATGTTGTGACAACAATCATTCACCGTGACATTAATCTAAATATTAATCTGTTTTTGTGTAGGGAAAATTTATCAGAATCCACTTTGGGTCAACTGGAAAGCTGGCTTCAGCTGATATTGAAACATGTAAGATGTTTTGTGAAACCCATCGCGCGTTATCTGTTTTATTACACTGCCAACTCCTTCAGCTGCGCTTCACGGGAGATTTTTTATTTATTTAATAAAGTCTAATAAATCCATACAGATCTGCTGGAGAAGTCTCGAGTGACGTTCCAGCTGTCTGCTGAGAGGAGCTACCACATCTTCTATCAGCTCATGACAGGCCACAAACCTGAGCTGATAGGTGTGAGATTAGTGAATAATATTATCAGTTATTCTGCAGCTAGTAAACAACAATGGCTTATTACAGGTATTTATATTCTGTTATATTTAAATATGTTTTTCCCCTTTCTTCAGAGGCTCTCCTGATCACCACAAATCCATATGACTATCACATGGTCAGTCAGGGTGAAATCACTGTCAAGAGTATCAATGACATTGAAGAATTCATTGCTACTGATGTAAGGACAACTTCACTTTGATGGCTGCATTTACAAATCACCGTTAACTTTTATGGTTACAATTTTTATTACGTACAATAAGTTACTACTTTTTTACACCTCTGCAATAATCCTACCTTTATGAAATCAATGAGGGGTTAATTCAACTGTATGGTAATTTTTGAGGCTGTAATTTATGGTTGTGTTGTACTGGAATGCAATATATGAAGAGGTGCTTCTACTGTCCTCCTCCATTTAAATTAAGGGAGGAAAAGAAACCCATTTCAATATATACTTTAAAACAACTAACAGTGTCTTTCCAGAGAAACTCAGAAACAGCTGTGATTTGTTTCATAGATGTACCTTAGTGTTAGTCCAGATAAAACATTGCAGGCCATCAATGCTTCTTAAAATTAATTCTAAACTGTATTAGCAACTAGTGTAGAGGATATATAACTAATAATGTTACGCTATTTTGATTTTACCAAAATTGTGCTGCTTTTTTCTTTAAAGCAAAGTAAGCTGTATTATTATAACTGTGTGATAGATGCTGAACGTTTGGGGATGCAGGGCAACAGCTGTTTACTTCCAAGAATAACATAAGTTTGTGTTTTAAACTGACTCTTTATTTCACAGACTGCCATTGACATCCTGGGCTTCACTTTAGACGAGAAGGCAAGCATGTACAAGCTGACTGGAGCTGTGATGCACCATGGAAACATGAAATTTAAGCAGAAGCAGCGTGAAGAGCAGGCTGAGCCTGATGGCACTGAGGGTATGAAAAGCACACACCATGAGCTTTAATGTAGTTGTCCAGTTTTTGCCACTTGAAAGAGGGAGAAGTACATTCATGAAGTTATCCTAGAACGGGTTTTAAAGATGACTATTCGTGTTCTTCTTTTAGTGGCAGATAAAATCGCCTACCTCATGGGTCTGAACTCTGCTGATTTGCTAAAAGCACTGTGCTACCCCAGAGTGAAGGTTGGGAATGAGTTTGTGACCAAAGGTCAAACTGTCCCTCAGGTATGGGATGCCAACAAGAACACACACAAAAAAACTAAACAAATTAATGCATACAAAAGACTGTCTTCCATTTCCACATTTACATTTCAGCTCACAATGCAACCATGGCTCTCATAAAGATCTTTGAATCATAGCTTTGTATGTTTTTTACCTGTTTAATCCCCGAAACGTTGAATCAATTTTGTTTACAACATCCTTGTTAATATTATATTATTCATTTGTAAAATCAGGTCAACAATTCTGTCATGGCTCTCTCCAAGTCTGTCTATGAGAAAATGTTCTTGTGGATGGTCGTCAGAATTAATGAGATGCTGGACACCAAGCAGCCAAGACAGTTCTTCATCGGTGTCCTGGATATTGCTGGGTTTGAAATTTTTGATGTAAGTATGCTTGGCTGATACTTCATACTCTTATGCAGCCTCATTTAAAGCTGAGAGTACAAACAGTTTTTACTTAATGTTACTGACCTTTGATATCTTCATTTCTTTAGTTCAACAGCTTGGAGCAGCTGTGCATAAACTTCACTAATGAAAAACTGCAACAGTTTTTCAACCACCACATGTTTGTCCTGGAGCAAGAAGAGTACAAGAAAGAGGGAATTGAATGGGAGTTTATCGACTTCGGTATGGACTTGGCTGCCTGCATTGAGCTTATAGAGAAGGTACTACAGGAGACATTTTTAACAACGATGAAAGAATAATTATCCCCACCATAGTATGACAGTAAATTATTTTTATTTTGTGTCATTTGTGTNACCGTTAACAGCCAATGGGCATCTTCTCCATCCTTGAAGAGGAGTGCATGTTCCCCAAGGCAACAGACATCACCTTCAAGAACAAACTGTATGACCAGCATCTTGGTAAAAGTGCCCCCTTCCAGAAACCCAAACCTGCCAAAGGCAAAGCTGAGGCCCATTTCTCCCTGGTACACTATGCTGGCACTGTTGATTACAATGTCAATGGCTGGCTGGATAAGAACAAAGACCCCCTGAATGACTCAGTTGTTCAGCTCTACCAGAAGTCTTCAGCCAAACTGTTGGCTCACCTCTACGCATCACATGCCGGTGCAGAAGGTAAGGATTATATCTTAAAGAACAAGATTTTAAGGCGTTTTCTGGTGCTTTCATTATATTTTAAAATACACCGGATGATCTGTAGCTTAAGTATAAGAATACAATTTAAATAGTTAGTTAGGTCAATAATTCAAATTTAATCTTCATGGTACAGCTGAGGGTGGTGGGAAAAAAGGCGGCAAGAAGAAGGGTGGGTCTTTTCAGACCGTATCTGCTCTGTTCAGGGTAAGCACCACAAATAACCGCCTCACCACGTAACTACAATACAATATGTACACCACTACATTCCCAAATGTTTCTAAAGGTAACATCCAGAGAAATAGGCCTTGTCATTTTTATCAGGTAACAATTTGAGTATTTCCATATTTCAGGAGAATTTGGGCAAGTTGATGACCAACTTGAGGAGCACTCATCCTCATTTTGTACGTTGTTTGATTCCAAATGAATCCAAAACTCCTGGTAAGCCCAATATCAGTATTCATTTATGCATTTAAACACTACTGTAATTATGCAACACAAGACTGAACTTACCATGTCTTTAAGGTCTCATGGAGAACTTCCTGGTCATCCACCAGCTGAGGTGTAACGGTGTGCTGGAAGGTATCAGGATCTGCAGGAAGGGTTTCCCCAGCAGAATCCTCTATGGTGACTTCAAGCAGAGGTATTTACTAAGATTAACCATATTTTTGACAATATCATGATCAATTATTCACCGTCGATTATTTTCCCTCCAATCAGATACAAAGTATTGAACGCGAGTGTCATTCCTGAGGGACAATTCATCGACAACAAAAAGGCCTCAGAGAAACTCTTGAGCTCCATTGATGTTGACCATACTCAGTACAAATTTGGACACACAAAGGTAATCCATTTGTCTTTTATGTGCAGTGGCCCTGAGAGCTCAATGCACGGCAACTTAAGAAAGCACATGCAAATAGACAAAACACAAGCAAATTAAGAAAACATCATCAATTTGACAACACATGCGCAGCAAGTAAAAACTCTCCTCCCCCTTAAAAAATGTGATAACGTGACGTAACTTTTTAAACATCAAAGCGTGAAGTGATCTAGTTATCATTACAATGCTTGGCCTACTGTAGGCTATACCTTGGGATATTTCTGGTCTACAGTAATAATGCCTATGTGATTATTATGCAGGCTCCTCAGAAATGATCAAAATGATTTCCATCCAATTCCACTTTTTCGCTCTGCAAGGTCCTGCGAGGAGAAATCCATAACATAAACATGAAGGGATGATACACACACTTCAACTTCAATAACTTAATGAGTCACAAAACGTGGCAACAACATGCATGTCCAAGCCGTGTTCAGCACTTTTTAGTATCCTCTGGAAACACTTTCGTTATCGTTTTCTGTATTTGCTGTGCGTTTTTGTATTTGGTTGTGTTTTCTGTATTTGCTGCACATTTCTGTATTTGCAGTGCGTTTTCTAAATGCTGCGCACATGTTATAAAATTGATATTGCGTTTGTCTATTTGCATGTGTTTTCTTAAGTTGCTGTGCGTTGAGCTCTCAGGGCCACCCGAGTTATGGGTGTTTTGTTTTTTAACGGCTAACTCTGATACTGCAAGTAACCGTAACAATTCACATCAAGTAACACTTTATTTTAGGTGTTCTTCAAAGCCGGTCTGCTGGGAACTCTGGAGGAGATGAGAGATGAGAAACTTGCAATCCTGGTCACAATGACTCAGGCTCTCTGCAGAGGTTTCCTCATGAGGAGAGAGTTTGTCAAGATGATGGAGCGCAGGTACTGCAGACATTTAGCTTCACACATCAAAGGGCAACTGTACATTTGTAGATAACAACTTGATTGTAATTTTCAAGCCAAATATTTACTTTGAAAACCCAATCCATACTTCTTATCAATACAGCTTTAAGAATCTAAATGAATCTGTTTACTTCTGTTTACTTCTGTTTACTTCTGTTTACTTCGATACCCGTTTTCCCCAGGGAGGCAATTTACTCTATCCAGTACAACATCCGCTCGTTCATGAATGTCAAAACTTGGCCATGGATGAAGCTGTACTTCAAGATTAAGCCTCTGCTGAAGAGTGCAGAGACTGAGAAAGAGATGGCCCAAATGAAAGAGGACTTTGAAAAGACTAAAGAAGATCTAGCAAAGGCTCTGGCTAAGAAGAAAGAACTGGAGGAGAAGATGGTTTCTCTCCTACAGGAGAAGAATGACCTGTTGTTGCAAGTGCAGTCTGTACGTTTAATGTAATGACATAATTTGCTACTTCAATGAGCTCGGTTTTTTAAAAAATAACTAAAAATCATTTTGTCATTGCAAATCTAGGAAGGTGAAAACCTCAGCGATGCAGAGGAAAGGTGTGAGGGGCTCATTAAAGCAAAAATCCAGCTTGAGGCCAAATGCAAGGAGACGTCTGAGAGACTGGAGGATGAGGAGGAAATGAATGCTGAGCTGACTGCAAAGAAGAGGAAGCTGGAGGACGAGTGCTCCGAGTTGAAGAAAGACATTGATGACTTGGAGCTCACTCTGGCCAAAGTGGAAAAGGAGAAGCATGCCACTGAAAACAAGGTTCATGTCTCTCATTTCAGATTACTAAACTGCTTATAAGAAATATACTTTGATCAAATATTAAGTCATTTTATTTATATAAACTATTTAGGTTAAAAACCTGGTGGAAGAAATGGCCTCTCAAGATGAGACCATTGCCAAGTTGACCAAAGAGAAGAAAGCCCTCCAAGAGGCCCATCAGCAGACCCTTGATGATCTGCAAGCAGAGGAAGACAAAGTCAACACTCTGACAAAGGCCAAGACCAAGCTGGAGCAGCAAGTGGATGATGTATGTAATAGTAACAACAAATAGTGATTTCAGTCCCCTTGAAAATGAAAAACAAAAAATAATGCCTCATCTCGGTTTAAACAGCTTGAAGGTTCCCTGGAGCAAGAAAAGAAGCTTCGTATGGATCTTGAGCGAGCTAAAAGAAAGCTTGAAGGGGATCTTAAACTGGCCCAAGAAACCATCATGGATCTGGAGAATGACAAGCAGCAGTCTGATGAGAAAATAAAGAAGTGAGTGTCACTTAACTCAGTCAATTTAAACAATGTATTCATGTCTGACCTGTATTTGTCCAGCATACAGTAGTCAGAATAAAATCTTTTCCTGGCCAAAGAGGATACTGTATTGAAAAGGTCATATACAAACCTGCAGTGAAAACAGGCAGACCTGTTTAAATGCTGTTCTGCAAAGTTAAAGTTACCACATCGCTGATTAAATCAATCAAAATTGTTTTCTCCATGTTCAAAATTATGCTAGAGGGATTCTATTAATAATTTTAAATTTAACAGTAGACAGTCAAGAAATTAAACTCGGTATAAGTAAAAATCTAGATCAAAATTAAGGTTTTATGAATTTTTGTCCCCACACAGAAAGGACTTCGAAACAAGCCAGCTTCTTAGCAAGATTGAGGATGAGCAATCACTTTGTGCTCAGCTTCAGAAGAAGATCAAAGAACTTCAGGTTGGTACAGTATCTTATCAGCGAGTGCACTCCACTTACTTTGGATGACACATGTGTGCTTGACTTGTAGACAGATTTAACTATGTTTATGTTGTTTTTTTCAACATGTAAATATCAGGCTCGTATTGAGGAGCTGGAGGAGGAGATTGAGGCTGAGCGGGCTGCTCGGGCCAAGGTGGAGAAGCAGAGGTCTGATCTCTCCAGGGAACTTGAGGAGATCAGCGAGAGGCTCGAAGAAGCNGCAACATCTGTTCAGATCGAGATGAACAAGAAGCGCGAGGCCGAGTTTCAGAAGCTGCGTCGTGATCTCGAAGAGTCCACCCTGCAGCACGAGGCCACCGCTGCAGGTCTCCGCAAGAAGCAGGCCGACAGTGTGGCAGAGCTGGGAGAACAGATTGATAACCTCCAGAGAGTCAAACAGAAGCTGGAGAAAGAGAAAAGCGAATACAAGATGGAGATCGATGACCTCACTAGCAACATGGAGTCTGTATCAAAATCGAAGGTAAAGTAAAAATATTTCACTTGCAACTGAGTGTAAAATCTGCTACACTTCTGCCTTTATACAGTAGACTGCATTGCATTACTTTAGTTCAACACAACTTGTGTTAATTTCAGATCAATCTGGAGAAAATGTGTCGTACACTTGAGGATCAACTGAGTGAGTTGAAGACCAAAAATGAAGAACATGTGCGACAACTGAATGACATTGGAGTGCAACGGGCAAGACTGCAAACAGAGAATGGTGAGAGAAATATATTTTATGTATTCTTTTACATATTTCTAATACCATTCCCATATTTGCATTTAGATTAGTTCTAACTCTCTGCCTCTCCTTAGGTGAAATCAGTCGCCAGCTGGAGGAGAAAGAAGCCCTGATCTCTCAGCTGACAAGGAGCAAGCAGGCTTATACCCAGCAGACTGAAGAGCTCAAGAGGCACATTGAAGAGGAAGTTAAAGTATGTGCACATTAAAAACACTATCACAGAACTTCAGTGTTATTTGATTAAAACGGCTCAGTTCAAAGCTTGGAGTTAGACATTTTTCAGTTAATAAAAAAATGTGTCTATTTCTTTGTAAGGCCAAGAACGCCCTGGCTCATTCCGTTCAGTCATCTCGTCATGACTGCGACCTGCTCAGAGAGCAGTATGAGGAGGAGCAGGAGGCCAAGTCTGAGCTGCAGCGTGCAATGTCCAAGGCCAACAGCGAGGTGGCTCAGTGGAGAGCCAAATACGAGACTGATGCCATTCAGCGCACTGAGGAGTTGGAGGAGGCCAAGTAAGTCACAGCAATTTTAGCTTCGTCTACACACTATTAAGGACAAATATAGGCACTTCCAATGTAGCACTGAACACTCTTTCAGTTGGTTGTTTGGGAGGGATGCACCTACACAGGAGCTGACATCACACTTTTATCACATTCACTGATTCTATAACTCATCATAACATGTTGTTTTAGGAAAAAGCTTGCCCAGCGTCTTCAGGATGCAGAGGAATCCATCGAGGCTGTGAATGCAAAATGTGCCTCTCTGGAAAAGACAAAACAGAGACTGCAGGGTGAAGTGGAAGACATGATGATCGATGTGGAGAGAGCTAACGCTCTGGCTGCTAACCTCGACAAGAAGCAAAGGAACTTTGACAAGGTTAGATTCTTATTCATGCCTTGTGTGCTTAAAGAAGACCGTAGAATTGTGAATTACTGAGATGGGTCTTTTTTATGTTTTCAGGTTCTTGCAGAGTGGAAGCAGAAGTATGAGGAATGCCAGGCAGAGCTGGAGGGGTCTCAAAAAGAGGCTCGTTCTCTCAGCACTGAGATGTTCAAGCTGAAAAATTCATATGAAGAATCTTTGGACCACCTGGAGACCTTGAAGAGGGAGAACAAGAACCTGCAACGTACGCAAAGTTTTAAAAAAACAGAATACACAGATAATAAACTCACTACTAAATTTACTAATAAAAAGACATGACAGTGGTCTAATTGTGGAGAGTTTTACAGATTTTATAACTGATTTTCCTTTGTATACTCAAGGCATCACCCTTTTAGAAAGCTGTCATATGATTTGTATAAAAGGACAGGTGTGGGAGAGTGTGCCCCCCAGTGGGCCAACAGGTTTAAAGCGCATGGTCTATGATTTCAAACTAACATCAAATATAATATAGTATATTAGAGCTTTTTTTTATGAATGTACAAGTGTACAGTATATCAAATCTGATTAATCAACTCACACCTAATCAAATAACCACTGCATCCATTATATCTTGTTTCTTACAGAGGAGATCTCAGATCTTACTGAGCAAATTGGAGAGAGCGGAAAAACCATTCATGAACTGGAGAAAGGGAAAAAGACTGTCGAGTTAGAGAAGTCTGAACTCCAGACTTCACTTGAAGAGGCAGAGGTACTGTCTGACAAAGTATCTCTCATTAAACACAATTTTAAATGATGCTTGAGCTACACAACATATATTTATTTTTTTTGTCAAGGCTACCCTGGAGCATGAGGAATCCAAGATTCTCCGCATTCAGCTTGAACTCACCCAAGTCAAGAGTGAAATTGACAGAAAACTTGCAGAGAAGGATGAGGAGATTGAGCAGATCAAGAGGAACAGCCAGAGAGTGATTGAGTCCATGCAGACCACTTTGGATGCAGAGATCAGGAGCAGGAATGATGCCCTGAGAGTCAAGAAGAAGATGGAGGGAGACCTCAATGAGATGGAGGTTCAGCTGAGCCATGCCAACCGCCAGGCAGCCGAAGCCCAGAAACAGCTGAGAAACGTGCAGGGACAGTTTAAGGTATGGTGGCTTATTAAACAAAATTGCAGGCAAAGTTTACTTTATCTAGACTGCATTGCAAATGGGTTTTTCATTACTCATTCAGGATGCGCAACTGCACCTTGATGAAGCCATTAGAGGTCAAGAGGAAATGAAGGAGCAGGTCGCCATGGTGGAGCGCAGGAACAACCTGATGCTGGCTGAGATCGAGGAGCTGAGAGCTGCACTGGAGCAGACGGAGAGAAGCCGCAAAGTGGCTGAACAGGAGCTGGTTGATGCCAGCGAGCGTGTGGGACTGCTGCACTCTCAAGTAAATAAAGATTCAAACAGTGGACACGTGACACACCTGACAACTGAAAATAACACTATGTAATCCAAACCATTATTTCTTTAGAATACCAGCCTCATCAACACCAAGAAGAAGTTGGAGACTGACCTCATTCAGATCCAAGGTGAAGTGGAAGATTCTGTCCAAGAAGCAAGAAATGCTGAAGAAAAAGCCAAGAAGGCCATCACTGATGTGAGTCATCCGCCCACTTCACTGTGTAATTATGTACAATATACAGTTTACATGTCATGTCATTGAATGTTAGGCCATTTTTCCACCGTATCTAGTGCTATAATAGTTAAAACATTAGACTGCAATAGGCTTATATCCAGTCATATAAAATTAAACAACATTTCAGGCTGCCATGATGGCTGAAGAGCTGAAGAAGGAGCAGGACACCAGCGCTCATTTGGAGAGGATGAAGAAGAACCTGGAGGTGACAGTGAAGGACCTGCAGCACCGCCTTGATGAAGCTGAGAATCTGGCCATGAAGGGCGGCAAGAAGCAGCTCCAGAAACTGGAGGCTAGGGTAAGTGTCAAGAGGTCCTACCTATTTGTATTAACTGCCATGACAACATTTCACATTTTTAAATCACTGCATTCTTCTTCATTCAAGGTTCGGGAATTGGAGTCTGAAGTCGATGCTGAACAGAGGCGTGGCGCTGATGCCATCAAGGGAGTGCGAAAATATGAGAGAAGAGTAAAAGAGCTCACCTATCAGGTAAATGTACAATAGTTAAACTACTACAGATACTAATGGCCATAGTAATATATGGTAATGAAAACAGAAGACTTAAGTTAGTATTAATATGTTCTATTATTCCTGATTTACAACAGACTGAGGAGGACAAGAAGAATATTGCCCGACTTCAGGATCTGGTGGACAAGCTGCAGCTGAAAGTGAAATCCTACAAGAGGCAGTGTGAGGATGCTGTGAGTACACCTAATTCTCATAACGACGCACACTATGAAAATGTCACTCAGTACACAGGTTTTGACTTCACTGTGGCTTACCATACAGGAGGAGCAGGCCAACAGTCACCTGTCCAGGTACAGGAAGGTGCAGCATGAGATGGAGGAAGCTCAGGAGCGTGCTGACATCGCCGAGTCCCAGGTCAACAAGCTGAGGGCAAAGAGTCGTGAAATTGTCAAGGTAAAAAAGAACTGAGATCCGAGTTCAATCAAGTTTTTAGAAATGCTCATTTTATATATGGATTCAACTTTGCAAATTGGTTTGAATTTAGATGATCTGACCAGATGTTTTACATGCCATTGTTCTGTCCTTTCAGACCAAGGATGCAGAGGAGTGAGGAAGAAATCAAGGTTATACAGTAACAAGAAGTCATACAATATGAGTAACTTGTTACTTGTTCACTCTAGCACGTTTAGTATGCTGTGATAACCGAAAGTCAATAAAAAGGTAGTTTGTGGAATCTTCTTTCGTGTCCATCCGTTCATTTTTGAATGACTGATTTAATATTTAACACTTTTGCATACTGAATGTTTTCAAGCCTTTGGAGGCTTACACCATGATTCATTATGTAATTTAGACCAGGTAGATACAAAAGTAAGTTATGTTATCAAATATAAGAATCTAATATAACTTAGTACATGGCACAATTGTATGACAATACATTACGACGCTGAAGTTGGCTTCCGATTCGCAGCTTGGAGAGATGTGGACGACAGTCAATTTGAAAAAACAAAGGCCATGTGGTGGCAATAATTTGCTTTGCTTTTGCTTTTTTTGTTTCTACAAAACAATAAAGGTTTCACAAATCTGAAGCTGTGTCTTAAAGAGTCTCTGGCTTCCCTGGGATAATCTAGTCCAGATTTGACAAGTCTAGGTTTAGTGGTTTTTGATCTGGACCTGGTCCAATGTGGTCTAGATGCAGTGAAATCTCCCTTTTGTGCATTTTCACAAATACAATAAAGGTTTTACAAATTTGAAAGTGGGTTCCAGACAGCGCTCAGGCTTTCCCTAAAATGTCTAACAGGCTTTCACAACAGTAAGAGGTGNTGGTCGTTCAGCAGTGTAAGTTAAGTTTCCCTTAAGTTTCCCCTTAACTGCCGAATCGGAAGCCGCGAATCGGAAGCCAACTTCGGCGTCGTCAACACATTACACATAGACCTGCAGTATGCCCCCTAGGTCGGAGTTAGTTGAAGTTTATTGACTTACTGCATATTAAACATAATACTTTTTACATTGTTTCGTGAACGGCTTTCTGGAGGTAATTTGGTGTTAGGATGCAGTTTGATATGCAGACCGAGAGCTAGCTTAGGTTAACGCTAACAGTGAATGACACTGAATAAATATGAGGTAACTTATGTTACATGATGTGTTGCAGCTAATTAGCATTCGCGTAGCTTAGTTAGTCTGACATAAAAAAAATTGTTACAAGACTAGCCCCAGTTTATTCCTTATTTAAAGCTTTTTTGGGGACTAAGCTAATGTCAACACTAACAGAACCGTTAGCTTAGCTGACAACACTTACCAACAACTTACCACTGTTTTGAAGACATTTCGAGGGGGTTCAAAAACTCCTCTCTTCAAACAAACAAATAAATATTCACTGGGCTGCGAAATTAAGACGATTTTCCCGAGTTTCGACTCTTCGAGCCAAACAAAGATGGCAGCCGGAAGTGACAGCTGGGCTGTCTGTTGTGAGGCTTCATCAAAAATAAAAGTTTTGATATCATAACCCTAAAGCCTAGGTATGTTTATTTCTACACTTTCATCATGATGCCTCACAGTTATTGTTATTAATTCTAGAAAAATCCCAAATGTGACAAATGGGTTGGCTGTGAGCCTCGTTTTAGCCCCAGAACTTATAATCGATACTGAAAAAAAGTAAGAAAGCTGTAAAAATAAATAAATAAATAAATAAAAACATAATAGCCTAGAAATATTTCTGTTAAATATGGTGTATCACTGATATTTTTTAGTTTAGATTTCTATTTATTTTTGTTTTTATATGTATTTACGGTAGGTCCATGGCTCTGACAATACTTTGTTTGTATATGTTGTATTATTTTGAGTATATCTTTCTCTGAGATTTCTGCCTCCACCCCAGTACAATGGAGGTGAAATCTTCAATAGACCTCACTGTGGACAGTTTCATAGGGACTATTTCTTCAGAAGGAAATACTCCCATGAAAACTGTATACAATTAGATAGTTAATTACTGTATGTGAATTATCTATTCACCTCCATTATATTGGGCACTGATTCTGGAAACAAATGTAGAATGTAGAGTTTTTTTTTATTTTTTGTTCTGTGAGCATCATAAATGAAATTACATTCACAGACAAACCTACAAAACCTGGAACAAAAACCCAACTATCTATCTGGATAGATGCCACTAGTTTATTGAGAAAATAGTCATTTTAGTAGTCATTTGGGTGAACTGACACTTTAAATAATAGGAGGAGAGACATACATTTTAACAAAGTCATTATATTTCACATTTGGTTGTAAATCCTTTGCAGTTTTTGACTGCATCAAGTCTCCTTTCATAGACATCACCAGATATCAGCAAATTTTTTGAAAATGATCTTGATGCTCTGCCTGGTTGTATACTGCACCCATCTCCACTTCACAGTTCAGTTGGATTGAGATCAGGTGACTGACTTGGCCAGTGAAAAACATTGCTCTTTTTGGCCAAAAAACCTTATTGGTTGCTTTGTCTGTTTGTTTCTGTATGGTAGGCTAATATTCTTATGTTAAAAGGTCTACAAGTCTTACAGTTTCCACCAAATATGGATGCAAACACCCTCAAACACATTCGAAACTAAAGTCTTTAACCTCAGCCATTCTTTCATTCATTCAACCTTTTCAACCTGAGTAACAGGATCCCTCTTTTACAACAAAACAAGCAACAATAAGCAGAAATAAAAGAAAACCATAAAAGTAATTATTATAGAATAAATAGATCAAATGTAAGTATTAGTCAAAACAAAAGCATCAGTGTATTTGTCACTGCTAAAACATGTACAGCTAAGGTAATCATGCACTTAATCAGCTCTCTGAAAGTACTCAGCAGTGTGCTGAGCTTCAGGGTCTGTTTTAAATTATTCCATGAAGATGAAGCATCATGTCTGAAAGCTGATTTTACAAGCTCCGCAATACATTTCCCATTGGGACCTGTAGCTGAAGCCAGTCTGCAGACCATGTTTGATAAGATCTCCAGGTGACAACTGAGGATCATTTATAGAAGACCTTTGTTGATGAATAGGAGCCGAGGATGCTGCTGTCTGTTACACAGAGAACAGGCCATTTCACAACCAACATGCTGGAGCAGAGCTGATCAAATACACACTGGACTTCAAGTCATTAATTATTTATTTATTTATGCGTTTATTTTTCTAATTTATTTATTTAATAGACAGTGTGGGGGTAGCACAAACACACTGAGGGAGAGAGAGAGGCTCTGCACTGTATATAAAGACAGGAATGTGTTATTGCTTTAGGTCACCAGAGGTCAGCATTGCGCGGTAGGCAGACTGTTGCTGCCAACGGGAGAGCTCGGGCAATGTAAATAGTAGGATATACTGCAGACTGTGTTGTTTTGAAACATTCACAAATCACGTGTCTTTTATTTTAAAGGATGAGTGTCGCACCCAGTCGATGCTGGGTCAGGTTTATGGACCGGGTTTCTGGGATGAGTTCCGCCGTGGTTTGGGATGCGCAGTGCGTTTTGCGGCCGCCGCTGACTGGGACTGCTGCAGTGTAAACAAGACTGTCCGAGGCTGCAGCGCCGCTGTCTGTGGGCGAAAAGATAACGACACAGTGCCACGATGGTAGTTGACTTCTCTGCTAAAGCGAGCACAGTTTCATCATGAACCCTCCGTGGTTTTTACAGTGCGCAACGACTTCAATTCTGCAGAAGCTGGCCCGATTTTCTTTTTTAATTAAACTGGACATCTGTCAGCCTGCGCATCTGCCCCTCTTGTCGTTTGATTAATCAGATGGACTTTGTGCCAACTCCCTCTTGAATCTCAGGGAAATGACTGACAACCAGGAAACCCCAGATGCCGAGGACGCGACTCCGTCCGGGAGCGCGACCTTGCCGCTCCGGCTGCCGTGCGAGCGCCTCCCTTGCCACAAGAGCAGCGTGTGCTCGCGCTCCTACTTCGTGGTAGTTATGGTGTTTTTTCACGTGTACATCATTAATGTTATTGCGCTTCTGTTTTACGTGCACTACAGCAGCGGGCAGGAGGACGCCAACCGGAGTCGTGATGCTCCCAGCGGTGACCACCAGCGCCCCGAGTCGGGACGTCCGCCATCAAAGGCTGAGTTCCTGCGTGATGTTGCCCTAACAAGGATCGAGGGAATCAGGGTGAGTAATGTGATGATGCATCACTCCCACTCTTTCATTTACACCCTCTGTTTTTCTCGTTCTCTCTCTCTCTCTCTCTCACACACACACACACACACACACACACAATAAGCACCACCAACTCCGGTTTATCTTTCAGGTGGGACACGTCCAGAAGGTGTCACTGGTGCCGGGGAAAGTGCACGAAATGCGGACTCTGAGTCTGAAACCTCTCCTGTTTGGTAAGAGCCAAAACATCCATGTGGTAAAAAATAAAAAAAAAACCCGCAGCACGAGCCTCTAGCGGCCAAACAGGTTTCTTCTTCTGATTAATGCAAACATGTGTTACATTCATCACGCGCTTTCCCTCTTATTTATTTTCATCCTCATCACAACCCCCTCCAAACACACAGCCTATGTAGCATGTACATAATGCGCATGCTGAGATCAATCAAGGCCACATGAAATAGGCCAATAAGTCCTGAGGCAACTAGTCCCTCAGCTCTGCACACCACAGCTGATTAAGGGCTCATAGCTGACTGACTAAAGAGCAGAAATATTATCTGTACCTGAAGAACACAACCAGCAATGCATCAACATTATTACTGTTTTGTATTGACATTAGATTAACTTTAGATTTATATGAATGGATGAATGTTTACATTAATGGTTTATTGTAGATTAATTGCTGGCTATTATCTCTATTAAAGCTTGTAAATGTTTGTCACAATTTCCCAGAAGCCAAGGTGGTAACCCAGAGATTTTCAATATGCTCTCACATGAGACAAAGTAGCAAATCCTTCAAGTGGAAATAAGCTGGAATCAGAGAGAAAGTTTTGCGTTTCTGCTTGAATGAAATTATTTATCAAATATCAAAATAATTGCTGGTCAATTTTCTGTTAATCACTTAAGCTTCAGTCTGCATAAAACTAGAGCCATTTGTAAAATGTAACATTACAATACAATATGACGAGGTAGCATGTCAGAAAATGTCATGCAACCCTGCTGACCCGAGAGATTTTCCTCTTTTGTTTTTCTGCAGAGATCCCTGAGTTTCTGTCGGAGGATGAGTGCCGCGTTGTGATGCAGCTTGCGCAGCTGAAGGGTCTAATGGAGAGCCAGCTCATGGTGCAAGACGGCCAGGAAGAGCTGGCCAAGGAGCTCAACCTCAGCCCAGAGGAGATCTTCAACCTTCTAGATATCAACCAGGACGGACAGTTGCAGCTCCATGAGGTGTACATGTCAGTTTGTGGATTGTGAGCTCATGCTGGAGTGTATGACACGCAGCAGTTGTTTGGTACAGAGTTGGTTAACTCATCCCGTCTTTACTATCCCCCGACAGATACTGACTCATTCTCGAGTGAGGGACGGCATCTGGCTCACACCGGAGAATCTGCGAGAAATATACACCGGGCTCAAAGCTGACAAGGACGGTAATGGTAAGAAATCAACTCATCGTTTTAACCAAGACTATTCAATATGCACTTTTTTTTACTAATCTTCTTTAGTGTCACAGAAATGCATCTATTTGCATAGCTATTGTTTTACCTTATTTGTGGGACCGATTAGTAGTAAGTAAAATTGTATTCATAAAATTGTAAGTCTAATTTGTGAGATAATCTTAAACATTTTTATACACTTAATTAAAAATGCTACCTATTAATCAGTTTTACAAGGCCAGAAGGGACAGCAGAGGTGGGTTTTGGCTAAAATGTTGAGTAGGGACAATTAATCCTGTTTTTCTACAAATTCTTTATTCCTTTCAGTAGTAATATATTTTTTACTGTAAAAACTGCATACGTTGACTGCACTGCATACATCACTAGTGTTACAAACACATTGTTTAAATTATACGTAATGTGGTTCCCACCGTTTTTGGCTTGAGACCCCTTAAACTGATGCAATACCTACTTGTGACCCTTCTTCAAAGGTTATGGTCTAATACGGACATGACAGTCATTTTTCTCTGCCAGATTGTTTAATTTGAAGGATTTTTAGAGGCCTTCAGAAGAAATAAGCACAAATTATGGAAAAGTAAAAAAAACATTTATTTATGTTTTTATCTTTTATCCTTTTAATCATCTTGTGACCCCTCAGATTGACCCCCAGGTTGTGAATCATTGTGTTAAAGGAATCATATAGCGTTGACATGATTTGAAATGTTTTACTGGTAACACAAAGAATAATTGTATTCTCTGATGCATTTTCAGTGCTACAGTATGTATAAACTGGATTTTAGTTTTTGAGTACATAAGTGACAAACAGTATATGGACACAGTTCATGACCGGATATTCACAGGATATAAAACCCATCTTTAAACATGTGTTATTGGAAATGCAGCAGGAATCTGTCTAGAAAGGACTGCAGGTGTCATTTAAACACAAATCCACAAAGTATATATACACATTATATCAAGTAGTAGTAGAAATATTTTTCTTAACTATGGTACTAATGGTGAAAACTGAGCTCCATCTTCGTATACTGTATATGGTTACTATGAGAGAAAGAGTATGAATAGTGTCAGTAATGGAAGAAATGAAGATGTCCGCATGCCATCAGAATAATATGTACATTGTCATATTCTGGACAGGTTTGCTGAGTCTAGAAGAGTTCAGGCTCCTGAGCAATGATGCCTTCCAGCGCTTCCTGATGCAGCGAGGGGTGAAAAGGAGTCAGCTGGTGAGGAACAGCAGACACACCTGGCTATACCAGGGCAAAGGAGCACACCAGGTCCTCCAAGACATCAAGGCGAGGTAAACAGGTCAAACCATGTTCTCTGATTGCTGTAGTGCTATAATAACTGTAATATAACTAATGGACGATTTTAACATGAAGAATAAAAAGGTTTAGAAATGTTTTTCCAAGACTTTACAACTTCCAGATTTTTTCTTTACCTTTCTCTAACAAAGGGTGACTCGCCTCACTCGGCTCCCGCCCACGTTAGTGGACCTCAGTGAGCCGCTGCAGGTGGTTCGCTATGAGGAGGGAGGACACTACCACGCCCACCACGACAGCGGCCCTGTGTATCCTGAAACAGCCTGCACGCACACACGCCTCGCAGCCAACACCTCCACTCCCTTTGAGACGTCTTGCAGGTGAGATCACCGAGGTGCACAGCGTTGACTGAGATGACTGAATATCTGTGAATGTTCAGATCTGAATTCATCTTGTCCGGTGGGATTACTAAACTGTGCATTGACACTCCATTGTGACAGCTGGCATGTTAGTTTGTGTGATTGTCAACTTGGAAAAATTCTGTGTGCTTGCCACTTGTTTGCAAGGTGTATGTGTGTGTGTGTGTTTGTTCGCACCATACATGTGTGTGTCAATTTAAATCTGTGTTGCACACCTAGGTACATCACAGTTCTCTTCTACCTGAACTCTGTTGAGGGGGGTGGGGAGACCGCATTCCCTGTGGCAGACAACAGGACCTATGATGAAGTGGTGCGTAATTGTGTGTGGGTCTGGAAATGTGTACAGAGAGCCGTGCAAAAGTATTGTGTACATACTGTGCATGTCTTTCATATCTGTGTTAACTCACACTTGTATGTCAGTCAGTGTATGGGCCTGACGCTAAGCACACTGTCACTGAGTTTAACTTTGTGTTTTAGTCTCTCATTCAGAATGACGTCGACCTTTTGGACACCAGGAGGAATTGTGGCAAGAGTAACCTGAGGGTGAAGCCTACCAAAGGAACAGCTGTTTTCTGGTACAACTACCTTTCTGATGGAAGAGGTAGGATTCCCATTAAAAATCACAGCACAATTCATGAACACAATGTTGCAATAAAAATGTAAATCAGTAACTACTCATTTCATTTTCATTTAATGTAACAGCACATTCTGAATTTTTATTTTAAAAGTAACATTTTTCAGGTTTATTTACATATAATTAGGGCTGCATCTAATGATTATTTTCATTATCAATCAATCTGCTGATTATTTTCTCAATTAATCAATAGCCAAATCCCCAAAACATTCAATTTATTATAATGCAAGACCAAGAAAAGTGGCAAATTTACACATTTGAGAACCTGAAACAATCAAATGTTTGGAATATTTTCTGAAAAAATAACTTAAACGATTAGTCCATTATCAAAATAGTTAACGATTAATTTTCTGTCGATTGATTAATCGTTGCAGCTCTACATGTAATTACGTATGATATAACAATTATTAATATGATTTTATTATGCTATATGATATTAGTGAAAATTAAACAAGACTAAGAGACTACAGCCATGCTAGCAGCTCTGTGAGGCTGTACTACAGCTAAATGCGACAACACGCTAACATGCTCATAAAGACAAAGCTAACATGCTGATGTTTATCAGGTATAATAATTTTTTCACTTTGTTCGCCATCTTAGTTTAGCGTGCTAGCATTTGCTGCTTAGCACTAAATACAAAGTACAGCTGTGGCTGATGGGAATGTCAATAGTTTCACAGCTATTTGGTCATAAACCAAATACGTGGTTATAACTTAATGTTAGCGCTAGATTGAAAGTCCGAGGATCACCAAAGTCATTAGGACACTTTATGTGGGAACCATGAGTGTCTGTATAAACTTTTGTGCCAATCAACTTGTGAACGTTGAGACATTTCACTATATAAAACTTTGACCTAATGAAGGCATCAGATGAAAAGTCAAAATATCACCAAAGTTATTGAAATACATCCTCTGTTGACAATGAATGTACAAAATTTGATCATAGTCCATCCAATAGTTGCAGCAATATTTCAGTTTAGATTTAAGCAGTGGCCCAACATTGCCATGCTTAGAGCCACACCACTAGCATGGCTAAAAAAAAACAAAAATTATTTTATTTGACGTCATTTTCATGTTTTGGTGGTTGGATTCTTCAATCCATCCAGTTGACGCAGTGTGTTTGATAGCCGCAACATCAGTGCGAGCCCTTTAAAAAACAGAATCGATATGAAGGACATCCACATTAAATGAGTTTTTTTCCTCACAATAGGTTGGGTGGGAGAGCAGGATGAATACGCTCTGCATGGAGGCTGCGTGGTCACCCATGGCACGAAGTGGGTCGCCAATAAATGGATCAACATTGATCCGGATTACCAGCGTCAGGCTCGTTACCAGCAGCTGGTTTCACAGCAGCCAGAGGACGAGGATGATGAAGGTCTGACTCTGAACCCGGACATACAGAGTTCTGATATCCATGAAGACTTGTAGCTCATAAACCAAATTTATATTTAAAAAAATCTACCTAGCCTTCCTCAGTCCTGTGCACAACTTGTTTGGCAACATCCTCTGTGGCCAGTATGTAGAGACTAGATTTATTCAGGGAATGAGGTCACAGTGGGTTTATGCAAGTGTAAAGAGATGCTTTTGTTAAATATTGCTTGGATATTGTCATCCTGTTATTTTTTAATCTGCATCTCATTTTCCATTTTAGGAATGTTGCACTAGAAACTCTTTAAAGGAGTTGAGACAAAAACATTTCCCTTTGCATGCATTAGCTTCACAGGTTTTGCTGTTGCTATGAGCAAAGATTGCACTTGAAAATTGAAATGGCTACTGTAAACATTTCAGTGTCCTACCTTGTTATTGCTGCCATGACCAAAAAAGGCTCACACACCGTCAGTGTGATGCATGTTGCCTTGTCTTTGTTCCTTGAAGTAATCGTTATTTTTCTGCCAGATTCTTCTTGAAAGGTATTGTTTGGACGTTTCATTTAATTTATTAATTTATTTATTTTTCCTTAAAAAATGCACTGTATCACTCTCCCACATTGAATAAAGTTGAATTAAGCTTGTGTGTCCTCTGCATTAGTCTTCCTACTTTAAAGACAAGATGTATAAATATCAATAAAACTCGACAATAAAATGAAAGAGACACACTAAAATATTTAATCAGTGATTCATATTCTTTTAATCTATTAATCCATTAATTTACCAATAAAATTCATCCGTTTCTGATATTCCACCCTGGAAGATGTTGAGCTGTTTAGTTGAAGTCCTTAAAGTTTTGTGCTCCTGTGTGTGTCCTGAAATCAAACAGTTTTAAGACAATTATTTAGCTAAAATGACATGATTAAATGTTTTTAGTGAGTACTTATATATGTATATCAGTCACACTTTGGCTGGATTGTTCAGTGCTGATAATCAACTATTAACTAACTGTAACATGTCAGTATGAAGTGTGCTAACAGCTAATACGCAGCTAACTATGTCTACTTTACTAAGTCACTTGAGAGTTGAGTATCAACACTGGTGTCACCTGAACATCAGCTGCACACACTCACCGCTGAAGGCTTGTATCTGGGGAATGATGTGGCTCCGCGATGGTCCAGACAGTAGAGCACGGCATCATGAACGGAGGCAAAGAGATGCCTCTTTGTTATCAACTCAGAGAAGAAGTCACCGAGCTCTAATTGTTCCACCACAGAGGCTGAAGAGAAAACAGGAACCACGATGAAACCTTTTTCATCTAGTGCAGCCTCAAGGAAGCGAGAAGGTATTCACTTACCTTGACAACCAGCCATGTAGATATCTACATCAATCTCACTGAAGTCCTGGAAAATCTGTTAATATAATAAATACAGAACATTTCTCATCATCAGAAGTTACCACTGCACCAACCTTTAAGATATCTGTTTTCACATTTTGCCCCCATCAGGTGCTACTACCCATAATCAGCCCACTAATCTGTCTCACAGGGAATTGTCAGGGTTAATTTAACTGTAAAAGAGTAAAACTATCCATTATGTCAGTGTTTTAATGTAACTGAAAGTTAATAAACTCCCATTTCTCCCTTTACTGTGTTCAAATAAATCTATCTAGTCCTCCTCTAAGCTTTCAAAACAGGGGACAAAGTAGGGACTGTTAAGACATTTTCAGTCATTTTTACCCTTTCTTTAAAGGATACTTGTCTCTTTAGCACTTACATTTTTCATAGTCTTGATGGCCACTGTGTCAATGAAGTTAGCCGTGGAGAGGTCGATAATGATGGAGTGAATGTCCCAGGTCCACTTGCCCAGCGACCCAAGAGAGACCTGCTCCAGGTCGCGACTCAGCGTGTCGTCGCTGCTGGAGCCCAGAGTGGTGGTGTCCCCGTCCTGCAGCTCAGACATCCACCCTAAGCTGGTGCAGTCTGGATCTCCTCCTTTCAGGTACTCCCATCTACAGTGGCCGTCTGGTGTCCGAGGATTGGTTGGGATGACGAACACTGTCCCGTTCTCCCTCTCAGTCCAGTCCTGCTCCTCTATGTCTGTAACATTCCCGCCCATGCAGGTGTCCCCCCAGCGGCCGGCCTCTTCCTCCACAGAGAACACAGGCGCTCCAGACAGCTGCTTAACTGCCCTCTGTGCCTGTCTCTGCAAGGTGGTGAGTGAAAGAAATGATTCAGACTTCTGGTAGTTTGCCGGTTGGTCACACTTCAGCCATCTACTTACTGTAACTCACAGGATTCTGGTGCCAGTTTTCCTACCAACTGAAGGAGAAGGTGACCAATGGGCCAAATACCAAAAAAAATTGTAGTCTTGAAAATATTTTGTGAAATTTCTATAAACAATCCGTGTTTCCTCAGTTATATAATATATTTCCAGCACATTACCTCTCTCTTGGCTTGCCTTTTTGCTCGTCTCTCAGCCCTCCTCTCTCTACGTTTCTGTTTGGCCTCCTGCCTCCTCTTATAGATAATCATTTTACTGATGTCAAGCCCACTCTGAAAACAGATAAAGAAGAAGAATAAATCATTATCTGCGTCTCATAAAAATATAGGAACAAAATGAATCAAAAAACTGATTAATCGATTGACAAAAAATGAATTTGTAACTGTTTTGATAATTAATTAATCGTTTCAATCATTCATGCAACAAAGCCAAACATTTATCTGCATTTGCTGCTTTTCTTTGTCACATATGATAATAAACTGAATATCTTCAGGTTTTGGATTGAAGGTCAGATAAAACAAGGAATTTGAAATTTGGAGATTATAATGGGCATTTTTTTTACTATGTTCTGGCATTTTATAGAAAAATATATCAATTTATTACTCAAGAATGAAATTAATCATTAGTAGGAGCCCTATAATAGATAGTATCATTAGGAAAGAGAACAAACCTTTTCTTTCAGAGCTTCAAGGTAGAGCTCAGCATTGGCGAAATAAACTGTAGCAGAGGAGCGAAATATAGTAACACCTGGAATCTCTCTTGCCTGCCAAACAGCAAACAATCATTAGCTTTTCTTGCAGTGGGGGTAGAAAAGCTTTTATTTATGGCTTCCCATCTCTCTGTTTTACCTGTTTGTGCGTCTCTATATCCATGTACAGTTCTGTACCTGGAACATTTCCCAGAACAGAGTATGTTGGCCTGAATGGAACAAAAAACACAAAATCATGATGTGTGTAATATGTTTGTGTACCCCCCCACCACCACCACACACACACACACGTAGTATGAGTCAGATACTGAAGTGACAAATATACTAAAGACTATGAGGAGTCTTACATCTGAGTTCTGAAGATAACAGTAAGCAGAGCAAAGGCGATCGATGCTGCCAGACCCAGATCCAGATTGAAGAGCAGCGTTGACACCCAAGTGACCAACCACACCACCTGGGGGATACAGCATGACATTACTCAACCTTTAGTGTGACAAGGAACAAGAAGAATGACACTTTTCCAGATTCAACACCACAGCAAATTCTGTCGCAGTTGTTTCTTTTAAGGGTATTTTTTTTAAATATGTGATAGTAAAAATTGAACCTCTCACCAGATCAATCTTGCTGCTTCTCCACAATGTAACAATGTCAGAGTACTGCTTGAACATGCCCTTCAGATTTACAAAGACAATCGCTGCAAGGATAGCCTAAAACAAGCACACAAGTTTAAACATGATTAATCAGATGTGCACCCAGAGGTGTGAATGAGGCAAATCAAAAATCCATTACATTACACAAAATATGCCATGCATCATAAAGGTTTACTGCAAATCACTTTACAATAAAGACAAGCGGTAAGCGACAGAACCTTCGGCAGTTCCTGGAACAGGGGTCCAAGTTTCAGTATAGTCACCAGAACAATAAGAGCTGAGGCCACTCCCGCCATCTGCAAGAACAACACAAAGGTTGTTTCTGGTTTTACTGAAATATTTGTGTTCAACAGGCATGTTAACATATTAGTTTGTTTAGCAGAGATGGATGAAATCCATTGTTGGAGTATATCTTGACTGCACATATTTCCAACATTTAGTGGTACAATAACAACTATTAAGTTCCCAGTAATTCATTGATTTGGTATATTGTTTAGATGAATAATAAATACATCTCTGTGTGTACAGTTATGTTCAAGTACATTACCATCATCTTTAGAAATAGGCAGTTTACTGGTCTCCCTGAAATTTGTTATGTGATTTCGGTGAGACTGATGACGAAGTCCATTTAATGTTTTATTGCTCATTACACGATGATTTGAGTCTTTTAGTAAAATGTCTTTATTTCTGAAGAGTTCTTCTAGATGAATAACTATAAAAAAACGTATAAAAAAGCTGTGTTTTAGGAAGGGACCCTTTTGTGTGGCTGATTTTATTTGTAGAGCCTGGGACAGGAGACAAAGTTGTTTGTTTGCTAACTAACTAACTATGTTACTGCATAAAACTGTTGAAGCTAAAAACTACAGTACATGTTCTAGTACCATCAGGTTTTGAATTTCCACATGGTTCTTACATAAGGTGGTTATATTTGTTAGGTCAGGTTGTTGAGGTCAGTTTGTTATATAATTTCATATATAATTCAAAATCATTTCCTCTATCATCCTTAACTAGGTCATATTCGTTGCATATTTACAGTATAACTATTGCATGTTGCATGTCCACAGCACAACATTAGAATGACTTTGGCTTGTGAGGTAATGCTGACTTCTTAATTGTCTCCACTTATAATGTTGTTTTTGTAATGTTGTTACTTCTGCTGCTCACTCACTTGTGTTTTTCCTCCAGTGGTCTCTTGGATGAGACTTCGAGACATGGAGGGGCAGACAGAGTAGCACTGGAAGAAGCCTCCCACTGTATTACTGAGACCCAGCGCCACCAGCTCCTGCAGCAGAGACACAAGAATCAGCATTGAAATACAGAGGAAAACAGACTGTGGAAATTATTGTATGCTAATGGTATCTGCAGAATTAAACAGGTATATGGTGAGAGTTCTGGTTTACCTGGTTACTGTCCACCTTGTATCCATGTTTCAGTGCAAATGTTTTTCCAAGTGAAATAGATATGGCGTAACCGACAATGGCCAATGCAAAAGCATCACCAATAACCTCTCCAAAAAGACTCACATCTGGAACACTGGGATAATTTAGACTGGTGCACAGGTAGAGGAAAGGAAGGAAATGAGTTGCTACTAAACCAGCTGGGAATATGACTCAACAAATAATGAAACTTAAATCCAAATGCTTACCCAATAGGAATTTCTCCAACAACTGAAATCGTGTAGTTGCTGTTCAAGTGAGAATGGGATGATATCAGTGTTCCTGCCACAATCTAAAGCCATCACAGAAAACACACAGCTCATAAACCCACACAAAGAAGCCACATTTTGCAACACATTTCAAACCTTCAATCATTAAAAATCTGGTAAATCATATGCTGGATGTGAGCCTAATTATTAGCCATAAATATCTCCTTTTTGCTGTGGACTGCACAAATGCAGAGGCCCTGCCACTATCGCTGACTCAGCTGCTTGGTTCCACTGTGTCTGTGCTTTTTTCAGTGCTGCAGCATCAGCAGCAGCACAAAGCACAGAGGTGATAACATGAAGAGAGGCCAGAGAGTGTGTCCTCGTGTCAACTGACTGTGATGAGCTCCACTGGGATGGGCACTGGCAGCTTCGGACCAAGAAAAGAGTTGAGCTCCTTGGCCGCAATTAGAAACGCCATGGACACAGCACTGACCACCAGTGTAGGAAGATGAGTGTGTGGCAACAAGGAGCAAACATCCTTCAGAGTCTGAGAGTGGAGAAAGGAAAAAGCAGGAAGTGGTTAAGGCTTGTTACTGGACACATAAAAACACACAAGTTGAGCTGCACACATCTAATGGTTTTGTCATTTTAAGTCATAATTAGAAAAACTTTGCGACATCAAATGTTATGTGCTGCTGAGGAATTTCTGTGGCCATAAAAGTGAGGCTCGTTCATCTTTCATCGAATTAATTAGAGTGCTTGTTGTTGGTTCCAAATAATTATATGGTTATATGCAACAAGCTTGTGGGCAGGGGCATAGCACAGAATTCTGGGTCCTGTACATAGGCAGTCTCTGAGGCCCTCCCATGATTTTAAAATCATTATTACAAGCCCCTCCAAACCTTTGGACCCTGTAAATTAGTACCCTTTATCCCCCCTGTCCTACACCCCTGCTTGTGGGTTATTGCTCAAACAAAGTTGTCAGGATAGGGGACACACAAAAAGTCCGCATAATGGGCCCTTTAGCAATTGCAAATTCTCTGAACTCTCGCCGCATTATGGTGTAAGTAATTTATACATGTTAACTGGATGGATTTTACTAAAAATACAAAGGTCCATATGTACCTTTTTATCTTTAAAGCCATTCTTGATAAACTTCCTGTTCACATTTGTAAAATGCTTTCGTGGCTATCAGATCTAGATAGATAATCTTCAATGTTCCTAGAGTCTGCTCAAAACTTGATGAAACTGCATTTTTTTACTGTGCACCCCGGGCTTGGAGTAATTTACAAGATAAACTTAATCTGGAAATGCTGCCTTCATATCAGGCATTCACGCATCACATTCAAAAAATGTTTCATGAGGACTGTAATTGTTTTAAAAAGTCAAGTTTTATCTCTCTTGTGTCTCTCAGGTCCTGTTTTGTTATGCTATACAGTGTGTGATAATGTATCTCAGGAGACCTCCTGGTTAAATAAAGGTTAAATAAAAATTATGAGCAGGACACGTCACAATCTTTTATGGGTGTTACTTGAAGAGTTTTGTCATTAACAGTGTCCAGCTGTGCTGTGGCAGACAATGCAATCAGGTCAGTACTGTTGTATCAACAAAAAAACAGCAATCAGAAGCAAATACTTGACAGTACTCACATACACCAGCGACAAGGGACCACTAAACCGTGTTGGTGAAACTCCAAAGATGTACTTCAGTTGTGCCACCACAGCATGGGCGGCAGCAGCTGTTGTGTAAGCCCGCACCAGAGGTTCAGACAAGTATGTTCCCACAAATCCAAACTTCACCAAACCCAGTAGCACCTATACAAACAATTATTTATGTATATATAAGTTTTGGCAGCTGTAGCAACACAATAAGACATTATTATTTCTGTGGGATGTTGTGTTCACACCTGAATAAGTCCTCCTAGGACAGTAGTAGCAGCCGCCACCTGCACCCTGTATGAGTCCCGGGCAGTTATGTCCACCTCTGCAGTGACGTTGGTCCCATTTGTTTTGAGGAAATCCATGTCTGGAGCAAGTCTCTCTGTCACACTGCCCACCATGATGCTGAGCACAGTAAATGTACCTGAACACAATAAAAGATTGCAACACGCATTATTACAGAGGTTATAATGGCCATGGTACAATGGCTGTCTCTCTCTTTACTTACCGATGGAGATATGGCGTGATGTTCCAAAAAAGATGTAGATCAATGCAGGATAGAGGGACGTGTAGAGCCCAAATACAGGAGGTAAGGAAGCCAACAATGCATAGGCCATACCTGTGAAAAACAGAAGTGTCTCAGTTTACAAACTTTTATGAAGGCGTACTATTTTTACTGTAGCATTACTGGAAAATGAAATATTCTCCAGAAGGACAGTAAATATTCGTACAAAATATTGCTTGTATATGACAAAAAGAGGATAGAATACAGTCAAAATTATACATTAGGTTTTTGTCACATATCCTCAGTTCATTCAACATATGATGAGTTTTTTCTGCAATATTATCGCTATCTCAACCATGATAGACTGTTACCTTGTGGCAGGTGCATTATGCCCACACTGATGCCAGAGATGAGGTCTGGCATGCCATAGTCCCAGACTGAGTACTTGGGCAGCCAGTACAACACAGGCAAGCTGCTGACCACACTTTGTTTCAGTTTGGGTACTGTACATCTGGATGGGATTTGAGGAATACACACAGACAAAAGTGAGAGTCTTTTTATCAACTTTAAAGCACAAATTCACTGAAGATGGGTCTCTAGTTGTCTTTGACAAGAAGATCAGACCAGACATCTACATCCACAGTACAGTGAGCATCAAAGTTACAAGGTCAAGCCATAAAATGTATCTTACCTTAAGGAGGCTTTGAGCCGTTCAGTCAGAGAAGGGTGAGTATCAGAGTATGTTTTTCTCTGCGTTACCTCTTCCAGTCTCTGCTCATCCAGCACTTCCCGCTTCACCCTGTATTTCCCAAATCCACGTGTAGAGTCCATTGAGCTGAAACTTTTTTTTTTTTACTTTTAATATGCAGTGAGGGAGCTTTATTCCAAAGACTGTCACAGGAACAACTGTTTTATCCACATATGTACGTCATGTTGCCTAATGGTTAACTAACAGTTTGGATGTGGTGGGCAGAGCCTCTGCCTGACAACAATGGCTGACTGAAAAGGATGTAATTAAGGTCGTAAAGAGGAAAAAGATTAACTCTGTTGAATTTTAATGGATGTCTGACAGGTGTGTTCCCATCATCCAGTTTTCCCATTCACTGGCAAAACTAAACTAATGAACCATGAAATGTTACCTTGAGCTCAAATTACATTGTTCAAATGAGTCTTTATAAAGGCTACTTCTGAACAAAATACTTAAAATATTTCAGATGCAAAAATGGTTTCTCTTGAAAATCCACAAGTGATCAGTTAATATCCAACACACTGCCGGCAAGTCAGAAAGTAAAGATGTGTAAATACATTTAGTTTACAAACTTTGGTTGGTGCAAACCAGCCTCAAAGAATGAAACTTAATAGGCGAGGTCTGCTTTTTGAAACACGTGGGCACACAGTATACTGGGCCTTTAAGAGAGCACTGTCATGAAATCTGAAGCTGGGAGCAATGTTTCATTTCAGTCATTCCAGAGTTGCACGCACGTGACCGAGGCAAACAAACTGGAACGGAGAATTACCCCAAACAAAGTGCAACATAATGCAGATGAGTCAAATTAGGAACTTCAAAATAATTCACAATACTCGTCTCTGTCATGGCTTTAAAACCTGCCCTCTCCTGATCACTCAAACCCCTGTGACCCACTTGCTGTCTGCCACAACGCTGTCTATTTTTGGGTTAGTAGCTCAGAGGGCCGCAGCAGTGGAGGGGGTACATATCTTTGTCTCTTGAAATTGCTCAGACCCTCTCGAACCCCCCTGACTGACACGTTCGGCAACAACAACAACACACTGATGAAAAACATGGACATTTACTGGACTTTTTAGACCAAAGATAACAGCAGACAAGAGGAGCTGATGACTTTGGTAAGGCATTTACAGGGGAATTGAATGCTGTGTGATGTGGACAGCTGTAGTGCTAACTTATAAGAGTGCACATGTTATATAGACTATGGTGGCATTTTGCTAATATTTGTTATATCTATGGCTAATTAGGAAAATGTGTTTATTAGAATGATGGGTGATTAAATATGAAGTTCGTGAAAATATCCTTATAGGTTTGCCATTACTGAAGCCATTATAAGGATGTGGTTTTGCATTACTTACTGTAAATGTGCTTTAATGGTTAAAATCTTTGTAATGTTATATTTATTTCTTATGGTTAATCAAGTAATACAATAATTACTCATCTTTTATCTGCATTTTCATTGTCAGGACACCTAAGATTAACAAATGTGTTTAAAATCCAGAGTTGATTTTATGAAGCAGTTTTAGTATTACGGGTAAATTTTACACTAGAGTGTGCTTATTAAACTGCTGTTTGACATGATGTTGACGGCCGCTCAACATTAACATTACATTTTTTTCTTTGTTTTTCAGAGACAACCTCCTGATTAGTTGTTCGAAGTGAATAAAACTTCCTGTGTAACTTTGTAAATATTATTGTTGCTAAAAAAGTTGAGGCAAAATGGATCTTACAGCCAAACATGGGCTGGTGCTGCTCGACCAGCTGAGGAAGATGAGGGAGACTGAGCATCTGACAGATGTGGTGCTCGTTGCTGAGGGCATCAGCTTTCCATGTCACCGGGTCGTTCTAGCCGCCTTCAGCCCGTACTTCCGTGTCATGTTCACATGCGGACTGCGTGAGTGCAACAACAGAGAGATATTCCTGCGTGATACCCCTGCAGACAGCCTGGCCCTCCTCTTGAACTACATGTACTGCTCAGATCTTCCTCTCACTAACGCCAATGTGCAAGGCATCTCTATTGCAGCTTTTCTCCTGCAGATGGATGACGTCTTCACTCGCTGTCAGCTGCACATGACCGAGAACATGGATGCCTCCAACTGCCTTGGTGTGTATTACTTTGCCCGTGACCTCGGTGCAGAGGACCTGGCTGACCATGCTCAGCGCTTCCTGAGGCAGCACTTTGTCCAAGTCTGCCAAAACGAGGAGGTCCTGGAGCTGGAGGCCCATCAGCTGGGAAAGCTCCTGACCTCTGATGACCTTAATATTTCACGAGAAGAGACCATCCTGGATGTGGTCCTTCGCTGGGTCCAACACAGCACCCTGATGGATGGAGAGGTCCGTATCCTGCACCTCCCAGAGCTCCTAAGGAAGGTCCGCCTGCCACTGATAAACCCTGACTATTTAAGAGAGGCAATGAAGAGGAACACAGCCCTGCTGTCTGATGCTGAATGTCTAGAGATGCTCAGTGAAGCCTTGGAGGCCACAGGGATGCATCCCTCAGCTGCACCACGCAAACTAAAGCTGCGGTACGGCATGGAGACCACAGATCTGCTACTCTGTGTCGGCAACGACAGCGGTGGGATCAGGTCGAGATACGGCAGTTATGCTGAGCGCAGCTTTTGCTATGCTCCGTCGACAGGCCGAACCTACTACATCACCTCACCTCGCTACGGAGAGGCTCTGGGGTATGTGTGTGCCGGGGTTGTAACTGAAAGAAATGACATTATAGTGGCAGGAGAGGCAAGTGCACGCAGGATGGCCCGACAGAAGGACATGAATGTTGAGATTTACAGGTAAGAAAGAGGTGACACATTTGATGACTCTGTCTTTGCTTGCTCCACACAGATGGCACTGATTGTTATCTTGGGTTGCCAGGTATAAAGTAGAGGCCCAAGGAAGTTGGGAGCGCCTGACGTCAGCGGAGTACCGTGACTCATACGCTCTGGGATCACTGGGTGACACTCTGTATCTGCTGGGTGGGCAGATGAAGCTGAAGAACCAGTTTCTCATCACTAACTGTGTGGAGCGATGGTCTCTGCAAGGTGGACCCTGGCGCAGTGCAGCACCCCTGCCTGTGCCTTTGGCCTATCACAGCGTGGTCACAATGAAAGATCGCCTTTATGTGCTAGGTGGCCGAACACCACAGGTGAAATATTTACATTTGCAATTTGGCTCTTGTGAAATCTAGCAAATCAGACTTCATTAACACATTTGACATGAGTTCTTACAGTATCAGTGTGTGACTCTTCTCTGACTGCACCTGCTCTGCTTTGTCATTACCTCCTTCCCCTTCAAACATCCAGTCATACCGAATGGATGATGAGCCTGACCGTCTTAGTAACCGCCTCCTGGAGTACGATCCAAACTCAAATAAGTGGACAGAGTTAGGCCCCATGAAGTACTCAAAGTACCGCTGCAGTGCCGTTGTGCTCAATGGTGAAATTTTTGTGATGGGTAAGATTATTTGTTCAGTTAACTGTCCATTTCAGTGCATTTAAGTTCAGATTTTATCATTTCTTTTATTCAAAATCTCTCATGGCATGCATATAAAGACACAATATTGTCATGATCCTGCTACATGAATTGAATTACTAACTTATGAGTGCAAAAACCTATTTTGCAGGAGGTATTGGATGTGAGGGTGTGGACCGTGGGCAGTCCCGCCACTGCCTCGATGCTGTGGAGATCTACAACCCAGATGGAGATTTCTGGAGGGATGGACCTCCTCTCCCATGTGCGCAGCTCTCACTGCGCAGCAATGCACCTAACGCAGGAGTGGTGGGAGGCAAGATTTATGTGTGTGGATACTACAAAGGAGCAGGTGATGAGAGAATATCCATATCAAATGCATGAAAAGTGTTTGAGAGATGTTTCCAAGTGACTGTATCTGACTTTCTGTTTCTGAACTATACTTAGATCGCCATGATGTTATAACAAAGGACGTTTTGGAGCTGGACCCATGGGACAACCGGTGGACAGTGGTGGCTCGGCGCGCTCTGATGCATGACAACTATGACGTCTGCTTGGTGGCAAAACTCAACCCAAGGGGACTCATGTCTCCACCTGCAGACTTAGATAAACTGTGACACCCCTGTCAGATCAGCTCAAGGTCTGTTTGGTAGAATTGGTGAAGGAAATTAATTATTAATTATTAATGCACTTATCGCTGGGCCAAAGGCATTCATTTTTTCAAGCAGAGAAGGTCTTAGAGCGCTGCATGAAAGAGGATCTGCGGTTAATGATTTGCACGTTAGAATGAGAATAAGCAGATAATTTGTAAATACAGTATTTTTGTTGTTTTATTATCTTATTATGTAAAATCTGCAGAGATTGATCACCTGAAACCTGCAGCTGTGTGGCGCATTATGAGCAACACCAGGAAGTGATTTCCTTTGACATTAAACAGACATAAATTATGGCTATAATTAGGGCTGCAATTATTGTCATTTCAGATTCATCTGCAGATTATTTTCTTGATTAATCGTTTTGAAATGTTAAAAAAGATGTGAAAACATTGCATTGCGCAAATTCTCAGAGGCCATGATGTCCTCAGTTTATTTGTTTTGTCGGTCCAAAAGCTTAAGATATTCAATTTACTGTCACACAGGACAAGAAAAACAGCACATTGTCACATTTGAGAAGCTGGAACCAGAAGATGTTTGGTACTTTTGTTTGAAAGGACTGAAACGATGAACTGATCATCGAAATAGTTGCTAGGTTAATTTTCTGTCAATCGACTAATCAATTAATTGCTGCAGCTTCGGTTATAATTATGGACTTCTAGCTTTGACATAAATTAAACCAAAATACTGGTTAAGTATTTGGTCTGTTATTACAGGGTAAATACTAGGGCTTTATAATGACTACAGTAAATTGATATTGGCAGGCTTGGCAAATATACAGTATAAAAACTGAATATTTTATATTGTATTAATCCATTTGTTTGTTTTTCTTTGTGGTATGCTTGCTACTGCAGAATAAAACTGTTTTGTTTTTGCTAATAAACATGCACCTTGGCAACATAATGGAGCATGGTTGTTGTAGTTTGAACACGGACACTCAGTTCATTTTAATATATACTTGTAAATGTACGCTCACATCCCAGTTTATTGGGCACAGCTGGTAAAAACGGATGCAGTCTAACACAACAGCCCTGCAGTAAATCCTCCCTTCATGAAGGTTATAATGTTATAATGTTTTAGAGAGGTGTTAAATCAAACTTATGATCATTATGGAGAATGTGTTTTTGAAATGTACTGCATTACATGGAGAGGTGTTTCGAATATTTAGTCTAACCTAATATTAAAAAACACCTGTCAGTACAACAGTGGAACAAGGAACAGGGTCTCCATTGGTGACACGTATGGGGGGTGACATGAAGAGGAACTACATACACTTACTATTACTAGAACGCAATGTGTTTTTACAAGATCAGAATTCAAACATTGGGACACAGAAATTACACAGCAGATAAATTTGGATCAATGTCAAGTCAGGAGTATAAATACAGAATAAGTTAATTTAAAAAAAGTCAGCAGAGACATTTAACTGTTACAATATTTTTATGTCAACAGAAAAAAATGAACAAGATTAAAAGCTTTAAGTATGTGTAATACTTTGTGGGTCACTCTGTCCTTAACTTAAAAACATTTATCAATGTGTTCTGTCTTCAAAGAACTGAACAACTAATAGAACACAAGTAATAATAAATACAATAATAAACATTTTTGGCTTTTATTCCCCTGTACTCCAAAAATAAGACACAAATGCTTCACTGGTCTAAGTCCTTCCTCTAAAAGCCTAAATCAGAATCACAATCCATGTCAAAGAGCTGCCAGAGGCCTTCGGGTTTCGCTGGGCTCCTGGTCTTGGACTCAGCTGAGCATGCAGAGCTGTTGCTGTCCTGAGACCAGCAGCTGAGAGGGTTGATGACACATCCCGCAGCTATGGATCTCGTCTCCCTCTTCAGCGGTATGAGACTGCCCTGGCCAGTTACCGTGTTCAGACCACGACGCTCACAGAGAGGCGTTGAGACGTTTTGTTGTTTGTTACGGTTCACGAGAGGCTGACTGTTTTCATCCGTGACAGCAGGCTTACTCCTCTGTGAGAGCACCAGCGGCCTCTTTTTGCACCTCCTATGGCCTCTCAGAGTGAATTTCCTCTTTCCCGTAATGCAGCTGGGATCCTGAGGGGGAACTTCAGCCTGATGGTGTTCAAGCTTGTTTGACATACATGTAAGCTGTGTGCCTTCAAGCTTGTTGTCCTGCAGGATGTTGGAGAGTGGCTTTTCCAGCCCTGGTGACGTCTGGATGGCACTGTCCGTCCCTCTCTCAGGACTGGGTTTGGCCAAGTGCTCTGAGACTAAAGTGCCGAGCAGCTTCAGAGCCTCTTCAAGCATGTTTCGCTCTCTCTCCTGCTCCTCTCTCAGACACTCTAGACTATTCTTTAAGCTTTGCTGGTTTGGACCAAGTTCTGCTGTGGTGTTTCCACTCTGAATGATACAAATGAACAATTATTCTCATGACTAATCAGAAACATTTATTAGCCACCAAAATCTACTGCAGTAATGTTGACCATTAGCTACATTCATACTATTCACCTTTTGCACCTTTTCCTCCAGTGCAGTCATCATCTCTTTCTGGGAGTTCACTTTATCCAGCAAAGTCTCAAACTGCTGGGAAATGTCACTCTGAAGACTGTTAAGATTATTTTGCACTGGGATGAATGAATGAAAACATAGAAATGAGTATGTTAATGCACTGAAGTCAATAAAATTAAAAAATGTTTTGAAGCATATAGCAGTTTTCCAAAGTTAGAGGAGATTATGAGTGATCGATGTCTAATCAATGGACTAAGAACACCATCTACTGGTGATAAGAAATATTGGCTCAATGCCTTTTTTACTAAATTAACCACATCTACAGTGTGCAGAGAGCAACTCTAAGTTCAGTAGTTTCAATAAAAAATATATAGAAACTTACATGTTGACGCAAAATTGTCAAATTTTTCAAGGACTGTTTGGCACACAGCAGTATTTCTCTCTGTGCCGGCAACCAGTTGTTGGATCTGAAAAAACATTGCAGCATTTTTTAACATTTTACAGCGAGAAAAGAGGAGCTTTATTATCAAAAAAGCAACAGAACAGAAACCTATCGCCACTTACATTGTTGAGAGTTTCTCGAAAATGATGACATTCTCTGGCTAAAATATCACTGTTAAAGCAAAAGGACAGATAAAAAAAAATCTTAAGTGATCAGACCTACTTTTTTTTATAAACCTACAAATGCAAATTCAAGGTGAGTTGCATGTTTCAAGTGATATAGAGAAGTACCTGTCCGTTTTTTCCTTTGCCCTTTTCTTGTCCTCTTTAAATTTGTCCAGTACTCCGAAATCTTTGCTTTTGTCCTTAAATCCTCCAAACAGGAGAGGTTTAGTGTGATAACTGTTTGAAAACTTTGGGTCACTTCCCTAAACAATAAGAAAATACAGAGGTTATGGGATAGAGACACAAGACACATTAACTTTTTTTTCACATAATCTGAGTGATGATGAATAAATCTGTATGCACTCATGATACTATAAGTTGGGTAAAGTTTTTCATATGACAGTATATGTTATCAACCAAAAGCAAGACATTTCATGCAAATAAACGGGCGGTGTCCTGGATTACCGCACTAGATCATCATGGCCCAGTTAAATGGACTAAAGGGTATTACAGTAACGTATATGCATATATGGCATACAGACTGGATTGATTTTTAAACAGCTCTGACTATGGTACAGCGCTATAAGAATACCTTTGATTGTTGCTAGCAAACAATATAGCCAAATCTCTGACAGAAGAAATTTTCACAGTATATATTGTCATACCCGCCAACACCTACAAACATCTCATGTGCTGTGGTTGAAATAGTGGTTATATTTTGTCTATCTACGTCAAAGCACAAAGGTGGTACACTTGGCCTTTCTAACTTTTCTCACAGTACGACACACCTGCAAATATCCACGTCAGCTGTCCATTTAGACCCATTACTCTGCTCACTTATAAATACTATACTGAGTGTAATCGACATGTATGTAATAATGCCATTAAACCTGCAGCTGGGTACCCGAAGATATTACTGCCTCGCCAAGAACCACCACCTATAAGATGAAGACAATAAACCTCACCTCTTGTGAACTTTGGTGGGAGGTCCTGGATGACAAACTCATATCTTGAGATGTTCCTTGAGAATTTTCAGGCCAAAACTGAGACCCAAAGAAAAGCTGAGAGTCTGTGAAACTGGAGTAGCCGCTGGTCGCCACATTCCTGTTGATTGTTTTGTCCCTCACAAGGTTTGACGAGAAAAAGAAAACACAAACACACACTTGAAGCATTGCTCCCCAAATGTAGGTCTTGATTCCACTTTTTTTCAGATTGAAACATTATATATATATATATATATATATATATATATATATATAAAACATTATTCACAGATGGAGAAGTATGAGTTAATTGTTAAATAGCACACTTTAGCTAACTACCTTCTTCCAGTGGGGATGCTCAGCATTTCTTTTATGTTCCTCATATGATTCATTGCGTTTGGTTACCTGTTTGTAAAGACAACAAGTTAGCAGCAATTTTAGTAAACTATGTGGTTTAAAGAGCATCAGTTCAGCTGCTGGAAGATGTTAGGAAAGTTAGCATTAGTTAGCATTGACGCTAATCAAGACAGGGCTTTATTGGCTAGCTTTAATTAACATGGAGTCAATTTAAACTCAAGTTACCAATAACTGTTTAGCTAGAAACTCTTATCAAACATTTACCTAACCTTAGTCCTGTCGATTTATTAGTGTTCAATGATTATGAATGATTAAATTTATGATAAAATACGCTTTCAGTGGACTCACAGTTGATGGAGGCTGTGGTGAAGAGGGGGACGTTGAAATCAGGCAGTGTGCTCGCGAGTATTTCAATCTCCCGCCGTGTGACCTTCCAGAGCGAGGCTATGATGCGTTCATGTGCCGTCGAAAAGGTCCGAAGAAATAAAAAATATAAATAAAGGAGATTTGAATTTTTATTTATTTATCAATTGGCTCTATCAACATTTATTTTTCCAGCATATAAACTCAATTTATGAGGTCTTAGTGATGTTTTAAAGAATAATTCAGTTTGTCATTATGTTCACAGGAAGCATGGCACACCTGTTAGTTACACTCCCCTCCAAAAGTATTGGAACAGTGAGGCCAATTCCTGTATTTTTGCTGTAGACTGAAAACATTTGGGTTTGACATCAAAAGATGAATATGAGACAAGAGATCAACATTTCAGNAGATGTAAATACCTGGAAATAAAAGCTGAAATGTTGATCTCTTGTCTCATATTCATCTTTTGATGTCAAACCCAAATGTTTTCAGTCTACAGCAAAAATACAGGAATTGGCCTCACTGTTCCAATACTTTTGGAGGGGAGTGTATGTGGTCAGTTAGATGTCCTCAATGCGGACAATAAAATCCCCCAGAAAGTGTCTTTGGCATCATCACATAGTGTTAAAAACAATACAGGACAATTTACAATACACAGCATTGATGCAGTGGTTCATTATTATAGCTAATTCCATAAATGTAGGACAACTATCAAGGCTGGATTACCAAAGCATAATCCAGAATCCCTAGGTTCACTTTGTTAACTGTGTGTATTGGTTTTGGTAATTTGATTCATTGCAAAGTACAATATCAACTAAGGCAGGCCCCCTATTATTAGCTCATTTTGTGGTTGTGTCTTGTAGAGGGCCAGAAGTCAAATTCTAGCTTTAAGAGCTTTATCAGTTTACTCACATGATATATATTGTTAATATAGTTGTGTTTAATTAAATTACATAAAACACAATTTAGTTAAACGCAAATTTAATAGGCTATTCTAGCATAGGAGTACTGGTTGCAATTAGATTTAATGGGAACTTGGAGACAACAGGGTACATACACATTGCACAGAGGAGTGGTGTCAGTAAGGGCCCAACAGAAAATTTTTCCCCAGGTCCCCCTGACAGGATAATCGAGCCATGCTAATTATGGGCTCAGATATTGTGACTACTAAAACACAGGTGTAACTAATATCATTAATTTATGGCGCCATTCAATTCAGGTGCAGTGACAGTACCCCATATTATGCATGCTGGCTTATTGGCCAATGTAATGGAGCCATCATCATTGTTATCAATTACACCTGTGCTTTTCCTGCTTGACATGTTAAAATGTAGTATTATTTCTTTTTTAATAGGCTACTTATACAGTATATTGTGTATATTATTATTATGAGAGGAAAACAACCAACAATCTGAATAAAAGTATTACCCAGAATTTCTTCAGCATATTTAGCCAAGCCAAGAAAAAAATATGACATTTTCAATTCGGAAACAATTAACCTTTCATTTCAGTATTTAACTTAATTCGATTTCATTCAAATTGCAGTTATATTCATTTCAGAAACATGTGGATATTAAATATTTTTTTCATTTAATTTCACAGTATTGTAATTAAAATGTGCAGATGTGTGTTGATATATTTTGTCCTCAGTGGGAGAACCAGAATTATAATTCACCCTTAGGTTTTATTGTTATGCTTTTCCAGTTGTGCTGCAAATCCCTGAAAATTACTTCACAAATGAATGCAGCCTGACTGTAATCTTCAATGCTATTTTTAACATTATTTTTAAAATTATTATTATTGGTATTATTGTTATCATTATTATTACAATTATTATTGTTATCATTAATAGTAGTAGTAATAGAAGTATATTTTGTTTTATATTTTATATTCATTCTAATTGTAGTTTTTATTTATCTGTTTATTTTTCATGTTTTCTACGCAGACTTGAAAGCAGTGCAAATATATATTATTATGTTATGTTATATATGATGTTATATGTTATTTTTTTCTTCCTTTTTTTAATTTATCTGTAGTTTGTTTGGAAATTGTATTGTATTTCTTTCTTTCTTTTAGATATTTAAAAAATATCTATGTCTGTTTGTAAATTGGTGGCTGTCTTTAATTTCAGTGTTAGTGGGTTCCTTTTACACAGCCCTCAGATTTTTTTTTTCATCCCACCTGTGCATTTTCTTGTGTTATTGTATATTTTGTCTCTTGTTTTATTTTATTATATGCTCAAATAAAGAACTAAAGACATACAATGTTAATGAAGTACAAAAAGGCTTTATTTTGAAAATCGTACCCGGAAGTGTATATGCTAACTGAAAGCAGGTATCTGTGAGCTGCGCACTGAGGGATCATCTGTGGTTCAACTGCAGCGCGGTGTCCATGACAGAGCTGCCGACAACATTAAGTGCCTGTCTGGTCAAACCTGTGCGGCGGACGAGCTGCCGTTGATTGAACCACACCTGTAGGAGTTTGGTCGGGCCAAAGCCTAGTGTTGGGCTGGTGAGTTAACTTTTTGTGTTTCCAAAATTCAGCAATGTGTAAACATGTCCGATAGTGTAAAAGAGATTTAAATCACCTGCCTCTCTAACTGACATCGTTATTTTAGCTTCAGACTGCTAACTAGCGAGACATAACTTCATCCCAGTGACAGGTGCTAGCTAGCTAAACACCTTGGCTGTATCCTGAACAACTCAACTGACATTAGCACGTTTAATTAATGCCATTTTTCTGAGACTTTTAGCTGTGTTGCTTCACGCTTGAAATAATTATTTTTACATTAAAAAATGTAGTTGTAAAAGTTAAAAATTTTAACGTAAAGACAGGCAGAGAAGTGGGCTAAGTGTTTGAGTTTTGTCGAAGACTGCCCCCCTCATGAATATTTAAACTCCTGTGGTTGTGGGTGACTCATTTGTTTAGTTTGGATGCAACACTGGCCGATATCAAACATGTACTGCGCCTTTGTGTGCTCGTGTTTAAGCTGGCTTCAGCCAGAAGGTGATTTTAACTGGTTTTAGGTGTATTGTGATATCAGCCAAGTTAAAGCAGTTACAATATCCTTTATGTTTAGAAGAGACACCCTAAAAATCCGGAACAAAACTTGTAAGTTAACTCTAAATTGGGAAAAATATTCACAAGTGACATCGTGTCAGCCTTGCACCTCAAACGCTATTAAAAGGGCTGGTTATTGTTTGGATTTTTTGATACCAGAGCAGAACCTGAAAATGAATGCCTGAGTTTTGCCTGATAAAACCGCTACCTTAAATTCAGAAATTAAATATGTTTTCTACAATAACCACTTTTTTTCATATACCAAAAGAAGCCAAACAAATATTAACTGTTGTCTACACACGTTTAGATGTACAAGAACTTCGCTTAAATGAAATGCAGCATAAAATCGTCAAAACTGGGATTTAAATCACAAAGTATGTGATGAACAAGAGTACAAATGTGACCAGGCATTTGATACCAATGCTTTGTTCTTGATGGTGTTCAGTAGGGCAGCATCTAACGACTATTTTCATTATCGATTAATCTGTCGAGCATTTTCTCGATTAATTGATTAGTTGTTTTGCCCAGAAAATGGTGAAAAATGTTGATCACTGTTTCCCAATGTCCACAACCCAAAAAGTTCAGTTTACTGTCACAGAGGACTAAAGAATTAATTAATTTAATAGTTTACAACTAATCGATTAATTGACTAATCGTTGTAGCTCTAGTGTTCAGTGTTACAGTATGGACGCCCAGCCCTTGTTATTAAAGTTTGTTTGGTCAATAAACAGCAGATTCCACAAGACAGAAAATTACCTGAAACTTAATTGAATTAGCCTGGTTATCCTAATAATAAAGTATATATGACACATTTGTTAGATGAATATCTAGAGCTGCAACGATTAGTCGATTAGTTGTCAACTATTAAATTAATCGCCAACTATTTTGATAATTGATTAATCTTTTTGAGTCATTTTTTAAGAAAAAGTGTCCAACTTCTCTGATTTCTGCTCCTCAAATGTGAATATTTTCTGGTTTCTTTCATCCTCTGACAGTAAACTGAACATCTTTGGGTTGTGGACAAAACAAGACATTTGAGGACGTCACCTTGGGCTATGGGAAACAGTGATCACCATTTTCTGACATTTTACGAACAACTAATCAAGTAATTGAGAAAATTATCGACAGATTAATGGATAATGAAAATAATCGTTAGTTGCAGCCCTATAAATATCCAACTAGTCAAATAGTGTTTTGTTTGATCATTCTTCTTTCCTGTAGGACTAAATTGGTAAAGGTATGTGTCCTACATTGTACCTCGTCAAAGTTATTAATATATGCTATCTAATCCAAGTCTGTTTGATCTTTAAGGGTTCGAACATGGCTCTGTCGTTCCTTTTGGTCTTGGCTGCAACTGTGATTCTTATCAGACCCGAGACGCCTGTAACAAAGGTAGAAAATGGACGTTACTCAGCCAAAAGAGCCAATGTGTGCTCTGTCCAGGTTACACTGAGTTGTTAATCTGTTCTGTCTGTAGGCCCTACATCAGAACTCACTCGAGTGCTGTGGCGAGAAACAGAGAGGGAACAACACGTGTTCAAATGACACTCACTGTGAACCAGGTAATGTGGATATCCAGAATGTCACCATGAGTTTTGACTTTTTAACATCACTGTTATTTTCTCATCATCAGTTAGAGATTGGTCAGAGTGAAATGATGCTCAGGCCATTAATCACTTTGGTGAATAAACATACATAAAGCTACAGAGCCTCCAAAGTCCCCATTTTTTAATTTATTTTTTTAATCTCCTGCACGCAAGATCATCATTTCACTTTTTACAAGATGATATCTTTCGTAACTGGATAATATTCTATGTGCCCAAGATAAAATAACACTGCTGGGACTTCAGGAGCTCTATAAAGCTAAGCTTTAGATTTGATTAATGATACACAGTCAGTACCGTTTCATTTTAAACAGCCTTTATTAAATGTATTTATTAATTTATGTAAGTTTCAAGTTTATGTCATTTATATAGCACTTTAAAAAGCAAACAGGTTTTGCACCTGACAGGCATATATACACATACAAGCATAAAGACGTGCATAGACATGTGGAAATAAAGCAAGATTAAAATAAAAACAGGTTTAAACTCAATTTAAACCCAATGAATCAGATAAAAACAGGTTAAACACAATTAAAAGCCAGAGAATAAAAGTGGGTCTTAAGGTGCATCTTAAAAGCATCAACAGCCTAAGCTTGTCTAATGGCCTCCGGCAGGCTATTCCAGAGCTGAGGAGTTGCTACAGAAATGTAAATAGATGTAACTGTAATGTATTATGTATCTGTTTATTAAACTAGTATGTTATATGAGTGCAAATACAGAGCCAGTGCATTCAGGACTCATTAAAAGACATAATGACACTGAGGAGGTGGATTAAAAGAGTTTACATAGGAGATGTACCAAGAGCAGATTATGAGTGACGCACACAGTACAAACACTGCATCAACAGTTGTGTTGAGTTTCATTTGTACACTTTAAAAAAAATAATAGAAAGTGTGACCGTGCTGTTTTTGGAATATTTGAGGGAAAACATGGGAGACAGTTTGCTCCTTCATGATTCAAGGACACAGTGAAAGGATTGAAAAGGACAAAAAAAAGGGGGGGGTTCAGTTATGAAACAGTCTGCTTTGTCCCTGTGCTTATGTGTTACCTTTATCCTTTTTTTGTTCATTTTAAACTGGAAAACTGAATTAGTTTGGCAAAATGTTTCTATCACAATATACAAAAGCAATTCATGTAACAAAATGTGAAAAGTATAATTTTTTTTCCTGTTCACTTCTATCTCGTGACAACTAGACTGCAGGGTGAAATTAATAATTTGTTAGTATCAAAGGGTGAAAGTTTCAAATAAAGTGAAATATATTCTTTTGAATTCTTCAGGATGCTTCTTGCGTGTCCTTGAGAACAGCAACACTGTTTGCATATTCTGTGACTCAGCAGCTGTGGATTTGGAAAACTTAACAGTCTGCACCTACAGTAAGGATGGGGAACTGTCTGTCTGTTTTTAAATGCATAAAAATCTGAATGTTACTTTGTATCGTGTTTTTAATTTTCCCTTTTTGTGTGCTCACTAGACTATACAGTGGAGAGGAAAAATCACACAACTGTAACTACTGTCATTCCTAAAATTGGTAAGACATCACATCCACAGTCACCATGGACTGATTTACTCATTACCTTATATATAATATTTATTTCTGTTTCTGTAATGTGTCCACGAGTTTAAGTTATTAGAAAAAACCCTGTCACTTCAGCTTCAAGCAAATGTCTTTTTCAAGTGAAATTAGTCATGTATGATGTCTGCAGCAGCCATGTTGCTCATCAACCACTTCCTGTTTGTTGCTGTGTTTCTGAGCAGGAGGGCCAGGTGTGGCAGCCTCTCTTCTTCTGGGAACACTGTTGATCAGCCTGTTTCTGATCCTCTCCGTCGCCTCCTTTTTCTACCTCAAACGCTCCAACAGACTCCCGAGCATCTTCTACCGCCGCAACAAGGGTAAATACTGCTCGGCTCTGATACGCAGATTGTAATTATACAAGCTCCACAGCTCCTGCTGACCCACCATACCCATTAAATCCTATTTAATAAAGCATGGAAGTGCTTGAGGAACATGGAAAACACAATGTTATTGCTACGCTTTAGTGATGTTATTTGATTTTCAGCCGGTTAAACTAAAATGTAACTATATTTTTTGTACTTTTACAGCCTTCATATTCCAACCAAGTGAGACAGTAAGTCAATTTTATTGTTTGTTCATAGCTAATCATACTCTACAGTACAATTGGAGCCTTGTGTAGAGACTGTGAATGTGTTTACTGTAGCATCAGCAATTTTCTCCTGTGGTACATTATTTGTAAATGTTTGTGTCTCAGAGGGATGGTTATAATTTCTGTTTTTTTTCCCTCCAGGCTGTCATGATCCCCTCCTCGTCAGGTAAGACGACTACACTGTCGCACTCTGCAAACTGCCTCACCTCGCTGAACAGGTTGTAGTATTATGTGAAGCTACTGAGTAATGCAAAGTAGTCAAAACAATACCCAGAAGTATTTGGCAATGTTGGTGAGCAGTGTTACATTTTTGAGGACTGATGTAGCGACCGCAGGCTCGTCATTGCGCCCAAGATCACCAAAACGTTGATCTTTGGCTGTTCTTAAAAGCACAAAACATGCCAAAAGTTAGCTCAAAGATGCTGTGAGCAATTCCAGCGCATGTCTCCTCTTGTTTTTCTCGCAGGTGATTATATGTTCTCCTTTTTTGTTTTGTGTTTCTTTTGAAGTGAGGAAGCCAAGATATGTCAGAAGGGAGCGGCCCTCTGCAGCATCAACACTGAATAGTGCCGCCGCACCCACCACATCCACCACTGAAGTCTATAACGTGTAGGAGGAGGGGTGCTAGTGCCGGTGCTGGTAGGAGAGAACGCTCAGGAACGATGTTAGATTTTCTTATCACATGAAGGTTCAAGCAGTGTGAAGAAACACCAGTTGACTCGTACGCAGGTGGCCAAATTTAACTGTAGCTGCTTCTGTTGCATTCTTGTCACTAGGGCTGATACTTTTTCTGTATTTAGTGTGTGAAAGAGTGTGAAAACAAATCAGATCCAGTAACTAACCTGTGAGTCTTCTTGACACAGTACGATAACTTAAATATCCCAGGAAAAACAGTTTCTGTGTTTCTCTGTAAATTTGATCACAGGTCGGTCTGTATTTTCCTCGCACTCATGCAGCGCTTTAGGATCACTCTTTCTTGTTTTTAAGTTTAAACACTGTTATTAAATAGTTTTTATCAGCTGTTTGACCTGCAAAACTTAAGTGACGGGTTTCATGAATATGTGAACCTGTCTGTTAAAGGAATAGTTTGACGTCTAGGGAAATACACTTCTTCGCTCATGTTACATGTTATGTCTCTTTTAATCCGTATAAAAACCAAAGTGGAAAAACCACAATTCCCCAATTCCACGGGCCGAACTATTTTGGCGAATTACATTTTTTTCCACTTTGGTTTAAACAAACGAGGTATAACGTGTTAATTATTGAGCTTTAGAGGTGCTGGTAGGCAGATTTTGTTACCTTTGGACTGAGGCCAGGCTAGCTGTTTCCCCGTTTCCAGTCTTTATGTTAAGCTAAGCTAACCAGCTGCTGGCTGTAGCCATATTTTTTAACAAATACGAGAGTGGTACCGATCTTCTCAACTAACTGTCCACAAGAAAACAAATAAGCGCATTTCCCAAAATGTCAAACTATTCCGTTAAAGCAAAGACTAATCGAGCCAGTGACCAAGCTGATTTTTTTGGGGGGACAAAGTGACCTCCCAGTGACATTTGATGAAGACAGTTTGTGTCTTGTGTGTGTGATATTTATTTTCATTTTCTAACTGTGCACTGACTTTTACTGATTACAACAGCAGTAGAGTTCATCTGGTGGATCGGGACCTTTGTAGGGAGAGTTACTGGAGGCGCTGTATGGATGATGTGTTTTTATTATTGCATTTGTATTTATTATTTTCGTGAGCTTAACCAAGGTGAATGTATTACACATGTACAACAAATCAAGCATTGCAGCTGCATGCATCATAATTGCATTCCACCACAAGTGAGTAATTTTCAACAACAAAATGTGATCCTACATAACCTTTAAAAACCAATGCTGTTCCATGAAGTAAATTCAAATTCCAATATATTTTTCTCTGAAAACATAAAACTACTGAATCCTCGTGCACTTTATTTGTCTGAGGTCATCAGCTAATGTCGAAGAAATACTCGAGATAACTTGTTGCCATCGAGTGTGATTGAGATGTTTTTCGTTGTATAGATGGCAACATTGTTGTTGCATTGTGAACATAACTTGACTACTATTAACTTTTGCCAAATGTTGTCTGAAGAAAATGGCGTTAACTGTATGCCATTACTGTGATTACTGTGCCATTACGAGCTTTAAATGCAGCCAGGAAACATTTAGTCATGACGTGATGAATAATTGGGTATTTGAATTATATCCAGTGGCCTTTTACTGTACACAATTCCAAAACAAGGCTAGTTATCCAAGTTTTATTTGCTACATGGTATTTTATTCATACAGTTTTCTATCTTGACGACTCTGAGGCTGTAAAAAGTCCGTCTTCAGTATATGTGAAGCCACATGAAGTGAACCAGATAAAAGGCAGCACTCATTCCATGAATATTCCCCTTTTTGCTTCATGTGTTTGCTGTTGTACAGACAACCATAAGCTGAATACATGTACATATTGTTTTATACAAATGATGTATTGTTTTTTGTAATGATGTACATATTCTAGTTTCAATGCCATGAAGAATGTTCTGAAGATGTACGTTAACGTTTGGAGAAATAAAGCACCTTTCCATAACCGTTGTTTCCCTCTGTGCAGTTATAAAGGTACTTGTTAGTTTCAACGTCATATTGTTCAAAGACAATTTTGATATGTTTCTTTTGTGATTCCTGCTGCTAATAAACAATGCCTCACTGTGTGCCAGACAAGAATTTCTTTCTACATCACTGACAAGTTATTACTGCCTAGTTATTGCCGATTACTTTTTTTAATTTCCCTGTTGGTTTTTGAATTGATTGATTGGTTCCTGCCAGAGAGGAAAATGTATTATTTATTTTATTCTTTATTCTTATTCTATTTTACACTTATTTTTTATTGCATATTTAAAGGAGCTAACGGTCACACATTTCGCTATGATTATACTCAGTATGATTATATGTGACAAATAAAACTAAACTTGAAACTTGATGTAATCAGGAATGAAAGTACTTAATTTATCTTGCTAACATTACAGCATGCGCACCAGAAACAAAGGTGATACATTTCTTCATTTTCACATGTGGTAATTACATCCAAACTGTACATCAACTCTGCGTAGTATTTCTAGTCTTTTTATATAAAGAGAAAATATACTGATATAAGTCTTAATGCTCTGATTTTCAGCGTAGGGAGACATATTTGTGGAGAAACTGATGTTGTAGTCCAAAATCATTTTGGATATCACAATGCTGTTTTTGTTTCAGGGTGGATTTAAAAACTTATTTCTATGTAAAAAGAAGATTTCTTGATGTTGACACTATCATACATACACTGACGGGATGGCAAAAGTGATCAAAGTTACAGTATTTAAAGTAACACAGGTGCATTTAGCAAACTATAAATATTTACCCTACAATAATGACACAGCAAGATTTTGTGATATTTGATTTGTGAATATTTTGGGGGAAAAAAGCCAAATAAACTTTTTAAGTTAAGTTTAAATATTTAAAATGTCATCTGTTACAATAAAAATATTTAAGTATTTATAACTTCATAGAAAAGATTTGACATTTGTTCAGATTTTGTCATTTTGAATAAATACACTAAATGTATAAAACACCCATTATTGTAGCAAAATGTGCCTCTGTCCTTGAATTTCTATCATGTCAATAATAGAATTGATTATTGATCTCACCTCTAATAAATAGAGGACTTGTATTTTAGGCTACTGAAATGTCACACGGACATTTGCACCAGCAGCTACATGTGACTTGACATACTACTCTATTTATAACAGCCGAGTGCAAAGGCCCCAGTCTGACATACGCAAGGACAGACGGACGGACATCAGAGCTGAAATGTCCCTGAAGGGAGAAAGTACTGACACCTCCGAACTGGACGCTTCGTCCTTCTGCAACAGGTAGGTTCCTTTCTACTACAGACACACAATAACATGACTGTACTGCAGTTATATGCTTCATGCTGGTTGTGTTATAAAAATGTTAATAGACAAGACCTTTAATGACTTTGACGTAGAGCAGCTGAAGGAGTTTAATGACAACAACATCCGTTATGGTGAAGATGAAAGAGTGATCCTAATAACCAAATAAATCTTTTACCCTGCAGCTAAAACAATGCTACTCTGTGTTGATCAAATACAAAATATCAAATTCAATTAATTATTTGAGTTGGCACAATTTCAAGTGAGATGATGTTTTAATGTTCACATCACACTGCATCGATGTATTTTTTTTTTGGCAACTTAACTCCCCCACTGAGTTTGTTTGTGAAGCTGATACAGTAAGTTGTGCCCTGACATTGGCCAGCTGAATTTTTCATATCAGGTCACATGACTAAGAGCAGGGCCACGGAGTATTTTGGGGTCTGTTATGGAGCTTGTGACCCCGGTGCTGTGGTGTGGCTTTGCTGCTCTCTCAGGTCTTTGCCTCTCAAGCTTTGAACTAATACAGGAGCTTGTTTCCTAATGACAGCTGATTACAAGCAATGTTAAGCTCCAGACAAATGCATGCTCTATATTTAACTCAAATGTGTTGATGTACCTTCAACTATAACCCAACGAGGATAGCAAGGATGTGCTGCTACACACTGCATGAAGCCATTTTCATTATTTTTCATGCTTAATTACAAAATCTGCAACCTTCCAACACTAATCTTTATGTTTTCTGTTATTTTTTCAGATTGAAGAGCATGTGAGGTATCAAAATGGATGATTTAGATCACAGCATGCACATTGCAGAATATGACTGGGCAAGCTTCTATGACGAGAGCGAGGAGTGTGGTCTGCAGCAGCCTTCACTCGCCTGCCCTGATAACTGGAGCCTCAGTGATTCAGAGGATTCAGGAAACTCGAGTTCTGTCTTCAGCACAGGCCTTCAGGAGCCGCAGCAGAGTCCTGCTGCAAACAGAGATGAAGCTGAAAGCAAAGCTGCAGGATGCTGCAGGCAAGAAGTGCAGATTGATCAGAGCGGTTCAGGAGGAGAACGAGATGATCTTTCAACAAAAGCTGAAAAGGGAATGCGGGTGAACTCTGACACGTGCCTCGATCACCCTGAAGGAAGTACCGTCATCGCAGAGGAGACGAATGACGACATCGTAACCTCACTGCAAACTGAAGAGCAACTAAATGTCCAGTCTTCAGATGGAGATTCAACAGAGCTGAAAAAAGAAGATGGAGACGCGCGAGCGGAGAGTGACGCTTCCATACAGGAACCTGACCCACTTTCTTGCAGCCAAACAGCACTAAATGTGAAGGAGCCGCAGACTACAGACAGAGCTGTGGGCGAGGATGTGGGCGCTGTCGCTCTGAGAGCGGAAAAAGAGCGCTGGTTCGTGACAGTGAATGACAGTCCTGCACGACAGCGGGTGCGTGGCTCCTCTGTGAAAAAAAAACGACGGCAAAGAAAACCTCGTAAAGACAATCACATGAGCAGAACCCCCGGGCAGGAGAAATCACTTGAAAATGAGTTAGAAGTAACCAAAGATGATAATGAATCTGAGGGAGGGAGGGACACATCACACAATGTCACACAATCAAACAATAACTTAGAAAAAAAATCAGGAGGACATCCAAGTGCTGAAGAAAATCCTGAGAGTGTTCAGATGGGAGTCTTTTCAGATTCATCACAGGTGTCTTTAACGTCTGGTGAGGAAGACGATTTGTCAGACAAACTGGTAACGTCTCACATCATTGAGTTGACGGTAGACAGAAACAAACATGACACATTTGCACCTTCACGGTTGGACAGTGTGGAGTCTGACGGTGTTGAGTTCTTCTCCACTCACAGTTATGATTCTGAAAGCTATCTGTCAGCTACTGAATCAGTGGAGGAACCTCAGCATCCTCTCATGGAAGACCAACAATTGCAGAGCTCATTATCCCTGACAAAAAGCGGCTATCTATTCAATCTGACTGAGAACGCCGACAACACGCAGGACAGGGAAATGCGTTCTTGTGACAGCACTATCTCCTGCAATGTAACAGCTACCGACTGTGAAGGTTATGAATGCGCCGATGTGGAGCCCACCCTGACATTTCCATCTGCTGGCCAAAGCGGTGACAAAATGCCAGATGACAACTCCGCGTGTGGTAACGACACACACAGCACGCCGCTCCACATGCCTTCAGATGCACCTGGACTCCAAAAACATGAAATCAATCTTCCAGCATCTGGCTGCTCTTCAGGAGATCAGCCTAGTCTTCTCCCCGTTCCTGATGTAACTTTAACGCCTTGCCCTGTGGCCGACAGCCCTGAAACATATGCCCAAGCTGCGGGCCATACTCGACCCGTATTCGCCATTTCTGCTTTTTGGGATGAAATGGAAAAGCTGACCATAAATGACATTTTGCAGCTCAGGATGAGAGGAAGCACACCTCCCGGGGAAACACAAGAAACAGTGACACCAAATGACGACTCCCCAACAAATCACAGCTCTTTGGCTGACCCCGTGGAGTACAGTTTGTCTGATGGTGGTCTCATGGATACGTCAGACACCGCTGACTCAGACTATTTCACGCAGCCCGACGAATCCAAACCAGATCGCTCGAGCTGCGAGTTTTCCACCTCTGATTTTGAGGAAGAGTACTGGCAGTTTCTTGGCGCCAGTAGGAGCCCCAGTCCTGACCCTCAGAGCAAAAACCAACAAAGCACAAGCGACTCTCCTTTCTTCGCACGTGAGGACGAGGAGTCCACCAGCTCAGAAGGAAAGGAGACACCTGTGCCTTTAGAGGACTTCGCAGGGGAATGTTTTGAGGATCCGGACTCAAATGCTTTCATTTCAAGCGAACTTGCGTGGCCGAGACGGATAAGGAAAACCAAAAGCATGCGCAATGTGCAAGCTCTTAACACAGAGGATTTATCTTTGCAGTTGTTACTTGGTAATGATGAGAGCAGTTCATTTCTCAGCAGCTGTCCGCCTCTGGAAGGAAACGTGGTTTTAAAAGCGACTGACGGCCTGGGTATACCTGCACTGGATGAACACACTCAAATAGCCTTCCCTGAAGTGTTTGAATACTTTTTCACGCAGGATAAAGCCAAGAGAGACTCCCGGTGTGTCTATGATCCAGAGGACATCTCGGTGGCTCCTGTGTTTGACCACACTCTTTGTACATTCAGGGATGAAACGTCACTCTCTTCCCTTCATGGTTCCAAGTGCAGCGAGGACAAACCCATCCCCATTTTCTCTTGCTCTCATCCCACCGTCAGAGAGCTCACATTCCCAAATCCGAACTATGTTTTCTTGAGCGCGGACTGCGAGGAGGAGGATGATGACATCTCTCCGATCAGAGTTGTGTCTCGCTCTTTCATCCAGGGCGGTAACTGCGGGACGTCTGGATTTCGCAGCTGGAAAAGTTTGCTGTCGATAAGGAAGATTCGCTTCCACGACAAAGGTAGCATCTGGTGCAGGATGTCTGGCGCCTGGGTGTTTCCAGTTGAGGCTGAGAAGATTACCATCAAGGCAGCAGATCCACCAATACCTGTGCTCACTGAGGGGAGAGTCTCTTTAACTCCTTCTCAGTTGTTAGGAGAGCTGGCAGTGCAGCAAAGGATTTTGGACACGATACAGACAACAAGTAAGTCTGAGCTCTCTTATACACTGGGCTGGATGTAAAAAAAACACATCCAAAGCAAAACTACAATTACATGAAATCTACTTTTTTGTGCGTGTTTATGTCTCTTACAGGACGAGAGGGCATCTTCTCCACATTGAAGCAGTCAGATATGTGTTTGGTCTGCATTGCTTTTGCCTCCTGGGTATTAAAATCCTCTGATCCAGAGGCTGCTGATGCCTGGAAAGCAGGTATGAAACTCTTTGCACTGATATTCTGCTGTTACAGTCATTAATCTACTAATTTAACTAAAACCTGGTGTCTAAAATACAACATTAAAGGCCCTGAAAACATCTTTTCTCTGTCAACTTCTTGCTATTAGCAGTGGGGTCCAACAAGAACTCAAAATCTTTTGCCAAAATTAGAACAGTTTGGGGTTAATTTACATAATTGTGTGGGGTTTTTTGTCCTTGCTTTTCTTGCTAGTTTGAAGTGGGTTCTGTCAGGAACAGGTGATGTCATGTATTTCTGTGCACCAATCAGAGTTAAGCTCCACTGGATTATAAATCTGACAACAGTTGTTTTGAGTATTTGAGTGTTGAACGCTTAATAAATAATAACTAAGAATGTTTTTGTCTAACTTGTTACTTTTATGGTTCTCTGTCTGTCTTGTCTTTATGCTATTTTAAGTTTTGCTATTTTTAAGCTTCAGTGTTTTTAAGAGTCAGGCCCACAGCTGGTGATGTTTTTCATTGCTCTGCTGCTTTTCCTACTTATAAATAAAATGAAAATGAATTGAAAATGAAAAGAATTTTAACTTTCATTTATGTAGTCAAGAATATTAAATGTCACTGAGAAATACTTAAGATTTGAAACCAAGTTTTAAAGGGCTTTAACTATGAAGAGTACTGTATAACTTTGTGAACTGACATTCAATTGACGTTTACTGAAATCCTGTTCAGCTCTGCTAGCAAATGTGAGTGCGCTGTCGGCTATCCAGTACCTGCGGCAGTATGTGAAGAAGAATCCTTCTCAAGATGATCCCTGACATGTACACACAAGAGATGTCATTTCCAAACATTTTCCCTTGGGTCCATCCAAATATATATATATACACAGTATATATACTGTACAGTATATACAGTATATATATATTACAGATATCTACTGTCTCTCTGTGCATTGGTTTCCAAGTTACAATACAACATGTGAGGGTAGAAGTTCGCCAACTGATGTTTTAAGTTCTTTTCAGCCTGAAGCTAGTTGGACATTTTTAGTTAAAGTTTGAGTCTGGTGTTATTCTTCTACATGTTTCTTATTCCATGAAAAGACACAAACCAGCAATGAACTAATCCTAATAACAAGCATTGTCTGTGTAACCAAAGCCTGATAATATAGCTTATACCTCTGTGACAGACCTCCATTGTCATCCATGAACACATCAAGTGAGCCACTCTGCTGCACTGACATGTTCCTTCATGACAATGAAGCCAGTCCCGCATACATACTGCTGCTGTAAATACTCACTAGCACATCAAATCAGGGGCTGAAAATAGTTCCCAACAAACGCACTATTTCAAGATTCAAAGATTTATTTGTCACTTATTCATATTTTCAATATGTGCAGTGAGATGCGGGGGTGGTGTACTTTCTAGAGGATGTGTTAAAAGGCTAATGTACAATAATGATAATTAGAACACGAGTAAAAAAATGAAAAGGATTACATTTCAAAGAAAGAATATAAATATGTGTAATATAAGTATTAAAATGTTAAGGTGCATATTTTCAGTATTGGAAAAATGTAAAATGTACATGTGTCACATTTGTAGGCAAACTACATAATGAAAAAATGTTTTGGACAGAGTTCATCATCATAATGGTCTGAGTTATGTTTGATATAAACTACAGTGCCCAGTGTTTTGGTTTAAATTACAGTATATATTCGAGACCTCAAATAGGAACGAATTGTCTTGGGGTTGAGAGCCACAGACCGGTTGGAAAGTATTGAGAGACGGACTAACACGTTGTTGGTTTTGGTCTTTTTATGGGATTTGTTGACATTTAGAAAAATACAGTACGTCGCCAGCCTCATCCTTTAAACATGAAAACATTTCAGCTGCATTTTAAACTTGCAATAACTTTGGTTTTTCAGTTCTGGGTAAACTGATGTTGATATATGGACCATTCTGTAAGTACAGAAGCTCATACTTTTTAAAAAGGTGCTGTTTATGAATGTCCTGTTGTGGCTTTGTGTGTCATACAGCTACAATCAAGCCAAGTAGTAATGGCAGCTTGTAGAGTTTTTGAACAGATGCACAGCGTATGAGGAGCGTCTCTGTAGAGGATAAAAAAAAGGGGATGAAAACCTGAAAGAAAGCCGTGTTGTAGATGGTAGATGGTCTGGTTTGTATGTATGTCGTAGGAAAAGATTCAGTAGGTGACTGCTTGAGCTGTGTATGAACGTCTAAAACAGCCACTTTAATACAAAGCCATGTCCACTTGTGACTGGCTGCTCGAGTTGTGAGCAGTTCAGAGTGAATTTCTACAGGCCCGAAGAGGTAAAACTATGCAGTATTAAACTAACCACTAAGGGAAAAGCAAAGATTAGAGACAAGTCTGAAAAAGAATGTAACTCAGTGAAGCAGATTTTTTCTTGTTTCCTACTCTGGTTATTAACTCACGACCCTTTAAGATTCATCTCAGGACCCCCAGGTTGGGAACCACCGGTCTAAAATATTGTATAGTAAAAAAGGCCTGTGCATCTGCTGTGACGCAAAAACAGACTGTATGTAAACTTTAAGAACAGCTAATTAATAGCTTTGCCTATATACAAAAGCAAAACTATAAAATTGACATATTTAGGTGTTGCTGTCTCAGATGCTTTTATGTATTATCCCTAAATAATCTGTTGTTGTCACTGTTTAAAAACATTTTGAGTAAAGATCTACATGCAAATGATTGCTGTCAGAACACTTCATATCTCTTGTCAAACAGGACTGGGTACATACTGTATGATTTTACATATAAGATTTTGTGCAATAAGTGATTTAATGCAATAAAACCATGAATACACCACGCTGCTCTCTGTCCAAGTTGCTCGGTGCAGGAAACAACAGCACTAGCAGGAACTATACTGTTATTTTCCCGCAGTTTATTAGATACAGCTAGCTAAAACTAATGCAGTCAGTCTGTCAGTATAACGCAATTCAGTTAAGCAGCACCACAACAACTACTTCCTCCTCCATGACCATAAAGTTGCATCAACACCTCTCTAAAACAGTTTCAACAAAAACTGACCATTATAACCTTCATGAAGGTGAGATTTATTAAAGAACTGTTGTATTAGACTGCATTAGTTTTAACTAGGTGTACTTAATAAACTGAGTGTGTGTACCACAGACTGTGTTTCTCTTTCAAACAGAGGAACTCCACGTGCAAAGAGAATAAGGTGTCATTGCAGAAATATTTATTGAAATAAATATGCAATGGATACACTTTCATATTATGTCACATAAATATTAAATTTAGAGGCAGTTCTTTTAAAAATTCCATTAAAATGCACCAGATTTAGTTTCTCTCCAATTCAGTTAATCTCATCAAAACAATGTAAATACATTGTTCTACTAAAACTTTCTGTCTGTAGTGACAGATCGTGGTCCAATTAATAATCATCTTATAATACCATATACTGTTTTAGCTTATGATTTACTGCTATCGTGCTGAATCAGGGGTCAAGTGTTCACATCTACTGCTATATCAATAGTACTCATTCATATAGAATATTGTGAACATGTAATATTTACAATCTCAAAAATGAGCGAATAAAAGCTTCGGTTATACTGTGAAAAGATATCTTGATATATAAAACTTTAGGATTTAGACAAATATTTAGCAGATTTAAGAGTAAAACCAACCTCTACTATGCTTTCAAAGTCTAAACACCACAATGCAACTTGCTACTCTACTTTGGTGAAAAATGAAGAGTCATGCTAGATCGTTACAATCATTCAAACACTGATTAAAATGTCATTCTGTACAAGGAAATGATTTAGAAATCATAGGGATATTTAAACTTAACACCAAAGTCAGTCTGTTTTCATATCCTTCATAAGAGCTGTATTTTAGCAAATTCATATCACTGCATATGAAACAGTTTTACAGTTTGTTAGAGAAAATCTGTCACACAAATGGGCGAGATTGTTCTTTATTTTGATAATAAAACTAGTATAAAGTCTTAAGTGATATGAAAATGTCAGACAGACTTTGACAGTCTCATTAAGTGCTGAACAAGGAATGCACATAAAGATCCACAAAGATTTTTCTAAAATATATTAAAACAAAAAAACTGACACACAAATATTTTCTTACAGTCTCAAAAGTACACAGTATTCTATTGGGTATGAGTGTTTCAGTGCATGCACCACCTGGGACTCAAGATGGCTTGTCACCTTCTTTCTTCAGACGGCTTTAGAAAACAGAAACAAAGACAAATTAACACTTTGAGCACTTCAGCATTTTAGTTTTAACGAAATAATGTGGAATGATGTCGATAAATAAACATGGAATAAACAACAACCACTGAGCAAATACTAAGGAATTTTATGTATTATGAATTCCCACTAAGCTGCATTGCTATGATAATAATGCAATGCCTTTCAAAACATTTGCAAAGCCAATTTCTTTAAAGACAATTCCTGCCAGTTATAACCAAATTTAAGACGCCAACTTTATCGCTCAGATTTCAGAATCAATTAACTCTGCAAGAACCGGTTTTACAACAAAGTCCTTGTGTCCTTGAGGTTTAACAAACGTGTTGAAAGCATTTCCTTCCTCAAAACATTTGCAAAGCAAAGCATTCAAATCCAGCATTGTTTACATCCATGTTTACGTGCAAGCACTTCTTCTTCACTGCCTTCGTTTCCACATTTGCTATATTTCTTGGCATGTAAAAATACTGCTCCATATCACTACTATATTAAAAAATCTCCACAAGGTACCATTAAGTAAATAAAAATTACTGGTCTCCTTGTATAAAAACATATATCACAGTGGTGCTCTCAGTGCAACAGTAATTATTGTCAGAGTACTGGTCGGCTGTAAAGCTTTGAAGCGTACGATTTGAATTGAGGATTAATATTGTCCAAATTAGTTAAATTCCTCCAGTAATTGTTTCGGCCCCTCACAAGATAAGACGTTCAAATACCTCACCTGTAATAATCTTCCTGACTCGGTAGAGGGCCTCCATGCAGGTGGTGCCCATGCAGCCACTGCTGCTCCATAGCCATCCTCTGCAGCTCTGCAGACTGAGCATGCATGGCCTGGAGCTGGTGAGCAGCAGACATCTGAGGAATCGGGCCCTGCAGCTCTCGTGGATATGCAGCTCCTATGGAAAACACAAATACAGAAACACCAAATTGGAGGAGCTGAACTCATAAAAGACTCAAGTTGTGGGCTGCGAGTGCGTTAAGAGTTGAGATTACGAACCAAATAGTGGGTGGCGCAGCATCTCATGATCATGAGGGAGATCGGTGAGTAAGGGGTTGGGGATCGGGCCACCCGGGAAGGGAAACCGGGCCAAACGTGGTCCTGTTGCCAGGGGGTCCACTAGAGGATGAGGGCTTGAACCTGGATGAAGAAATACATCATACAGCAAATGAAGGTCAACTTCACACCACTGGATGTATTATGGCTAACGAAATAACTTCTCAAAATCCATAAAACCAGTAAGTCCAACCTCACCTTGACCGAGGGGATCCTGCTGGTGCAGGTGGAGGTGAGAGTGAATGTGAGAGTGCTGGTGATGATGCGGTGTCACGTTAAGCATCTGCAGCCTGGCAGCGGGGTCAGTCGCCACAGATGCCATCCTTTCTGCGTGAAGCCGCTCTGCAGTGAGTCGCTCTGCGTAACTCAGCTCCGGGCGCAGCTGAGGTCCTGCCAGCGCCATCCTCTCCCGCTCCAGGTGGTTCAGCCCGGGATGGAAGGCTGCGAAGGGGTGGGGAGGCCCAGGTATGTGGGGAAGAGTGATCGCCCCGTGTCTGGCAAAGTGCTCCATGGGGTTGGCAGAGGGGTGTAAAGTTTCCATGTCTGGGGGCTTGACCTCAAAGCCAGGCTTCATCCTCTCGCGGAGCTCCCTCTCTCGGAGGTTCCTCAGCTCGCGCTCTCTGAGGCTGGGTTCGGCGCTGTACAGGCCAGGCATGTGGTACGCCAGCAAGGGGTCGCCAGGGCTCAGTGACACATAGAAAGGGTGGTTGCGGTTGGTGGGTGACATGACATGGGGTCGAGCGTATTCACTCAGGGTGCGCAGGGCAGGTGTATCAGGGCCAATGTAGGGGGGCACAGCAGCTACAGTGGTGGGCGGCTGCTCAAAGGAGGGGCGTCCATGTCCCTGAACCGTCATCTGAGCCTCACTCATACGACTGTCGTGGGAGGAGCTGGAGGCTCTCTGTAAGCAAAGACAGTGTGTGAGAAAACTCATACATGTTTTGTGACAAAGATAATGTTTAAAAAAAGGAATGAAGGGAATGTCGCACTCACAGCATTTCTGTCTGCCTCCCTTTCTCGCTCTCTCTCTCTGTCTTTCTCCCTTTCACGTTCTTGCCGTGCGCTGAGCTCAGCCTCTCTCCGGGACTTTTCCACAGCCTCCTCCCTTTTCCTGGCCAGCTTGGAGGACGAAAGTGGGGTGAAGAACAGGTCTGTTCTAGCACAGGAGTTATAACCACGATCCAGGTGTTTGATAAACCTTAAAGAAATAACAGATGTGCATTTATGAGTATGACTAATAAACTTCATTCACACAAAATAGCAACATGATTCATTCAAAGGCTGAGGAGCTTTTGGAACAACGTGTGTGAACGTGTACTGATCACTGCCCAAGAAGATGTTATTTAGTGTTTGTTTGTCCCTGACTGTTCTGAAGATTACAACACTGACTTTAATTTACAGTTTGATAAATTATGAAGCCAAAATAACATTGGTTCTTATATTTATAGTTTTTGGCACAATTCCTGTCAGTTCTAAGGGCATTTCAGGTGCCGACATTATCGCTCTGGGAATCGGATCTGGGAACCAATTAACTCTGCAAGAACTGTCTATATGACGAAGTCCATGTGGCAACCACATCAGCAATCAGACAGGTTTTAAACAAGTTCAGAGTTAAGCTGTACTATGTGAATCACTTATTTGGAATTACTACTGCTGCAAACAGCCATGGGAGCTTCAACTTAGACCAAACATACTTAATGTAGTTATCAACACAAACAAATTTATAAACCCAGTGACATTTCTAATGAATATTTTGGATTAATTCACCTTTGGTTTCACCTCCAAATAAGTGGTTTAGATGAAAACTTTAAAGTGTCTTTCAGCTCATTGTTTTAGTTTTCTGGCCCGCAACTTTAGTGTATTAATTCACTCTCATAGTGTTGTTTTCAGCCACAGCAGCAGCTGTTTTCAGCAGAAAATCAATGTACACTACCTGCCCAGCCCCAAATGACAGACAGACAAAGTTAGCGGATAACTGGTGAACATAGTGCAGCATTTATCAGCTAAAGAGCTGGTTATTTTTCTCAGGAGGTGGTGGAGACCACACCAGAGCTAAAAAGAGGGTGAATATTGGACTGAATGCTAATGTTGCTCTGTATCTGCTGGATATGTAAATAGGCAACGGTCTACTAACAAGTTCGCCATATCAACTTATTAAGTAATTGAGTGAGTATTAAGTGATGTTCATTTTGTGTTCACAGTTGTTTTCTCTGCCCCCAAGTGGCCAAAAAAATCAGTTATCGCAGGTTTAAATTAAGAGATTTGTTCGACACGTCTGTTTGTCTGCCCACTTGTGTTGCTTTCCATGATGCTCACAAGAATAATAAAAGTACATAGAAAGAAGAGGCATCATCGGTATTCAAACACTGTGGTGTAGCTGCTTTCACAACAGTACACAGGAATGTCAAAGCCTTCCACCTTTACAAGAGGAGTGAAACACTTGTTTTTGTTATTTTTTTAAGACAGAATGTCTTCAGACATACCGTGCAGACTGGCTGGCATGGCTCGCCATGTTGACGATGGTGGGCTCCGGCGAGGGGCTCCGAGGTGGAGATGGTGGGCTCTCAGCCTCCTCCATCTCATCCAGTGGCTCTTCTTTGATCTGAATTTGTGATCCTCCGGTGGTGGTGCTCGGCGAGGACCTCAGAGGAAGAGGCGGGAATGACGGCTGGAGGCTCGGGACAGGGCCAATAGTAGAAGGTGTTACAGAGGTGAGAGGGTGTGAGGCTGCAGCAGGTGGGTGAGAAGAAGTCATGCTTTTTCCAGGGTGGGTCTGCACCTGAGAGATCACTGGAAGTTGGGTAGGAAGTGACTGCATTGGCAAAGGCTGCGGCATGAGCTGCAGAGGGGGAGGGGGGGCACCCGGAGGATGCTGGTTGGGCAGAGAATTGAGGGGCTTTAGTGCAGGGGGAGGTGGGAGATTGGAGGGCATCTGAGGGAAAGGTGTAGCAGACTGGTGTGGCATCTGTTTGTGTGAAGGTGGAATTGGAGTGGTGGGAGGAGGCTTGATTTGTGGGCCAGACAGAGGAGGCTGGGGGAGCTGAGACTCCCTAAAGAAGGGTGGGGGTCGCTGGGGGGCCTGAGGTGACGGGCCATGGGGCTGCAGGGGCTGTGCAGAGTTGAGAGCAGGTGGGACCTGAAATGCTGGAGCAAGAGGAGAGTCCTGACCCAGTGCTGAGGGAAGAAGCGGTGGACCAGAAAGAGAGTGAGAAGCGGGCTGTGGTCGGCTGTTTGGGCCCGCTGTGGCAGCTGACTGACCGGCAGCTGGCTGAGGGGGGTCTGGAGAAGGAGGAGGGGGGCTCTGAGCCGGATCAGCAGGGGTGGTGCTTTGCGTTGGCTGAGGAGTGATAGGAGGGCCTTGAGAGGGGAGGGCCTGTGGGACTGGTGTGTCAGCCAACACAGCAGCAGGAGCAACAGGCTCTGATGGGACGCCATTCGGCTGGGCAGATGAGTCAGAGTCGCTCTCGTTGCCCTGCTGAGGGCTGGGAATGCTGGGAGAGGAGCTGCGGTTGTCCTGATCGATGTCTTTGGTGTCACTGCTGCCATCGTCCTGAGCGCTGCGGCTTTCTGAAGAGCTTTCCTCCTCTACCTCGGCCTCTCCCTCTGACCGGGAGCCCTGTGGATCCTGGAGGAACAAACAAATTGTGTTGTACCCAATTCAGGCTTATCAATATAATCTCATTATATAACTTTCTGTGCTCAGGTAACCTTATATAGGACGAGCTTCTAATAAAGAATTAGCTCCTTACACTTTGAAACTCACTGCAGAATTTTATCTGACATTTTAGGATTTTACTACTGTGCTAATAAGAAACAATAAATTTACCACCCCTGCTGTCACAAAATGTCACAAATGACACCTTTGGAGAAGTGTTTTTATCCAAATGGTATTTGACACACAGTGTTCCCTCTCACCTGTGTCTTCGGCCTTTTGGGTGTAACTTTTTCAGGCTCGTCCGGCTCCTGAGCAGGACTCTCCCGTACACGTTTTGTTGTCTTTGGTGACGTTACCTCCTCTTTTATCTTCTGTGGACACAGCATATTTACACAGTGGTGTTAATTACTGGCAGAAGACGACGACAATGACTGACTGACTGATGACCTCAATGAGTGATATTCAACAGCCAACTATGGCTGCAGCAGTATTACATGTATACTCACTGATATATACTGTACAGTATAGTATATTTTCAGTTACATGTACTGTAAGTAAACTTTTTTGAATACCTCTTCTGCAAACAAACCCAGCTGGTAATGTCATACAGGTGCTAGCTACATGTATATGAAATGTGTAGATTATGTTTACCTTGTTTGACTTCCTGCTGGATTCATTCTTATTATCTGTGGAAGACGATCTCAAAGAATTAGAAGTTGCTCCGCTCGGGGAGGGCTGGCTACTGGACTGCTGATCCTCACTGGTTGGGGAGCCTGTGAGCCTCCTGTGGCCACTTCTTAAAGATGACAGCTGCTTTAAAAAAAAATAAATAAAAAAAATCAGCGGTTAATACTATTAAAACACAAGCAAGAAAGACACGTTTCCCCTAATGTACAAGATATTTTCCCAGCTATAAAGTCAAACAACATTTTGACAGATTCAATAAGGCTGTGAAATCTGATTCCTCTAATATTATACTGATATTTTCTTGTAAATGTTCATTACTAGTAATAAAGATGACAGTGTGACTAATCTGCTAGCCTCAGGCTTACAGGTGCTCTGCTTCGTCGTGTCCTCATGCCATGCTTGCTGTTCACCTCTTCTTCCTCTTTAACATGTTTAAACATGAATGGAGCGCCTGAAGATTTTGGAGCTGGCGGCAGACATCCATGTTTGTTTTCATATGTGCGACAAGTCGTGCACAGCAACGGGTTGTCTCTTCCCCCCTGGTGCCAATCCTTAGAACCTGTTTAAGAAAAGCAGCTTTAGGCACAAATTTCACAAACTCATATCAAAAGGCTGAAACATTAGTATTACATAAAATACTGAACTGTGCCCAATGTGGTAAGTCACAAATAAAGACGTGTACTCACTTGTTGTACCGCAGTGGCTGCAGCTTTTGATTTCCTGTTCACTGTCTTCACTATCAAGATCATCCTCACTGGCAGAACTCGCATCCACTGCAAAGGAAAAAATCAGCTTCAATGAAGTCCAACTCATATGACTGCCACACATCATGACTGTGCAACTATGAACAAACTTCATTGGCACGAAAAGGGGAAACACAAATGGCAACACGTTTCAGAGGAACACTAAGTGCTCACCTGAATAGTTTCGCGATGGGGTGTTGACGGGAGCTGCCGCGGAGCGAGTCTTCGCTTTGCGAGAGGACGGCTGTCGGCGTTGCTGTCGATAAGCTCTTGTTCCTGCAGCTTCGGGAGTTTTCTTCCAGTGGTAATAGAAAGTGATGAGCTCCCCCTGATGATAAGAACACAGGACTTTTAGGAACAATCCAAGTTATGTTTCTGATCAAAAATATAGCAAACCATGAATCACTGCATGCATTAAAAATTGTTCTGTACGAAGAAACATAGTGTTCAATTACAGTCTTTTTGCTGGGCAGAAAGTCTTTCCGGATGCGGAAGAAATTCTTTCCATACTGTCTCAGGCCTTTGATGAAGCGTTTCTGGGGGGACAAATGAGGGAGGGTGGTGGTGGATACGATTAAATGATATACAGTTCAAAACAAAAGGCTCCAGTACAGATAATGTTAATCTTATGATATATAGTAGGATTTATTATGTTTGACATAATAATTACAATGAAGTACTAGACTGATTTGCTGTTTAAAACTGAGGTAGTGGTTAAAAAACACTATTTTACTGCAGGCTTGTATCATATTAAATGCTGTTTTAACAGTCCATGACCAAACTTTATGATCAGAGAACTTTTGATTTACACTCACCGCACTGTTACACATGTTAAGTATAGCCTAGTTAAAAAACAAAAGCACTTCAGATCCATTTAATCTCCGATGATTTGATCAGCCTGCACAAACAGTTAAGGACTAACAAACTATCAGCACTGACCTTCGGTGCTGTGTTAATATCAAAAAACGTCTCACCACATCATCCTCCGACCAGCATTTCTCAATAAGCTTCGGCAGAGGCTTCTTAACCAGACGCTGGAGAGCTTTGGCTGCATCATAATGACTTGCATGTAGCTAGAATTGAGAAAAACACAGATGTTTTTAAATCTGCAGTGCAATATTTTTGTTCTTTGAATTTACTGGCTACTGATGAAGATAATTCAAGTTGTGCTCCGCACCATGTTGAGGGCGTTGAGTGTGGTATCATCACGGGAGGCTGCTAGACATCCATCCTCTGTGGATCCACCATCACACATCCCTGCAAACGCTGCCATGCTCCTTAAAAAAGTTAAAAAAACATATTTATGTTATTAGGTGACATCAATATTAGGGGTGCATGTTTACATTTTCCTAGTCTAATTTTTCAGTCTGATTCTGAAATGCTTGGTAATACAGGCCCTGTTTTCTCCATCAGAAAACTAGCAGTTTTAACCGTGTTTCTCTTCATCACTTGCCCTAATTAAAACCACATTTCTCGGTTGCATGACATTTAAGAAATCAGGTAAATAGAGAAAGCAAACAATAACCAGGCTGCTTAAAAGCAAGTAAACACAACACTTGTCTCAATGGAGTAACTTATTTTGCAGTTTTGTTTAGTTAAGACAAATAGCGACAATGGAAACATGTGTTTGGAGCCCCGAATATATACATCAAACCACTGAGAAACCTGAGCAATAGTGGTGGTAAAGGATGGAGCAAATCTGGTGTGGATGAAAATTCCCCTTGACAGTTTTTCCAGGTCAAAATAACCTTAATTGTCAGTAATATTAATGTAGTGTGGTGCATGAATATCAAAGGAGGAAGCACACACCTGAGACTCGAATTTAAATGTATTGCAAACAGCTAAGGCTTAACCACACTCACATTCACATTCACATTACCAGAACAACACTGGTTTTGTTTTACAAGTACTTCCCCATTTGTGACTACCGTTTCAAAACGCTAGCAAGTAATACAGGTTATTTTTGTGTTTTAATCTTGTTACAATAAAGCCCCACTTGATCTATGATAGGTACTGGTTTGACAAATAGTGAAGTAGTATCTGTTTAGTGCAACAAGTTACAGTTACAGCACTGCAATTAACAAACACAGTTTTACAAAGGTTCTAGCCTTTATACACGACTCAAGTACCAGTGATTTAAAGCAATATAGTGCAGACACTGACCTGGCAGCTCTGAGGTACATGAGAAGGTCACAGTCATTGACCCCTGGCGTCCACTTCAGCTCCTCACTCTCCGTCTGAGTCTGTAAACCAGGAGCCGGCCGCGGCTGCAACTCTGGAAGTTTGGCCTGCAGTGAAACCAAAGAAAATCAAACACTTATTAGACCACCTCAGAGAGCAGCAGCTGAATATCCGGCTAAGATTTATGTTTAATACGGTAAAAATCCAGGCACCTTTTTTTTACATTACAATATTCACAACGTTTTCAAGACTCCTTTAAATTGGAAAACAGTCATTTACATTTTAAGAGTGATTCAACTGTCAAAATGTTGTATAACTACAATGTGTAATTACATTTAATTAATTAATGGATAAGGGATTTCATTATAATCAAATAAATTTTGATTTTAGTATCTGTTTCACAAAATAAGATATTCAAATAGTGCCCCAAATTTAATACATTTTGCCTTTGACAAATGCTGTATGACATGCAAATAATAAAGCACACTAAACAGACAGGTCTGATCAGTTTCATAATGAGCTTAATAGGCCACTAGAAGGCAAACAAGTCAAAGGCGGGTACACATACTTCTTTATCACAGTCTTCCTGCAAATTTCGAGGTTCTTGAAATATTTCTTTACGCCCAAAAAATAATAAACACATTTGACTTTTGGATATAAACATGTATTCATTATTTTGATGTTTAATTTTATTCAAATATGACATAAATAATATCTATCAGGGTGTACCTGATGACTTGGTCCCACTCTTATCTCGCCCTGTGTGCTGTTCAGGCTCCTGAAACAAAACATAAAACATCCCATAGTCATCATGTGCATCACATTTCAGCAGCTCCAATGATCAGTCCTGACACTGGCAAAGAGTTTAGTACATTCAATTGTGTTCACATGGTTAAAGACAGTGCGCTAACTGTGCATATATTAACTGTTAATTAACGCTGTACAGTACACAGGGACGTGTGATCAATAAGTGTGTGACTTGGCTGTTGTCAGAGCAGCTTCCCTCCCGCTGTACAGTGATTTCAGCAGCAGAATAACATCCCGCCCCTCCATCACTGTGAGCCAATCTCAGCTGTGACCTGCGACGTTTCCTTATATTACATGAATGAAATCCGACGCTAGCCACCGCAAAAGACTGTCAATCAATCATACATGAGCTGCTAATTTTTTACGGTCACCATTACGAGAACAGTGTGTGCTACTTCGGAGATCCTAACAGGTTGACAGTGGCTGGTTGACTCCTTCTCGTGGCTAACTGTTAGCTGAAGTATGCAATCAATAATAAGTATCAGTGTTAGCATGCACAACATGTCGCTGACACATAAAACACACATACAGCGACAACGACCCGTGTCAAATACACGTCAAACAGCCGATTTATTAAACAGCGATGCATAAGGTTAATCTGCTTCATTAACATTATTTAAAATAATAGCCGCAGAAATCGCTGTTATCTGCAATAAAGCGAGCAGAAAACCATTTTGTCAACAGGAGCAGCTAGATGCTAACGAGACAGTAACATTACGCCGTTATTTGGCTAGCTTGTTAGCCAGACACGAACTTCGTGACCACTGACACTCCGACTATTTCACACAAACGGCTCTAAAAGTAACGCCACAAAGCACCAAAACACATATTTAATACAGAGCAAGTAAAATGTAAACGCAAACGACAAGTTAATCAAGTTACCTCCGCGGACTGAACAGGTCGTCCATGTCGAGGGATGTTTGGATGTGGCTTGTTGACACTACGCAGCGCAGTGGGCGATACACACACAAACTATGCGAATCCCCTATTACATGGCTATTCAAAATGGAGGCGGTGTAGTGGAGGGAGTCGGTGTGGGTTTTTTTTCTCCAGTGCAGTGACCTCAGCAGCCACAGCTAAGCCTTCAAAGTTGTCTGGGTGTACATAACTGAGCATGTGCCGCGGATCAGCAGCAGCCACTGGGGCTCATCCTCATCATCATCATCATCATCAGCTGCTGCTGCTGCTGCTGCTGCACAGGCGTCCATGAATCAAACAACATATCATACTGAGTGTACTGCTGTGGTTATTAAACATTATTATGTCAGCCATAACATTAACCCACCACAGACACACAGTCAAACCACCGGCTGATAATATATTCTTAGTTTGTCCTGTTTAATATAAATACCAAATATAGACGTCACATATATATTTAAAAATATATATTTATGAGCTATTAATAATTATTTTAATATAACGTGAGTTCATCTTATCTCACCATACTGTTAATGTGGATGGAGTCTGGTGCTGTGATTTAGCAGGAAATGGTCAATATCTTGCACATTCATGCACAAACTGTACAGCTCTTTCATTTCATTTTAAAAACAGATATATTGTACATATTTTATATATTTTCCCACATTTTTATTGTCGATTTTTTCTGTTTTATTTAAGTTGTTGCCGTACTTGCTTTTTACTTGCTTTCTATCTTTATCTCTTACTATATTTATTATTATGCACCAAAATAAATTCCTTGTATGTGTAAACCTACCTGGCAATAAGCCGATTCTGATTATTATTATCAGTGGTGGAACATAACTAAGTACATTTACTTAAGTACTTACAGTTTATTCATTTGATAATTTCTGCACACCTTTCTCCCACAGTATTATATTTCTATTCTATTTTATATTTTATCTTACTGTATTATATTTTACTTTATATATATACTATATTCTATTCTTATATTCTGAACGTTGCACTATTTTATGTCTTAGGTTCTCCTTTAACTTGTGTGATTTTCTTTATACATATTTATGAGCGTTGTGGGAGGGAGCCTGAGATTTAAGAATTTCATTGCCAACGACTGCTTTTATGTAACTGATGTTGTGCATAGGACAATAAAGATCTTGAATCTAAGTACAAATTTGAGGTACTTGTACTTTACTTGAGTATTTTCCTCTCATGCCACTTTCTACTTCACTAAATTTCAGAGGAAATTATTGTACTTTTTACTCCACTACATTTATTTGACGGCTTTAGTTATTAGTTACTTTACAAATTAAGATTTTTGCACGCAAAACATATAAAAATGTACAAGATGTTCAAAAGTACAAACAATTAGTCAATTAATCGATTAACAGAAAATGAATTGGCAACTATTTTGCTAATTATTCTATAATATTTCATGGTTCCAGCTTCTCAAACATGAGGAGTTGCTGCTTTTCCTTTTAATTATTTTAATTTATTGTTAATAATTGTGAAGTTTGGACTATTGTTTGGACAAAACAACTATTGTGACTTTGGACTCTTTGGACTGTGTAATTGTGACAGCATTTATAACAATTTTCTTAATTTTGAACAATCAGGCGATTAACCAAGAAAATAATCAGCAGATTAATCCATAATGAAAATAATCATAGGTTGCAGTCCTATACAGAATAGTTAAAATGAGCTCCACCTCAACCAACTACAACAGTAAATTCCTGCTTTTACATTAATGCATGAGTAATAATAATCTAATGATTGAATATATAATAGTATAACAGTCACAGGGGACATTTTTCTGCATCGAGTACTTTTACGTTTAATACTTTAAGTACATTTTCCTGATTATACTCACATACTTTTACTTACGTAACATTTTCAATGCAGGACTTTTTCTTGTAACTGATTTTTTAGTGTGGTATTAGTACTTTTACTTAAGTAAAGGATCTGAACATTTCCTCCACTACTGATTATTATTATATTTACAATAAATAAAAATAATAACGCACAGAGTGAACAGATGTATAATTCAATATTTTCCTGCTTTGAACACCAAAAAGTTTAATTTATCCATGTTTGAATAAATGAAGGAATTAAAACTTTGAGGTGAGGCCATTTTTCAAATATGCACAAAAAAAATTGTACAACAAGCTTGAATCTTCTGAATCTCCCTGCAAAGGTGCAGATGAAAGTGCGTGTGTGCGTATGTGTGTGTCTGTGTGTGTGTGTGTGTGTGTGTGTGTGTGTGTGTGTGTGTGTGTGTGTATGAGACAGGTAAGTGATGGAAAACAGAATCAGGAGCCAGAGTTTAAGATAAATGTGGCTTTAAAGACTAAAGAATTACGAGTATGTTGCTGACACGGGAACAAATAAAATCAGAATAACACTGCATTGAATTTGCCTCACATGAAAAATCAGAGCAGGAGTGTGATCTGAAACACAGAAACACTAAAAAACAACAAAAGTTCTAAGCAGAAAGAAACTTTGATCACTTAGTTTATGAGTGTTACTGTAATAATGTCTGTTCTGATTGGGACACTTTACTTACTTATGCATCTTTTTCCATATTTTGGGTTGCTTTAGGGCTCCGCAGGTCCCTCTCTAGCTTGATAATAATCTTTTTTTTGACTTTATCATACATCTATTTAAATCGCTGAAATAATCAAAGACGTGGGAAGTCAATCTCATTTAATCCAACAAAAACATCTACCACCACCACGGCGAAACAAAATGAAACATGGGACAAATAATCACGATACACTCTGTAAACTAAGAAAACTTTTTTATTAACTGTGTCTCCAAGTGCAGCTTTTGTGTTTACAGTTTGTCAGTGTTGTAAATAAATATTAGTCGAGTTATAATCAGGTCTGTTATTTTACTCCACATTAACAAACAGAATACAGTAGAAGACTTGATAGTCAAGTGTCATAATTGTAGTAACTACAGTGTGTTCTCTCTATAAATTCATTACCACCGTTAGTACACGAGTAGTTCTACATTAACCATTATTGTTTTGATGTGTTTTCAATTATTATCTGATGTCTTGTCATGGATTTGTGTGTATGAATCCATTTGTATGTGAAGTAAATGTTTCATCCATTTACTCAACCAATGGATTTCTGAAGTTTTTTCCAGCGAAGCGAGCCGCATCTCCCAGCTCCTCTTCAATTCTACAGTAAACAAAAGTTCAAAGTTAATTTCCTCTCTTTAATGTATGTGTATATTTTTACAACAAGTAGGTCTTTCCCCCTGTATTTAATTATGTTACTGGTTTAAAGATAGGTACAGACAGTACAGACACAATGCTGACGATACAAACTGAGGTTAATACACAAACCAGAACCATTGAAACAATATAATTTCTTTAATTTTTAATCAATACAGCACAAGTAAGTAGTTGTAGTTCAGCAGAAAGGTATTGGCGGTGTTTTATTTCACAAATTAAAGAATAACACATGCAAAGTCACATTTTATACTTTTAAAAATGACATGATGGTGATAAAATTCCTCAGTCTGTAAAAGAATGAGACTTACCTAAGAATCTGGTTGTACTTGGCCAAACGCTCAGAGCGACAGGGTGCCCCGGTCTTGATCTGAAAGTGTGTGAAAAAATGTGTACAATGATTTCAACCAAAGGAATTCAAGGTGTCCATTAACCTTTGTCCAAGTCATTCAGACTTTTCTCAGTCGTTTATAAAGAGGAAATAACTTCCCACAGTGGAGATAAATCCATAATGTAGTATGTTCTCAATAGACACTCACACAATAAAAAGGTTTTTATTAACCGAATTTACCTGTCCAGTGCATAAGCCGACCACCAAATCTGCTATGAAGGTGTCCTCAGTTTCACCAGAGCGATGGCTAACCATCACGCCCCAGCCGCTCTCCTGAGCCATCTTACACCTGCGAGGAGGACGAGGAGGAGTAAGATTTTGCTGAGAGGTCATTGTACGGTAAACAGTCTAATATTCATTTACTGATCTATGTACACACCCCAGACTTATTTTAAGTTTAAAGTGTTGACTTACGCTCGCATAGACTCAGTCACTGAGCCAATCTGATTGACTTTGAGCAGCAGACAGTTGCAGGCCTTCTCCTCCACAGCCTTGATGATGCGATTAGGGTTGGTCACTGTGAGATCGTCTCCGACTATCTGGATGTCCGTGCTTCCAGTGAAGCTGGTCCAGGCCGCCCAGTCGTCCTGGTCAAAGGGATCCTCGATGGAAACCACTGCAAGTGGAAATATGCAGACATTCCTCATTGGATGGTGAAACAGATGATCAGTATGACTTAAACTGAAATATCCATCATCATGTTCAACTGTTTTTCCATCAAAAGATCAGGCAGCTCCTAAATGAACCAATCACAGCTTCTAATCAGACTATTAGATATTTATGATTTATTACAACTTGGATTGTTTGTTTTTTTTTAGTTTTGGCCATCATTTAATTACTATCAGTTATGACAACATTTCACTCACCATAGTAATTCAGATCTGAGACACAACAACATCACTACATTGACGTCCAACGGGGCAAGAAACATGAACGATGAGACGATCAGAGAGCATCATAAAGAAGTTAACACAGATTATCTAAACCCACTTTATTTTGAAGTAAAACTGAAAGTAAAAGTACCCAAAATGTCTGTAAAGTCCCTCACTGCACAGGAAATGCATGTACCACTAAGCAAAGTACTGCATGTCAAAGTTAAACCAGGAGATCAATCTATAAACTGTGATGGATGTTTGGGTAATACTTTTAGTGTTCCAGATAAGTTTGCCTAACCTCGGGGTTTATTTAAAACTTTCATGATCATCTGACTGCTCATGTTTCTTCCCCATCAGACAATTGACCTAGTGAGTACAATGTTATTATTACAGATGGCTAAAACCATGAAAATAAGACCTCTGTCTAAGAAGTTTGTGATAAACCCAAATTATCTTTCATCCTAAAAGAATCATGGAGACATTAGAACATCACAGTCTAGGTACTTACATTTGATTGCAATGTACATACATGCTTTAAAAGCATTATAATTTTGCAACAATATCAATATTCACCAGTGTAAAAGATGTAACTGTGCCATGAGGGCCCAATAATAATCAGGATAATAGTGTTTTAACAAAATGGATGAATGTGTGTCTGTAAATCATTCGCAGGTACAGATCATTTCTGTGGTATTACAGCTTGTACAAAATATATCTAAATGCAGGTTCCATAATTGGGTCAATTTGCTGTATAAGATATAATATAAATAACACAAATACACAAACATGAAGACGCTGAAGTAACATTGTTGACATGCTCTTAAAATCAGGGTGTGACACTTCTATCTTTGTACAAACAAAGAAGATTGTTGTGATAAATAGTCATTTGACTTTAAGCTCCCGTTGGAATTCACAATTGTTTTTGCCACCGCTGTCACTGAGAGTCAAAGGACACATTTGTGTAATCTACATTTTGTAGTGCTTTGATTAGATTTTACTTGCTTCAAATATGAGATGACTTCCAACCTTTTCCTTTCCTTCACATCTCCTTTATCTTTTCTGTTTCATATCCTTTTAAATCTTGAGCTTCATCTCAAGATGACACGTGCTTTCTATTATTCATTTTAAGATACAAATATGAATTT
>NTHP01000235.1:581222-610295 GCA_003416845.1 Oplegnathus fasciatus
GGTGTGTGAATATTATTGCAGTTCCTGGGAGCTTTCCGGGGATGAAACAGATGTTTGATACTGTAAACCAGTGTCGACAATAGCATACAATCAGTTAAATTGGTGCTGACATTACGACTATATTGTGTGTGTCCTGGTCTCCGTCTGCTAAATAATGTGTAAAAAGAGAAAAGTGTCAGGAGGTTACCTGGATAATCCTTCACAAAGCTCTTGTAGAGATCAGCCAGCTCGTCAGGAGTGATGTAACGGCTCGGGTCGTCGGGAGACTTGAAGTCCAGGTCGTATTTTCCCTCCCTGTAGAATTCAGACGCTGCCACATCCATGCCGATCACGACCTCATCTGTGTATCCTGCTTTGGCAATGGCCTCCTTTATTAGCTCCAGAGCTGCAGAGTTCAATATGAAAAAATCAGAGTATTTATCATGATGTGGGCTATAAAACTTGCATGGAGACCCACAGAAAACAATCTACCTGTCACATGAATGATGAGTAACCTAAACACTGTAATACCATTCAATTCAACAGTCCTGCAACAAATATCACCTTTTAACTGTTGAAACTGTGTCAGAACTATGTTGTTTTAACAGTGTTGTCATTTTTGAGTCTGTAATTTGTGATTAATAGCATTATTTTGTACAGCCTCCTATTTTTGCTCCACCATGTATGTAAATGAGGCGGAGGAAATGTGAGCAATACCTTTCAAGGTAACACACTCCAATACAACACCACTACCAACTGCAGCCTCAAAATGTACCATAGAAACGAGTCAACAAACAAAAAGCTGAAGTCTCAATAAAAAAATTGACATTTTAGGCGTGGTTGTATTTATGTGCCTGTGTTCTGCTTTATATTGTGCAGTTGTTTCTATTTTTATGGTCACTTAGTGTATGATCATACCACATGATGGGTAAGTTGACCAACCGTCCCAAAAATCATCTTTTCAGAATGAGAGGTTTCCTTTATAATTGTACAATAAGCTGAATATTGTGTAGTTTACAGCGTTTTTACTAGCTGCACATTTTCTTTATTGTGATATGAGCAGGTTGACTTCATACTGGGAAAGTTTTTTTTTTTGGAAAGGAACCTGAAAGCTGTGCTAATCTTATATGATATTATTTTATCATAACTCAAAGTCATTCCTCTTGCATACCTTCCTGGTTCTCCAGGATGTTTGGAGCAAAGCCTCCCTCATCGCCCACATTGGTGGCATCCTGACCGTATTTCTTCTTAATGACGTTTTTGAGATTGTGGTAGACCTCGGCTCCGATGCGCATGGCCTCTTTGAAGGTGCTCGCACCAACTGGCAGGATCATGAACTCCTGCATTGCAAGCTTGTTGCCTGCATGAGAGCCACCGTTGATCACATTGAAAGCCTGGTGGAGGGAAGAGAGACGAGAGCTGTGACCTCACAACGGACTGGAGGGGGGAGCTGAATAATGAGGAACAAATGCCAGGAATTTGATGTATTGATGTAAGATGGCACACAGATCCTCACCGGCACAGGCAAGATGACCTCTGGGTTTCCTGCAAGGTCAGCAATATGACGATACAGGGGGACACCTTTCTCTGCTGCACCGGCCTTGCAAACAGCCAGGGACACGCCCAGGATGGCATTTGCTCCGAATTTGGCTGTTTGGAGAAAAGAAAAAATAATATTTATCATTTTAAATCTGTATTGATGACTCATTAATAATGTCACTGCTCAGTGCAGTAGGACAGAAACTTCTTGAAACATCTCAGATCCAAGCACATGCATAATGCAGCAGGACAATGATCTTAAACATGGCGCCAAAGTAAGTAAACTGTTTTAGAGCCAAACAGCAACACGTTCAGGACTGCAGGTGTTTCACTCGTTAAAGACTAGACTGAAGGCAAAAGGGCAAAAACAAGAAAGAAGTGAAAATGGCTGCTTTACCAGAAATCTGCCGTAGTCCAGATCGTTATGAAGACTGTACTGCAACGTATATGGTTGTTATAGATAAAACAACCGTATGATTATTGTCACTTACATTTGTTGTCTGTGCCATCCAGGTCAATCATCATCTGGTCAATTTTCTCCTGCTCAACCACAGAAACATCCTGAGGAGACAGGTAGAACAAGTTGGGAATGATTCACACTGGCACTACAACAATGAACAAAAATATCTAAACTTAGTTTGTACAAAATTTGGGAAACAAAACAATCAAACAAAGAATGAGAATTATCATCTTACTTGGCCAACAAGTGCAGGTGCAATAGCTGAATTTATGTGTTGTACAGCCTGTGAGACTCCTGTGACGGACAGATTAGTGTGAATATTCTTTCATATAACGGGCAAATCTTTAGAAAGAGATTTAGAAACGCATGCAACTTTTAGACTTTAAATACATATACAGAGAGGCATGCAATAGTATAAGTTATATATTATTATTATTATTGGTCACTCTCATTCAACATGTCAACACAGTTATATTTCAGAGTCGATCAATCCACAGGCCAAACATCAATAATGGAGTGAGAGCAGGCTTTACTGACAATTCACCATGCACATCATATCTGGTTGATTGCCAAAAGCATTCAATGATCAGTCGTTATGAACTAATAATAAATGACAGTGTAATCAGTTGTCCTATCAAATTCACAAATCAGGAAACGGAAGCTCACTAACCCTTTCACACCTGGCAAAAAGAAAGAGAGAGAGTGGAGAGTCAAGATGACACAGAGAGAGACAGAGAAAATGAGCAAAGTAGAAAATGTAGTATTTTTTCCTTGAAACTGAATTCTGCTTCAAACTGCGAGGACAATAAAGACGGTTTATATTTGGTGGGAAATATCATAACCACACCTGACATTTAACAAATTCTTTCCCATTAACAGGACACACAAAGATGGTGTACAGACCTTTCCCAAGGTAGCGAGACTTGTCATTGTCCCTGAGCTCCAAGGCTTCATAGATTCCAGTAGAAGCACCGCTTGGTACAGCCGCCCTAAACAAGCCTGTGAAATGTACATGGGAGCAGAAAGGGGACATAAGAGTGGTGACATGAGAATCACTAAAGATGGTTAAGTTAGTTTTGTTATTGAAGCACACGGGAAATACGTTTCTACATTCACACATTGTTGCCTACCTTTGTCGGTGTAAAGGTCGACCTCTACGGTGGGGTTTCCACGAGAATCAAAGATCTCTCGAGCGTGGATCTTGACAATGGACATGGTGTAGGACCTTAAGATGAGACAGAGAAGTTGAACTTGTTATTATCCGGCGATCCTCTGGACAGACGTGCGCTGCAGCCTGTTACAACTCTGGTTTGAGACAGAAGAATAATGCAAATAAAAACTCAACGCTATCAAAAAGTCTTTTTCTCTTACTACTGGTGCACCTCTTTTACTCTCTTTCCTCCTTGGGGCTTACTCACAAAAATATCCTGACCTAGCTGCGAGCTTAGGCGTGCTAACGGGCATGCTACCATCCTAATTGGATTAGACCTTCTCATCTGATTAATCACATGGCAGAAAGTACTGCATCTGTCAAAGCAAGGTTAAGCTTGCAGTCACAACTAGCCTGTGTTGCTGCAGTAAAATGTACATGAATTTAAGTTTTAGCTCGGAGTTGTGATGTTACCTTGATTACAACAGAATTTCTGCCATAGAAAAGCTCCTCTGCCATTCATCACATGACATGATATCCCCAATAATCCCTCCCCTTTGGTTGCCAAATAAACAAGCAGGCTAACTAAGCAGCACAATGACTCTTCCTGCAGACTGGGCTGAACGCCAGAGACAGGGACATTAAGGAAACTGCAATTCCTGTTCCAACTTCCACAATGATTAAACCTCAGATTAAAGCTGAGACTGATGCAGACAGACCTAATCTAACTCGGCGGAAAAGCAGATTCACTCCATAAAATGTAACTGGTCAAAGACAAATTGATCCAACCAATAACTGTCCAGCTACTCAGGGACTCACAAACTTCACCTTCTTTTTTTATACAACAGACTCACACTGAGACCGCCCTGTTTTCACATCAACTTCTTTTCACTTAAATTGACATGTCTAAAGCAAGCTACTGTCTTGTTACCCTGTATAGTTTATTAGTTAGACGATTAGTTAATTAATCGAAGGACAAAATTAATGAAGTAACTATTTTAATAATCTATCATTTAAGTCATTACATTAAACAAGAACTGCAAAAAATCAGTGGTTCCAGCTTCCCATATGTGTGAAGATTTGATGCTTTTCTTACTCTTCTATGGTATTAAATGAAATATCTTTGGGTTTTGAGCTGTTAGTCAGACAAAACAAGTCGTCTGAATTAGTGCTGCAATGATTAGTCAATTAATTGATTAGTTGTCAACTATTAAATTATTACGAACTATTTGAATATTTTCTGGTTTCTTTAGTCTTCTATGGCAGTAAACTGAACATCTTTGGGTTGTGGACAAAACAAGACATTTGAGGACGTCACTTTGGGCTTCGGGAAATAGTGATCAACATTTTTCACCATTCTCTGACAAATATCTTCATTCTTGCCCGTACATGCACAAACCATGGCAGTTTGCAGAGCTTCATCATCAGCTAATATTATCATCTGATCTCCAAGAGACATATGTTGACAAAGACAAATGCTGCCGCCGGTCATGGGACTCAAGACGGTAACCTTCACTTACTCAGTAGGGACCATTTGAATTTTGATAGGAACAAGAAGGTAGGAACAAAATGTGGGTGAAAACCACAAGACAAATTGGAAACCATGAGATAACTTATAATTCATTCACATATCATTTTCAGATATCCTGGCAAAACCCTCACGGCTAGTTATTCCTAATAAAATAAATATCCGGCCATGTGGAACAAGTCAGACTTGAATCAAATCTACACTGACTGAGGATTTCTGTCATAGGAATTATCATGGTGACAGTTTTGATATTTTCAGCAACAGACAATCAAGTCTCAAGCCCACCAAGTTACAAAGCAAGGCAGTTATTTGCAGGGCCTTGGACTAAAGCCTTTGGACAACCCGGGGTTAATGTATGCCTGGAGTGTAGTTGGAAACTAACTTATTATAACAATGGGCAATTAAACACAAAAAACTAAATGCATACGTGCTTGGGCAACATCTTTGTCGCACTAGAAAAAAGTGCTAAGTTAACTAAAAGTTAATACAGGAGCAGAAACAAGCAGGTTGACAACTGCACATATTATATAATCAAATACAATAGAAACCTAGCTGTTTCCTGCCAAAAACAGTTGTTGTCAGTGTATGAAAACATCTGACTGAACTTCAGCCTTTTTAGATTTTTCATAGGGGAGAGTGAAATGAAAGTAATATAGTATAGTTATATATTTTATATTTTATTAAGTTTCAATATTATGTCTACAAATTGCTTGAACATACAGGTATGTATTTTATTAATTCACTTTACATAGCAGCTAGCTGTCAATATGAAAAATATCACTTGATCTTGTGTAATTCTTGACCTTGTCCCCTTACTAGTGGAGAAGAAGGCCAGCAAGTGGACATCGAGTTAATTTTGTTTGTTTGATAGTTATCACTGCATCTCATTGAGAATCTCACAGGTTTACATCCTGGCAACGTAAGGTTGATTTGGGATTCGGCTATGATTAATTACTGCATGAAATCAACACATAGCAAACTGTCAGTCAGTCATTAAAACTTTAAAAAGAGTTTGAACTTCTCCAACTTTAATCCAGACCTCAAACACAACGTTTCCGGTTGCAGCATTAGCTACCTTTAGCTAGCTAACTGAACTCAGAACAGACTTCAACGTTACACGTAAAACGAGAACAAGAGCCAGGTAAGGTGACAGACGACGCCGAAAAGAAGAGCAAACAAATGAAATATCCTTGTCAACAACGGTGGACACAGTGCAAATAGGTGTCTCTACCTGGCTGCCGACCGCAAGTAAGTTCAGACAACTCGGCGGAGAAGTTCAAGGGCTGAAGCTTCCTGAGTGGAAGTGAAGAAGAGTCGAAGAAGAAGAGCTTCTTCTTGTCTTCATCCATTTCCGGAGCGGTTTACGCCTTGTATGCGTGTTGCTGCCCCCATAGTTTTCAATGTGAACTACACCAAAGGAACAAAACACACGGTGGCCACAAGAACTAAACATCTGACTTGGATCCCCGACACATGATATACATAACACATCATATGATGATTGCACACAATCACATAAATATGTTGTGTTGTAAGTATAAATAGGAAAATATCCTATATCATCTAAATATGCATATTTATAGTGAAACGCTCATTCCCATTTCAGTCGACAGTGATGCAACAACTAAGCATCTGGGGAGAAAGAAGGGAAAATAAATAATAATTGAGGAAAATAAATGAATAAAGGGGGATTTAAGAAAACAAAAACAAAAAGCAAAATAAATAAATAAATGTCACTTTGCCATTTTTTTCAATACTGCAATCCATCATTCCCTTTAATACAATATTTGTAAGTCTTTTACCAGTAAAGAAGGATGTCCATGTCCTAAACTTAAATCTGTATGTTAGATATTCTGTATTCTGGTTTGTTTTTAGTCTCCTTGTGCTTTGTTTTCCTTGTATCTGTGTTTCTCTGCTCACTTAACACACGTCACCTTCCGCCCTAAACATGTTTCACATCTACTTCACTTAAGATGACATATCTGAAGTTGGCTACTGTCGATCATTTTTCCAACATTATCCGGTGTCACTGAAATTATATATTTCAGGATTTTGAAGTTGGACTTGGCTGTTCTTGTTTGATGGTGATGGTGCAATGTGGAGAAGAGGCAGGAATATCAAATATGCACCTGCGAAAACAATAAGAGTTTTCAGAGTCAGAATAAGGTTTATTGCCAAGTAGGTTTTCACATACAAGGAATTTGCCTCTGTGTCTTGGTACATACCAACAAATATGGTAAGAAGAGAATATAAAGAAAGATTAAAGCATGTACTGCAAGTCAAGAAGCATAAGTATAAAATATAAAAGTTTACAATAAAATATGAAAAAATATAAAAAAACAAAAATAAGAATAAGAACAGTATGACTGTTATTTAAATGAAGCTATACAATACCTAACAATAAATAAGGAAACTGTCGTGGCTTGTGCATGGGAGGGCAAGAATGAAGACATTTATGATTATATTTTGATGAGAGATTTTAAAAAAAAAAGAGTTAATGTGGCCTAGAGCACATTGTACTGTAGGAAGGTGTGAGAAACAGATATCTCTGTAAATCTCTATATACTGTATATCTGCCTTCACCCCAGGAGCTCACGTTAATTATTTTCTTCTCTTTGTCGACTTGGGCTCTGATGAATTTTATTTTTTTACTATTTCTAATCGAGAAAATAATCAACAGATCAATTGATAATGAGAATATTTGTTCGTTCAGCCCTACAATAGGCCTAACAAGAGTTTCACATTAAGTCAAGACAGATTTCAGCTGAAGAACGATCAGAGGTTTGCAAGTCACACAATCTTAAGTCAACACTAACTAGTCCCAAATCAAGTCCAGTCAAATTCCAGCCCATCTCTGGTTGCGATGAGTCTGCCTGCAGGTGGGAGACTGACGATCTGGTGACCTGGTGTGCACAGAACAACTTGGAGCTCAACACTTTAAAGACAGTGGTATGGTTGTGGATTTCAGAAAGTACACAGCTCCATTCGACCCCATCAGCTTCGGCCTCTTGGGCACCATCATCACCCAGGCCCTGAAATGGGAGCTGAACATCAGCTCCATCTCCAAGAAAGCTCAGCAGAGGATGTACTTCCTGCGACAGCTGAAGAAGTTCAACCTGCAAGCCAAGTCAATGATGGTGCGCTTCTACAGTACCACCGCCATCATTGAGTGCATCCCCACCTCCTCCATCACCATCTGGTACCCTGGTGCCACTGCCAAGGACAAGGGCAGACTGCAGCATATCATTCGCTCTGCTGAGAACGTGTTTGGCTGCTATCTGCCGCCCCTCCTGTACGCCACCAGGACCCTGAGGCCAGCAGGAAAAATTGTGTCCGACCCCTTTCAACCTGGACACAAACTGGGCCCCCCTTGTAGTGACGGAGTAGTGTTTTTTTCCTTCTTTGTAATAACGACACAGGTGTACATCACACCATCAATAGTTTTACCACAGCAGCTTTGGGCGCTGTCCTGTTCGGCAGACATCCATTTTCTACTGATCATAGCTCCATAAATCACAACCTGCAGTATATCGGCCTTCACCACATTAATTACTTTCTCACATTTTCCCACTATGTGCTCTACATGAACTCTGAAGTTCAAGTCATAAATATCTTCATTCAACAATTTCCCTCGGGATGAATAAATATCTTATCTTATTCTTGTCCTCACAGGCACAAACCATGACAGGTTTTTTTTGTTACCAGGTACAACAAACTTGACATCTTCGGCTGAGATTTTTAAAGCCTAACCTATGTGAGCATGAGTGGGTTGTCTGTCTCTATATGTCAGCCCTGTGATTGACTGGTGACCTGTCCAGGGTGTCCTCTCGCTCCAGCTGGGATCGGCTCCAGCCCCCCTGCAACCCTCTAAGGATAAGCGGTATGGATGATGGATGGATGGATTTTTAAAGCTGTTCTCTCCATTTTTAAAATTTAAAAATCCTGAAATATATCATTTCAGTGACACTGGATATTGATGGACAAATGACACTGTCCTGTGGCATGCTGCAACCAAAGATTGCCCCTCTCGCCTTTGCTGACCTCTTGAACATATCTATATATCTATGTATAGATGTATGTACTTATACTGTAGCATTATACTGTAGAGCTTTATCATGACCTAATACTGTCACCTGATCCCCAAGCAACATATGTTAACAAAGACAAATGCTGCCTGTCATGGGACTCATCTGACACTCAGATTTTGTCAGATTGCATGGCTGTATGTGAGCTGTAAGACATTACTTATCGTACAGAATATCTTTTAAAAAAGAGTCATGTTCAGCTTTTATGTTACATCTGGAAATATCTAATCAAAAGCATGACATGTAGAATACTGTAAAAATGTTTGGTGAAGACTTCACACGCGACATGCAGTAGAGGACAAAGAAGAACATCTGTTTTAATTAAATTCCGTACGAAAATGGGTGGGGATGCTGACAGCTGAAATGATTTTGAAAGTTAAATTCCATTCAATGGTTCTGTAGTTGAGTTTATTGTCTCTGTTATCATGCTTTGACAGATCATGTCCTTGTTCATCATGACATTCTATTTTAAAGACAAAAAAAAAACAGGTGCAAACCTCATTGCAGGGAAACGTTTTTTACTACAACCCAAATCAACCCAATGCCCCTCTTGTAACAGATGAGGTTTCTCAGAAATTTAAATTAAACTGTAAGGTATACATAATGTATTATACATTTTAACCTGAAACATCCTCAACAAACATTGAAACTTGTAAGGTTTTACAAAGTTAGACTTTGCTGCACAGCTGTTGCGTTGGATTGCATTAGATTTTTTTTGTGTCTAGCCAACCCAAGCATCAGGAATCAGGCTGCTCTAGACTGATTCAGATCTTATTTATCAAACAGAACATTTTCGGTGGCGGTCAGTTATGCCTACTCTTCTGTGGCCCCTCTGACCTGTGGTGTTCCCCAAGGCTCCATCCTTGGCCCCCTGCAGTTCTGTGTATACATGCTGCCACTGGGACATGTCATACATAAACACAAAAGTCAGTACCATTGTTATGCAGATGACACGTAAATACATGCCACTAAAAACCAGTGAAAAAGACAATTTTCATCCGTGATTATCTTGTCTGTCAGAAATAAAGTGCTGGATGTCCCAAAACTCCCTCCAGCCAAATGAAAACAAATCTGAAATCATTATTTTTGGTCCTCCAAAGTCTATCCCAATTTTACAAAAACATCTTGGCTCCCTGTCGACAAATGTAAAACCTGCAGCCAGACACTTATTATTTGACAGTGGCCTTGAAAAGCAAGTTACAAAAGTTGTTCAATCGTGTTTTTATCAGTTGAGGAGAATCTCAAAAATCAGGTCTTATCTCTCTCGGCCTGATCTCCAGAAGATCATTTATGTTTTTATATCTTATCGGTTTGATCATTGTATTAATTGTATTTAGGGTTAAGCCAAAAAACTCACCCCTTCAGCAAGTACAAACCTTATACAGACAGCCGTGAAATTCTTGGGAGTCCGTCAGCATCCCAGTCCTCAGGCTATTTTTCAACAAACCATAATCAGACAGGCCCAAAAAATCATCTCAGACTCAACTCATGTTCTCCACCCTGAGTATCAGCTCAAACATTCCTTTGTCTCCCCATCCATTAAAGCTCTTAACACCACCTAAGATGAATTATGTGTATGCCGTGGCTGTCCTTCTTGTCGTTGATCACTGTTCTATATTGTATGTGTGCACTTTTTCTGATGTAGATGGTGTCACAGCCTGGCTCAGTGGAATGACAAATAGGAGACCACACGTGTCTTTTAACTTAATTTTAATTTATTTAACAAAAGATAAGTAAAGTAAAGCAATGTGATGCATGTAAATCAGTAACATCAGTAATGTGGGCTGTGAATGGATGAGTACCAAAATAAGGTGTATTTTCAAAGGAAAACTAACCCAAACTTCAACAAACCAAACACCAAGGGGAGAGAGAGAGACTGGCTGACTCCAGCAGCTTATATAGCTGAAGAGATTAGCCACCACAGGTGTTGGACATCCCACTGATTACTTCCTGTGAGGCCTGACAACCAGGAAGTACCAGAGGGCTGTCACAATGGGCATGTGCAATTGATGGATGAATGTATTTGTTGTTTCTTACTTGTTTCTTTCTTGATTTTATACTGCAGACAGTGTGATGTCCAAGGCAAATTTCCCACTGGGACAATAAAGCCTATCTTATCTTATCTTATGTTATCTTATTGCTGAATTGCTGCTCCTCCAGGAACGAGAGTGCAGCATCAGATTTCAAGGATTTTACAGTCGGGGCCCCTCAGCTCTGAACTCCCTGCCTGAGGGTCCGAGGCTGCAGGACCAGTGACATCTTTTAAATCACTTCTCAAAACGTATCTTAAAAAAAAAAATCTTTTAATGAATGCTTGAATGCTGTTATTATTACTGTTATTATTTTATTCCATTTTATTTTTGTATTATTTTAATTGTCTGATTGTATTTGCCTCATTGCAGTCATGAAATGTTTTAATCCTGGTTCAAAAAGCACTTTATAACTGTGTCTTGAAAAGTTTTGTTTAAATAAAGTTTATTATTATAATAGTATATCATCCCCCTTGTTGGGATGATTCAACTTTGTTTGGAGAAACAGCAAACTGATGAGATAGATTACTCAACAGTAAACACAAAATAAAGTTTATTCAAAAGCAAACTACTTTTACAAGACATTTTTGGACAACATGACATACTTAATTACTTACTAATCTTGACTATTAAACTTAAATAGCTCATTATGTTGATGTCCATATAAACTGAAATTTATTTTGGTCTGTAAACAATTACTCAAACAATTTGGGACAAATAAATGAAAAAACAATCAACCAGCAAAAAAAGGCAATTACTCTGAACAAAACAGTACAGTACAGTACTTGTACTTCACTTGAGTATTTCCATTTTATGCTACTTTCTACTTCTACTCCACTACAATTCAGAGGGAAATATTGTATTTTTACTCCACTACATTTGTCTGACAGCTGTAGTTACTTTTCAGATTACAATTGTTCATACCCTTCCTGTCCAGTGGAAACCATGTATCTCCAAATGTGTTGATTTTGAATGTTTTTGATAAACTGAAGGATTAAATGTTCCTTTATGCATTGATTTAGACGGTCCCTGTGGACAAAGGCGGTAGTGTTTCACCCGACCTTAGGTTGTGTCCCCTCCGCTTCACTCCCCGCTGCAAGGAAACTACTTCCCTGGGAGGAGAGCGGGCGGTAGCTCCGGAGATGGACCTTCACTTAGCGGCTGAAGCAACTCGAATTCAGCCAGAGCAAACCCCCACACCGTTTCATCTGATGTTGCGGAAAAATCCAACCCGGTGGCAGGTATTAAGAATAACTATTAGAAACTAATAGAAACAGCCAATCTTCTCGCTGTTGGTCTCGTTTGCTTATGTAGATCATATTGGCATCGGTATTAAACTGAGACTGTTTCATAACCAGTTAAAAACTCCATAGAGTACTTTTAAGTAAGGTTTGAATGCAGGACTTTTACTTGTAGTGGAGTATTTTCACAGTGTGGTGTTAGTACTTTTACTTAAGTAAAGGATCTGAATACTTCCTCCACCTCTACTCAAGTAGTACCACAGTGGTTGAGTAAATGTACTTAGTTACTTTCCACCACCACCCACACTGAAGCTAATACATCATGTTGTTCAGTAGAGGGCAGTCAGTGGCGCTGACTTCCTCCCACATGCAGAGGAAATGAGCGGCAACCACAGAAGAAGAAACTCCCCCCTGAAATGAATTGAATGTGCTAGCTAGGCTGATAAATCACTCACTTTTCTATCCAAACAGATTTGTTTAAAGACTCCTGAAGGGTGTTGTTTGGAGCGATAATGTCAGGGATTCCTCCGGACACATGGCAGCCGCCGACAGTGGCTCTGGAGACGACGTAAGTTTTGATTAACACCACTGGATGCTAACTCAGCTAGCGAGCTAGCTCTCAGTAACGTGAAGCCAGCCAGCCAGCTAGCTAGCTAGCTGTTTGGCGATGCTAGCTAAACGTTGCTAGGTTAGCTTTGGCGAAATCTGAAAATGCTGATACTTCTCTTCGGTTGTTATCTTTTTATTCAGCCACATTAAGTCACTAACCACTGAATATCATAACTCAAAACAAAGCCTGCGTTCCTCACACACGCTAACTACATGCTATTGCTGACCATGCACTGCAGGATGGGGACTGTTGTGGTGGAGCTGTACTGGAGACATGCACCAAAGACCTGCAAGAACTTCGCAGAGCTGGCCAGAAGAGGCTACTACACCAACACAAAGTTTCACCGGATAATCAAAGACTTCATGGTGCAGGGAGGAGACCCTACAGGAACAGGTGGGTTATCCAGACAGGGGGAGGGGTGCCACATACTTTGCCGTTCTTCTCATCTGTTTTTCATGGTTTTGGGTTATTGAAAGTTTCCTGGAAAGAACTGTGCCATTTGGCACTAATTATTGGTCAAATAGTGTTCAATTAGTATTTTTATTTTTTATTTATTTATCCTTTATCCTATTTAGCTACAAGATCTCTTCTTGCAGGGAGTCCTGGTTAAGACGGCAGCATAAGTAGTTTCACATATTAGAGTACATACAATACATAAAAGCAACACAAGGGATATAGTAAAAGAAGAGACGCATGCAGGCGATGCCAGCATATATCCATGACACATTCCACCTAAGGGATGAAGTAAAACAGCATCACATTTCCTTCAGGGCAGTTTATAAAAGTCCTTTAAATGTATTCAAAGGTCTTCTAAGGTACTGATATTTTGCAGCTCATCCCATGCTCAGGGTGCATAAAAAGAGAAAGCAGTTTTACCAAGCTCTGAGCACACCTCGGGACATTTAAAAGAACTCGACTTGTAGATCTAGTGCTGTAGTTGCTGGTATGAAAGGATAAAAGGCTGGAGATATAAGTAGGTAGTTTACCTAACAATGTTTTGGCAATAAATAGCAACATGTGCGTTTTTCTCCTCTGGTACAGAGAGGACACTTCCAATTAATTAATTCTAGTTAATCGCTAGGATCATCTATTGAATCAGCTGAACATGTGAAAATGTGAAATTTGTCTACAGACAAGCGTACAATTAAATATATATGGAGAAAAGAGTTTCTAATAAAAGATGTATGAAGGATGAATATTTACTCGGGTTTAAATGGAGCAGTAATGCTTACAAACTCAACACAACTACCTAAACTCAAAAACTGTCTCAGAACTTTTTTCCCTATAATTTGTACCGAATTACATAGTTCTTTCAAGAAAATGTTCGAGAAATTATAAGGAAATAATGGGCCCATAAAATACAGCGTTACTGGGAAATCTTATTCACACACTGATATTTCAGAGAAGAGTGCGCTTCCAACTTTAAAGCAACAGTTTGGGGATGGTCTTTTCTTCTGGTTTCGAAGTGAAACATGAATAAATTGTTTTGAGTTTGGTGTGAAAGAACTAGACTAGCATACACAGAGCCTTGACCTCAACCCCATCCAACACCTTTAGGCTGAATATGAATATCAACTGTGAGCCAGGCCCTGTCACCCAACATCAGCGGCCGGCCTCACCAAGGCTACGTTCAGACTGCAGGCAAAAGTGGCCCAAATCTGATTTTTTTGCTCATAAGTGACTCAGATCTGTTTTTTTCATAACAGTGTGAAAAGCAATGTGACCTCAGTCTGAACACTCATATCGGAATTCACTCTAGATTGACATTCATCACAATTCTGCCGTGAGGGTCTTGTAGAGAGGCGCTGACAGATGTAGTTAAAAGTAGCCCTTGACATACTGAAATTTTGGATGAAATCTGTTTCTGTGAAGCCATTCACGTCCCGATCCCACCACTCCTGGCTCCAACTCTGCATCCACACACGCCTCCATACAGAAGTAGCAGCCATTGCTCCGCAAAAAGCCATAATTAACAATTTGGCTGTGTTTCTCCTCATCCTCATGCTCGTTATCATCTGCTCACAAATTCGCTGGCTTCCACTGCAGCTTGTAAATGAAACCGTAAACGCTGAGTTCAGCGGCCTCCATGTTTACTTCCGTACGACAGTGCGCTGCGTGTGACGTCTTTGTTATTGTTCTTTTGTGCATGCGGGTCAGTTCAGGACCATGACCACACTGGAATCTGATATTGGCCACATTTAAAAACTAATGTGCAATAAATCCGAATCCGAAATCCAAACTTGACAGAATAAGTGTGAAATATAGAACCTCACAGGAAAGTCTGAGGTTTCAAATGGTGGAGAAATTTAAGTGGTAAAATCACAGCCTCTTCAAAGAATGGCTTGTTCGTTACTGTATGTATGTCTTGTTCAATTACCTCACTTGAAGGTAAATCTGTAGTTTACTGATCTTTGTCCTCCTAACAGGTCGCGGTGGTGCCTCCATATTTGGTAAACAGTTTGAAGATGAGCTGGACCCAGAACTGAAATTCACAGGTAATCACTGTGGAAAAACACCAATTGAATACGAGATGGCAGATGTGAAGGAGACGAATGTAGGCTGGTAAATAAAGAAAAGGCTCCTGCACACTTTACAAGGAATGTGTGTCAGTACTGATATTTTTACCAAAGTGAAGGTAGGATTTATGGCAGGACTGTTATATTAAACAGCATTACAGTAGTTTTTGCTAGGTGTACAAGTGTATATTCAAATACATTTATTAGAGCTGATGTATGCCAAATGTTATGCAAAAGTGAATATGTTGTGTTGTTGTTTTGCTTCAAGAATTTCTTGATTTGAAATCTGATTTAAAATGGACCAACTTAGTGTTACAGATTCCTAATATTTCATATTTATATAAGATACTTGAGGGACTTGTAACAGAGAAAAGTCACAAAATTGTAATTCTCTCATTTGTGTGTCTGGTAGGTGCTGGTATTCTGGCGATGGCCAATGCAGGGCCGGACACAAACGGAAGCCAGTTCTTCCTCACTCTCGGACCCACTCAGTGGTTAGATGGGAAGCACAGTATTTTTGGCAGAGTATACCAGGGGATGGGAGTGCTGAACCGGATTGGGATGGTAGAGACGAGTGGTCAAGATCGACCGGTCGATGATATCAAAATCGTCAGAGCTAGTGTACCCAATTAAACAAATACTGATTATTATTTTTTTACACTGATTTCTTTTTTAAATAAATATTTGTTAAATGTTTCAATGTGTAGCATTTGTGTTTCTTATGTATGTATGACGTGGCTGCCATGGAAATGATCAGTCCATGAAAGTATTACTAGTACCAACTGAAAGGTGTTGTGGAAATTCCAGCAAATGAAGACAATCTCAACGAAGCAGTTTTCTTTCGGAGATTTTATTAGGCCTTTCCTTCACATATGCATACGGGCCTCTGCACCACCAAGGACAGAGACAGAAGACCACGAAAACAGTTTACTCTCCAGTTTTATACCCCAGATAAGGGACTGACTTACAGGTTTCACATAAAACTCATACCCAGCTACGTAGAGCTGCAACGATTTGTCAATTAATTGATTGATAGAAAATTAATTGGCAACTGCTTTTATAATCGATTAATTGTTGAAGACATTTGTCAAGCAAAATTAAAAATTTGATAGGTTCAGGTTCATATATATGAGACTGCTGCTTTCTTGGTCTTTACAGCAAGTCTTTGGGTTTTGGACTGTTGGTTGGACAGATGTTTGCAGATGTCACATTGAACTCACATTGTGATGGGCATTTTATTTTTCACAGTTTTCTTATGTTTTATAGACCAAATAATTAATCAAGAAAACAATCTGCACTTTAATTGATGAAAATAGTAGTTGGTTGCAGCCCTACTATAAAGTGGAATGAAGAGATTAATATTAAATGATTGGTAAGTCTTTTGTATAATGCTTGAGGGCTGCTGTTAAAACCTTTGATTGTTACGCACTTGGGAAGACACAAAGATGAAACTGTAATAACAGTTTGTGTAGACAAGTAATCTATGGAAGAAAAAGCCCTGTGGGCACCAGGCCTGACAAAGTGTTGCAGTTAGTTTTTCAGGAATTACTTAAGTAAGATTGACAGTGTGATTGGTTGAGTGCTCTGAGTTACATTTTCCATTTTTATTCACTAGTTCAATTGTAAAGTGACAAAATAGTTTGACAAGCATTTTAAGGAAGAAAACAATATAATTGCACAGCTCAAATACAGTGAAGTGGCTTCGGAAAGTTTTTAGACCGCTTCACTTGTTTCACACTTCCATTGTGTTACAGATTTAGTTTAGAATTGATTAAATTTACTTTATTCTTAACACAACCCACAATGACAAGCGAAGACACATTTTTATAGTTTTTTTTCAAAGGTGTTACAGTGGCCACCTCTCTGGCCAAGGCCTTTCTTGCCCTGTCACTGCATTTGTCTTGGTGGCTCTCAGCTTTTTCCATTTCACAATGATGGAGCCCTCTGTGCTCCTGGGAACAAGTAACAAGCTTTAGAAATAGTTTTATACCCTTTCCCACATCAACGCCTCAACACAACCTGATTGCAGCGGTCCAGTTCCTTGGACTTCATGGTTTGGTTTTTGGTCCGACAAGCACTGGGATGTCCAGTCATGTCCAATCAAATTTTCCACACGTGGACTCCAATCAAGTTCTGGAGATATCTCTAAGGTAATCAAAGTAAAGAAACGTGAATTTAATCCATTTTACATTAAATTCATAACGCTGTGTGTGAACAGTAAAAAAAATGCAGTTACATTAACAACCAGCTTAAAATCAGAATGCGAGTGCTCTGCAGTGTGCAGAAGAAGTACTCACATCCTTAAATATAAGTAGCATTACAACAATTTAAAAATGCTCTATTACAAGTAAAAGTCCTGCATTCAAAATCCTTCTTAAGTAAATGTACTTAAAAGTATCAAAAGTAAAAGTATTCATTCTGTGCTAAAACGTCTCCTGTGACTGATATATTATTATTAAAGTATATTACATTCTAAGAGTTTTAATACTGATGCATCAGTGCACAAGTAGCGTTTTCCTGGTGTAGCTGGTTGAGGTGGAGCAAGTTTTGAGTACAACTACATTATATAAAGTTATATTGTTAAGTGGTTACCAAAATAGGGGTCGGGCCCCTTTAAAGGGTCACAAGATAAATCTGAGGGGTTGTGAGATGATTAACAAAGAAGAAAAGACAAAGTTATGTCGTATTAATTTTTTTGGACTTTGGGCCTCAAACATATTTAAATGAAACCATGTGAGAAGTTTAGAGGGGAAATGTCTCTGGTGGAACTGATAACTCTGAAACATCTGAAACATGACAAGGAGTCCCGACTAAACACACAGTTTTTGTCTGCACTGTATTTTTTAAGACTATCGCATTTGTTCATGTAAAACCTTAATCTGAAGAGAAACTAGCGACTATAACTGTAAATAAATGTAGTGGAGTAAAAAAAACGGTACTTAGCTACAGTGCTTGAGTAAATGTACTTAGTTAATTTCCCCCACTGGTACTGTGCTATTACAAACTACTTTCAGAGACTTTATTTGTGGTTCTGTCCCTTAAAACTGTTTAGCTTTTCACTGTGTTATAAGGTGAGTCTTATGTGATGTACAAGACTTTGTAAAAAAAAAAAAAATTGTAGTACACCCCCAGAATGACCTCTGATTCTCAACAATTATTGATGCCTGTTATTCTTTTATTGATCACTTGTCCATGTATCAATTCACTCACCTAGCTCACAAGCATACATAATGAAAAGGAACAAGCCATATTGCCCCAGAAAGTACTTTATTATACAAATTTAAAGTCATGTATAAAGACAAAAGTGATATATAAAAAAAACCCTCATCAATATAGTAATCCAAGGAAATACTTTGTATCTAAAAAAGTAAAAGTAGTGTTGTATTACAAATTCAAGCAGCAAGTGGCTTAACACATATTTTGAGGAGGTATATTTATTTGGCTTAATATATGCCTCTATATGTTGTAAAATAGGTAAAAAATACACTGAATATATAAAATATTAGACAAGTAAAAGCATTATCACTTCATGATTTCTCTTAATAAGTCAATGCCAGTCATGAAGAAAATGAGAAATCGACGTTAACACCACTGAAAATGTCAGGGCCGGACCTAGCACATTTGGTGCCTTAGGCGACCCCAACCTTTGTTTCATGTCATGGCCCTCTCTCTCCCCACATTTCCTGTCTACCTCATCACTCTCACTCTGTCCAATAAAGGCAAACAAAATTCTTTAACCCCCCTCTGTGTGGCGGCCTATAGAAAGTGTCCCCCCTGGACAATGTTCATGCCATTGTATCAGGACCTTTAGAGAGCTTCTCAGCTGGGAATCACATGAATGACTTAGTCTGTTATAATAACAGAATCACTGCTGCTCAGGCCTGTTCAGTTAGAAAAACAGGAGACTGAGGAGAACAAAGGGGATCAGAGAATACTGAGTCTGACTTGAACACTTATACAGAGGTCACTGAGGTCAAAGACACTGTTGCTGAAGCCTGTTGATAAGCTTTTTTAAGTAAACTGTTTTATTTAAAGGTTTACAAGGCTCTGGTTGTATTAGGTAAAACCAACAGATATGTGAAATATGGTGAAAACTCTTAAATTGTGTGACAAAATAAACTCCAAGATGCACTTACTATGTTTTTCGAGCTAAAATAAAGCTAGTAATACTGATCCCAAAGTCAAGGATTAACGTGCTTAACTCGTTTTAAACTGTCTTCAAATTTACAAAGAATTCTTGACAATAATGCAACCATACTTTTCTGTTTAAAATAAGATAGTTAGACATTTTGGGAAACTTATTTGCTTTCTTGCGGAGAGTGAGATGAGAAGATTGATACCACTCTCCATGTCTTTCCAGCCAGGAGATGGTTAGCTTAGCTTAGTATTGAGACTAGAAGCAAGTGGAAACAGCTAGCCTGGCTCTGTCCAAAGTTAAAATAAAAAATCTGCCTTCCTGCACCTAAAGATCACTAATTCAACCTCCGTCTCCGCTGGTTGCCTGGAAACCTCAAGGTGGCTTGAGGAAGTCACTGCATCCGGCAAATAAATAGTCCATCACATAACCCTCCTGTAAAAACCACAACTTGTTGTTTTTACACTTCAGTTTTCATATGGATTAAACAAACAGGATGTAACATTGAGCTTCTGTTTCCAGTCTTTATGCTAAGTTAGGCTGATTTGCTTCTGGCTGTAGTTTCAGAGTGACCCAAAACCCATCCAAAAATGTCAAACCATTCCTTTAAATGCCATAAAAAACTATTTTCTCAATCAGCCTCTTACTGTAAGTGATGTGTCCTACATAAAGACACTATTTTTTGCAAAGCTCAGAACAATTTTGGTTATTTCACATGAGGCATTTCGGCATTTGTGTGTGTTTTTTCTTTGCTCTTCTCAGTGATTTGAAGTGGGCGAGGCTCTGTTGTCAGGCCTTTCTGTGATAGCATAGTTTTTAAATGTTAATCTCTTAAGTAATAACTAAGGATGTTTTTCCCCTAAATTCAAGATTGTTGCTTACTTAGTCACACATGTTATGTTATAGAGAAATATTTAAAATTTGAAAAAAAAAAACTTTAACAACAGCACAAGTATCATCTAAGTTTAAATAACTTTCCAGTACAGTCAGCAGCTGTAACATATAGCAAAGGAATAAACTAGAATAACTTCACAGTGTCCTCAGGTATAAACTGGGAGCAGGTATAGTGGAAGAGAGAAAGGCTCTACAATGCAACTGCTGGAATAATCTCAGCACCAGGCTTATTATTCCACACTAGAGTCATCATGGCTCAATTACTTCCTTACTACAGTAATGCCCTGCCTATAGACGGCAAAAACGTGAAAGTGTGTGTGTTTGTAGTGAAACACCATTGTTGTCCTTTAGGTTTTGAGGTATTTGAGATGCGTATTGTACAAATTGGTTGCAACTTTGAATAGTATTTTGTACACTCAGTGTCTAACAATTCCAAATATAATTTAATGATTAACCCCTCACCCCTCCCACCCCCATATTAGACATTTAATATACTGTATTCATACCTCACCTTAAAAAAATATCTGTAAATGAATGCTACCACCATATACTGTATAATTAGGTACACCTGTACAATCTACTGCAATTCAATACAACAGCTCTGCTATAAATTCTACCTTTACAGAGTTTATAATGTTCAGTTTTTGTTGACTTTGTCTGAAACGTGTAAATTCAATTATATGTTTTAGCATTGAGGTCACAGTTAAAAGTAGATGTTTCTATTTTTTTGTCCTCCCTGTTTACAAACATGAGGGGGTCAGGATATTAGAAACACCTCTGAATATAATGCAGTCCAGTACAACATCACTAACTATGACCTCAATGCTAAAACATATAATTGAATTTACACATTTCAGACAAAGTCAAAAACTGAACATTATAAACCACCTAACGGTAGAATTTATGGCAGAGCTGTTGTATTGAATTGCATTAGATTGTACAGGTGTACCTAATAAAGTGACCACTGAGTGTATATATAGTAAACAACCTGTTCTACATATTGTTTAAAATAATAAAAAAAAGAAGTTATTTTTAAAGGATTGGCATTTCATTACATATTGCCCTTTTTTCCATCATTATGGACATGCAGTGAGATAGTGATGCTTGTCATTTCCTTTGCCATCACTGGAAGGTCAGCAGCAGGTTGGGAGCTTGTCTTGAGACGCTAGGGGAAGGTATTAATGTGGTCAAAGAATATCACTTGCAGCAGAACAGTATGCACAGGCAACAAAAACTAGTTTATAATCTTCAAATGCTTCTTAAAACTTCAAAATAACAAGTCGCCCACTAACAACCACCACTGACCTGCCAGAGAGTCCCTTTTCCTTTGGCCAGTTTGCACACCATGGTCACTGGAATCATCGTGAGAGACGACAAGGCCAGAAACCAGCCGATCCAGTACGCCCACCACGGATACACGTAGGAGTTGTTGAACTTCAGGGGGGTGTATCTCAGGAGCAAAAACACAAGTGTGCCCTTTAAAGGGAAACAAAATCACAAATATCTAAACATCGTTGACTCAAAATAAAAGGTATTTCCTATAAATATAATTTATTCTGACCTGCTTAAAACACTTACACTGCAAACAAGAGGGGTGCCATACATCCAGCAGTACTTGATCACTGATAGAGGTTTGTACCCAATCATGTCCTCAATGTTGTCGCTGAAGCGTTCAGCACCTAGGACAGAGACAAACCCATTACATACGCTCTGTCCCAGCTCCATATTACACATACTGTATAGTGTAAACTAAATCCCTCTGTTTTTGCAGTTAGATATTACTGCACTTTATTTTTTTACTAAAAGAAAATGAACATTCCACCATTTTGTCAGATCTGTGACCAAGCAAATATATTGACAGCCACATCTTTTATCCTTTCTCCACGTGCCCTTGTTGGACCATTATCTGCAGGTACATAATTTATAATGGCCGTTTTGTGTATGTGTACACAATTTGAGATGAGAATTTCTGTGATCACTTTTTTTGCTAACCAAGCTAGCCATTATGCTAGCTGTCTGAGGCATCATTTTAGGTGAATTTACTGTTGGGCTAACTGTAATTTTCTCTTGTGTTTGTGTTTGCAATTACAGTGTTGTACTTGCTATAATAAAAATAATAATAATACATTTTATTTAAAGGTGCCTTTCAAGGCACTCAAGGTCACCTTACATCATGTAATAACATACAATAAGCAACACAATAAACAACAAAGCATCGGTAATAAAACATCAGTACAATCAACATGATATGCAATAAGCAATAGAGCATAGCTCAGTAATAAGTCGAAAATCGATAAAATAAGATGCAGTAGGTGGAATTAAAGTGAGTAAGCTAGTTTAAAAAGATGAATTTTAAGAGCAGTTTTGAATTCTGTAATGGAGTCCAGCATGTGGATGTGAGGGGGGGGGTAGAGAGTTCCAAAGTTTGGGTGAAGCATAGGAGAAGGCCCTGGCACCCACTGTGCTGAGGTTGACAACTGGTAATGTCAGTAGACCTGCTGATGAAGACTGTAGGGAGTGAGAGTAGGTGTAAATCTGAAGGAGGTCTATGAGATAAGCAGGGGATAGATTATGAAGAGCTTTAAATGTTAATAATAAGATTTTAAAGATCCATCGTGACACAGGGAGCCAGTGCAATTGAATCAGCAGGGTAGTGACATGTTCAGTGGACTTTGAACATATAATGATGTTCTGGATATGGGGACTTAATGTTATTCTTTCTCTGATGATACTGTGGTAGAAATGTACAGATATGAAAGAATGTTTAATTTGTGCATTGACATTGTTAGGTAAGCTGAGAATCAAATAAAATTGCCTCATTCACCTGAGCTGCAATGTTGGTTGACAGTGTGGCTATTCTTTCTACAGTTGGTAAACTTCCTGCTGTGGTTGTTGCTGGTTGAGTCTGTATCAAAAACAGTTCAGGCTGATATAATCTCATTCTACTGAGCAGTTATTGTTGATTTCTATAAATTCTTCAGTGAGCCTGTTTTGACTGCTTTGTGTGCTTGTTGCTGTAATTTACTAGTTTGATCAGATCTGTTGTTCTAACTTTTCGCTGGCTGCATCTTACTCTGCAGTTACGGCTCTTGTATTATTTATTTATTTTTTTTTCCAGTCTGTCCCGCTGACCTATAAAGAAAAGGTTGCCTGCCTCCTGAGCCAGCCCACTTCCTTGTTCACTCTCACTCACATCTAGTTTGTGTCTGGAGAGCTGTGCAGCTGCAGTAACCCTGACCAATGAAGAAAAAGAATTGTTTTACAACATAGCTCCTCATATTCCCATAGCTCACACACTTTCAACCTTGCGATCTGGAGCTCATGGTGCAGACTGCCTGATAACACACACACCAGAACACACATGCCGTACTACTCCTTTGGGTTTTTTCGAAGAGCTACCCTGATATGGACAGAGGAATCCATGAATGACTATGTGCTAACCCTAACCCCCCTTCTGACAAACTTTCACTTACAGGTTTCTGCAGACCTGTCAGAGCCTGGAACAGAGGCTATCCACCCTTGTAAGCAGAGAGATTTTGTGTTTGGTTTTTCTCTTTATCTCCTAGATGGAAAGGTCCCTACCAAGTGCTGCTAACCATGAGAACCACCCTAAAGGTAGAGGGAAAGCCAGAATGGATCTATGCCACAAGGTGCCAGAGAGATCCAAAAGAGGGCACAGACAGTGCCAAAAAGCGGTTGATCCATTGATCCGTTAATCACAATACTGACACGTATCCAAATCTTTCACACAAAGGAATCGGAGAGCTTGGACTAAAACGCCACAGAAGGACAAAACAGACCTCACAGAATAAGACAAAGCGCCTTACTGGACATCAGAAGATGGCGTCATACTTACTGTAGAATACATAGTTTTTATGATGCTGATAATTTAGCTAGACAAATGATGGTAGATTATGCCAGTAGTAAATTGGTCTAACTGTTGTGTATATTAACAATTGCCATTCTCATCTCATTCATCAATGCTAAATCCAATTCCATTCAACAGAGCAGATTGGGAAATGTTTGACTGCTATGATTTGGGTTGCTCATTTGATGAAACCACTCATCTCCCCTCCCAGACTCAGAGAGAAATAGTTGATATTGTCACATCGCAGGTTGATCAATTTTATAAACCTCCAGGTGTCAATATCATAAGATACTAAGTCTCACACACAATATAGAGGTTCCTTTTGACCTACGATCAAATTAGCTTGTATGCTAAAAGTAAATTATATCTTAGTCTTTAATGTCTGTAAAAGTTCTCTGCTCTGTCTCTGTCTGTACTTTCTCTGTAGGAATCTTAAATGACATCAGAGATTGAGATTCAATCCGCTTTCAGTGCTAGATGTTCATGAATTATTGTTGTAATCGTTCAGTTTTTGCATTAATTCTGATCAAACCCCTACATGGCTCATGCACAGTCCAACATTGCTAAATTTAGGAACCAATAATCGTTCTAGTATCATCAAAATTAATGTAACTTCTTCGTCATCCATCTAGGAATGTGTTTACATGATATACTGTAGCTGATTTAGTCCAGGACACGGTACAGGGCGTAGCTGATCCAATAGGTGACCTAATGGGATTATTGGGGCCTTGGGGATCCTCTATTGTGTGTTTTGTTTTTGAGCTAGTGGTAATAATAGAAGAACTGATGGTGTTACGCCTGAGTATCCGCTGCTATTAAAGAAGAAAGTGTGTTGCCTATACACATTCTATTACATTTAATCGTTAAAGGTTGAGTCATTTGCATTTATCAGAAGAGTTTGATTCATTCTCCATTTTGATTGATTTGACGTGGGACATACTGTATAAAGGTGAGCAAATGTAATGGTACTTCAAGTTTTTCGGTATGAAGTGTCCATGTATACAAGCTGTACCAAGATCTTCTCTGACATCAGATTTGTGTTGCAATAAACTGAGATATTCAGGCAAGGACAGCTGAGGCTCATAGAGTTTATTCTTCTATTCATCAAAGTCAAGATGGACCAGTAGTATGAGTTTTTCTGCGTCAGATGCTTGTTTCTTCCTGCCATGTTTCATCATAGAGAGACAATGTAACTAATTTGACATATTTTAATAAACTACTGGCCAGGAAGCAAGACTCTATACAACAGTGGTTAGACAGGCTTTTGTTTGACAAACAATCCTTCTAACAGTCTAGTTATACCCAAGGTCACAAAGAGGAACGTTGTACAAAAGGCCCAGCTCTGTCTGCTCCGTAGTGGCCATGCCCAGCCCCAAGTGCAGAGGTGACACACCTTCTGCATTCAGTCAGCCCTGATTGAGAACTGCTGGTCCCATAAACTGCAGTCCAAACAGACAATCAGGTTGGTCACAGACAAGCCACATTGTTTTCTATCTGTTTGTCTGGACTGCAGGGACTTTTTGCTATTGCTATTTTTTAACATTATATACACTCGTACACAACTGGTCGACTCGCAGTGTGATTGTTCATTATTTAGTTTAGTATTATTAATTCCCTCTTTATATGACCTTATCTGTTTAACATCTTATCGTTTATTTCCTATTGGCTGTTCATTTATGTAGCTATCTGTCTTGTCTAATGTCGACTTTCTTTTTATCCCTTTCTGCAACACGCTGCCATGGTGGCTGCTCAACAGCCAATCAAGTAATTGAGTTATTCCCGTTATTAAAACTGCACTCTCCTATACCCGCCTCCTATAACCTCAGCCTCAGTGTCTCTTTTGCTCCTCCACCGGTCATCTTACAGTGACCGCCAGCAAGTATCATCTTCCTAATACTCATTCAGTCACACACTCGTTCAGGCGTGCATGGCTCTTCTGAGCTATCTTGTCTTGTGCTCTATCTTTTTATCTAGACATTTAAGAATTACTCTCACGGAAATAGGGCATAAAGGTTGCAGTGACCCGTTTGAGTTATTCAACAGGCCATGTACATAAGCAGTCATTTCCTACCACAGTTAGTCTACACTTATGTGACTCCAGTTTTCTTTGGTTATAGGGTTGTACAATTAGTATGACGTCAACATAACATATGAAAAACAAAAACAGCCAACTGTATCTTACCATAAATCCATCCAATAATTACTGACTGGAAGATTGCCATCAGAAGAAGAGTGGGACCACTGCATACATAGTGATCAAAGATCTGCAGAATGTACGCGCCAGCCTAAAATTAAAACAGGATATCAAATCACTTTTTTTTGTGCTAAGTAAACAGCTCCCACTGATGTTAGTCCTCAATAAGAAAGAAAAATAGAAGTTTTCACAGTTTCCACAGTCTCACATGATGAATTGCATATGTGACCACCAATGAATGTACCTCTCACAGCCTACCTCTGACACCAAAAACAGGCCGAACATATAGCAAAGAGCACAGATCAGCAGCAGAAGAAGCTCTCTGCGGTATCCTTTTCGGATCTGGGAAGGGTAGACATCCGTTAGAGAGGTCATGATGCTTTCAAGCCCAGCAAACTGGAGAATGATAGAAAGACAAGTTAGTGTCGGGACAACAAAAGAAAAAAACATTGCTGGACATTTTTTAGGAGACATAAGGAAGGCTGCAACTTACCTGACCGTCTACTCCTAACAGGATGATCATGGAGAAGAAGCACACGGACCAGACCTGTGGCCACGGCAGGAGGGTCACAGCTTGTGGGTAGACTATGAACACAAGGCCGGGGCCTGAAGTGTGAAACCAACAGTGAGTAAGCCAGTGCTGTCGTCCACAGTGTCTTTTTGATAAAACTTGGAGGTGACAAAGTTGGGAGTTTTCTGAGTCAAAGCTGATATTCTGTCTACTGGGCTTGTGCCTTACTTGAGGATTTTAAGCAGAATAATTATAACAGATACAAATTTTAATTAAAATGAGTACCCATTTGAAAAATTTGGATATTTCCTAAAAATGAGAGCAATCAGTTATTTACATTCTTTTCATTTTCATAATATCATCAAAATTTGTGGGGCGGTACTGAAGAAAAATGTAGTAAACAACTTAATTTAGTCTGACAGTTAAGTCTCTTAAATTCTCACTGAGTAGATTCACATTGGTACCTGACTCAGCAACTGAAGAAATGTCGACGCCCTGTTTCTGTGACATGTAGCCCAGAACTGAGAAAATGGCAAAGCCAGACAGGAAGCTGGTCCCGCTGTTCAACAAGCAAAGATAGAAGGAGTCTCTGCAAATCAGAAACAATGCACTGTCATGTCTCTCGCGGTAACACAGGACTAATAAACTTCTGTGATTACTGTATTACAGTCAAATAATACACAGAACATGCTTACAGGCACCGTGAAATTTAAACAACTATGTTAAAATAACTTGTAGTCAAATTGTATTGTAATGTGAAATAGAAAAATGCAAATGATACAAATAAGCTGACATAAAAATCATTTTATCTGGAGCTTTTTGTTGCCACCAAAAAAACATTTGGATGCTGTTAGCGCAATACAACTGAGTACTCTGTCATATCTTGAAGTACTCACCTGTAACAGTTGTTGTTGTAGTTGTTGTAGCTCCCAAGCGTAGTCAGGCATCCCAAACATATGGCATAGGAATAAAATATTTGGGTTCCAGCATCCATCCACACCTATAAACCAGTGACAAATTATTTGACCAAAAACACTCCTACTTTTGCTATGAAATAATCCAATGCAAATTAGAATATAGGAAAGATACCTGCGGGTCGGCAAGCCGTGCAGGATTGGGGTACAGGTAGTACTTGATGCCATGGAAGGCTCCAGGAAGGGTCATTCCTCTGAGAAACAGCACCACCAACATGAGGAAGGGGAATGTGGCTGTGAAGTAGGTAGCCTGCATTTAAGCAGAAAATGATGCTGTTACAAATTAAAGAAAACCACACTATAACCTCTGATTGCAGCCATGTGGAATACTTGTGGAATACATTGTTACGCAACCCAAGGGCTGCCAGTACAGGGACTTTTTTATAACCCTGGGTCACACCCTTGATGCAAAAAATGCAAATATCATAGAACATATCACTTCTTGTGTGACTGAGGACTTATCTGGGGAAATATCTACCTGGCCCACTGTACGCTCGTTACAGAGCAGTAGGCGACTGCAGAAATTCAGAGCACAAGAGTGTGTGTGAACCTGTGTGTTACACAAACTGTTTACAGTGACAAACAATAATTCAATTAATCTTAAAGGAGAGGGAGGCCAAGAAGGTGACAATGATGCTCTCATCTTAGGCAATCTACTCACTTAACTTGAACACACTGTCAGATATAATGTGCTAAATTGGTACCTTTAGGTGTGCAACGGCTTGTCACTGGGGCAGTACCCTCCTAAGGTACAGCTGTTGTATCCTTGATGTTGGGTACTTATTTGTAGCCTTAGGCGTGAACAAACTCACTTTCTCCTGATTTGTTTGTCTGAAAAAATACCATTTTATTGCCAGAAATGGAAAAAACAGGTCCAGTATTTAATTCAGAGTGAATCAGTCATATATCTGTACTCAGGATTCAGCACCTTCCACTTTTTTTAAATTTCTTTTATTTCAAGGCTACTCAACCATAGCCTACAAGTTAAAAACTACCTTAAGCAAATAAGGAAAGAGTAAAACCTTCAAATCTAAAGTAAAATTAATATTTTACCTAACTTTTTTTGGTATTTGGCCTAACACACACACTGTCTCCTGATATTGTACCATAAGAAGAAACGGTACATATAAAACATAACACAAAAAGTAAGGAAATTTGTGTTTGGTAGATTATTTCTTTGTTGTAACAATGCTTCTTGGCAAAAAATCTTATGCCGTTGGAAAGCCTGTTTATTTCCCTTTCAAATGGTGCCACATTTGTAAGGAACATGCATTTGTGGGATGAGCAGCAGAGCTGAGTATGTGGGTTGCGCCCATGAAAAATTTGCCAAATCTTCTCTGCCAATGCCAAACAGCTTAT
>NTHP01000235.1:611127-652947 GCA_003416845.1 Oplegnathus fasciatus
GGTCTCATAGGGCTGCCAGGAGGCCTGCCATGACTGCCCTTCACTGTCAGGCCCGTTTGCGCTGGTGTCGGCAACACGTGCACTGGAACCTGAACAAGTGGAGGAACGTTATGTTCGGCAATGAGTCCAGATTCTGCCTATGGCAGTTGGATCGTAGGGTCAAAGTGTGGAGAAGACGCAGAGAACGCTATGCTGATTGCTGCACCGATAGAGTAACATCTTTTGGTGGAGGCAGTGTGATNACTCTTGTTTTGAGCTTCTGGTACCCCCAGGTGCTGACAATCAGGTGCCTGATTGGCAGCACCTGTGAGCATGGGCCCTGCTACAGTGGTCAGTAGGTGTCTGCTCCAAGAATCGGCATGCCACATTTGACTGATCTGGATAGGGCCCGTGCAATAGGGCAACTTCAAGCTGGTGTTCCGCAAAACCAAGTTGCGGCATTATTTGGAGTGAGTCCTAGTACCATCTCCAAAGTGAAGGCCAAGTTCCATATAACGAGGGATGTCAGAGACAGGCCGCGAAGTGGGTGTCCCAAGAAGACGACACACCGGAACCATAGGCTATCTTCTACAGATTTGCAGTCAAGGTTTGCAGGACAATATGGCCGACGGCTCTCTGCCCAGACAATTCGGAACAGACTGCACGCAGCCAATCTCCGGTCTCATAGGGCTGCCAGGAGGCCTGCCTTGACTGCCCTTCACCGTCAGGCCCTTTTGCGCTGGTGTCAGCAACACGTGGACTGGAACCTGAACATGTGGAGGAACGTTATGTTCAGCGATGAGTCCAGATTCTGCCTATGGCAGTTGGATCGAAGGGTCAAAGTGTGGAGAAGACGCAGAGAACACTATGCTGATTGCTGCACCGATAGAGTAACATCTTTTGGTGGAGGCAGTGTAATGGTGTGGGGCGGCATCTCCCTCACTGGAAAAACGAGGCTTGTCATCATTGGAGGCAATCTCAATGCAGAGAGATATCGAGATGAGATTCTGCAACCAGNGACCTCAACCCCATTGAACACTTGTGGGATCAGCTTGGGCGTGCTGTTCGTGCCAGAGTGACCAACACAACCACGTTGGCTGACTTGCGACAAATGCTGGATGAAGAATGAGATGCCATACAGAAACTGTACCCCTATTTCTGAGAGTACATGAGGCACTTGGGGAAAAATACAGGAGTAGGGAGTGAATCACGTTAGGTAACTATGGGGCACAGACACCCAGGATCTATTGCAAACATCTCTCTGACATAACAGTTTGCCAGTTAGCGTATATGCTTCACTTTCTCACATTCGCAGACCTCACGCCAGTCCTGCTCATCCATTGAAGCCCCGACAAGTGAGAGCCTTGTCTTGTTGCCACTTTTCACACCATAATGAAAATGTGCATCATTAATACTGTTTTTTAATGCTCTGGGCTTAACAGAGGGGCGGGTGAGGGTTGATTGCATGTGGCAGCAGGTCTGAGGTAGCCACAGGTGCAAAACAGCATTCTTATTTAGTGGATATTTCCATCAATTTACCAGCCTTTCCTTACCCTTGGAGAGTGCCAAAGAATATGTACTCGATATTATAAAAGAGATACTAGAGAGTAAAAGTACAGATATTTATTTATGTTGCTAGGTTTTTCCTACAAGTCTGTTTTAAAGGGCTTTATGTATTCCATGACTGCTGCAAAACTGTATTGAATTGGAGCAACATTAGAAGACCAGTATCCTCCTAAAGAAATCTGTTACAAAAGTGTTTTGGTTTGAGTTGAATAAGAAGGCCAGGCATGTGCACACAAAAGAGCCAACTGGTGCTTTGACTGAGGCTGAAGAAAAAGCAACATAACCAGTGTATGACTGCGTCTTTTTGACTTCTCATTACATTTCATACCACCCCTCAGGCACTGAGGAGGTGCCAGACAGTCTTTAAGACCAGGGTGTGAAACGGTTTTAGATTCCAGCTACTTATTAAACTAACCAACTGATTACGAAAAGTAGGTGATGTAACGTTTAAGTTTAGCCCACTAAATGGATGACTCTAGTCGATTGTATTAAAACATAATGTTATGTCACGTTTAAACACCTGCTCTTGTACACAGTTGACAAATGCACCAGACCAGAGGGGCTTTCCTCATACATTTATATGCTCTTGGAGGGTTAGAATAAAGTGATTAACATTACAGACTGTACTGTAGGTGAGTGTCAACCTCTTGAAAATGCTTTTACTCTTACTGAGTCACTGAAGTAAAAGTAAAGAAATTGAAATGAGTCAGTTTTTGGATTTGTCATCTCGGTCTTACCTTTCCTGTGGATCTCACTCCCTTCCAGATGCAGAAGTAGCAGATGATCCAGGCCAGAAGAAGGCACAAAGAAAGGTCCCACTGTATGTTTCCCAAGGTCTCTATGCCGGTGGATATATTTAGCACCCGTCGTCTACAAGGACAAAGGTATTGTCAACCAACCATTTGAGGAAATGTACATCCATGCATGTCCAGTACTCTCATATTTAGTTCTTATTATGTATTTTTTCCCAACAACAATTAAACAGGCATGTGTCAACACAAGGACCATGTACTGTCGCTGTAAAATGCAAAAACTTAACGCAATGCATTTACAGAACCTTGTAACTCTCTGAAACCACCTAATGAATGAACTGAATGAGCTGATGTGCGTGTGGAGCCACTATGACACACAAAGCCTATAGAAACGCTTATAAAAACTTCAGCATAGGAATGCAATCAATCAACAAAAAGGACAGCCATTGTCATTCTCTTTTTTTTGTTAAGCCCCCTCCTGTGAGGAACACAGCCTGTGGCCAGTCGCATTTTAGAAAAGAAAAAAAAAATTCAACAACTGACTTCAAAGCTTAAAAGTAACGACAACCTTCATAGAAATGTAGTGGAGTCAAAAGTACAATATTTGTCTTTGAAATGTAGTGGAGTAAAAAACACAAGTTTCCAAAAAAAAAACAACCAACCAAATATTCAAGTAAAGTACAGAAACTCGAAAAATGTACTTAAGTACAGTACTCAAGTAAATGTACTTCGCTACTGTCCACCACTGCCTAAAGCTCCCTGAAGTAATTTTTCTAAACTAGTGGAATGTGTGAAGCAGGCCAGCTGACAAAAATATATTCATACATTTTGATATATTTTGAAAATCACAGGTGCAAAGCTGGCATGCAAAATACCAGAGTCCTGGCACTAGCAGACTTACGCAACTATTATTAGTGTATTAGTACATCTGTGATTGACAAGTGAAAAAGTCCATCATGAAAGGTCTAATGATGTTGACGTTCAGCAAACTATTCATAATAATACATGCTTGAATGAGCAATTAAAGGCCCTTCCATCGCTACACAGGTGTTTTCAATTATTCTGGCTGATTAGACCCCTTTTTTAAGGTGAATTTAGGGGGAGCTACACTGGGAGCTGGAGTCAGGTGTGCACAGTCCCGCCCTAACAGATGCAACAAAAAATATCAAAAGAGTGATGGAGATGTCAAACAAACGCAGTCTGTACATGTCCACATAGTCCTGACAAGAGGTCTGATCAGCCAAAATAAATGGAAACACCTGCGTTTGAGAATGTGCGGGCTTTAATGGAAAATTGGCAAATGAGCCAGACGGTAAAGCTGTTCAGCACTGGTGCCACATTTACGTCACATGGGATGGATGGAAGAGGTGGAAAACTACTCCCAAGTTTATGACTTCACATCTTAGATAACTTAGGACGCTTGTATGATTACAGGGTTGTTTGAGGGGGGGTTAAAAATACTGTGATAATATAGAGTAGCAATATATGCAATATAATAGGGTTTAATTATCTGTAGAATAACAAACTTTGGTCGACATGAGGGATCCACATTTGTTTGCCTTTTCATGTAATTCCATTATTAAGCACCAAGTCAAATATATTGGATCTTTTAACGAAAATTGTAATTATGACTTGAATGTTGTCATGAATGGTATTAACAAATTAGATGTAGATATAGTTCTGATGAAGCCAACTTGGCACTTAATAATATGGAAGTGCCTGAAAACCAAACAGATATAGACACCTGGCATCAGACACATTACTTAACAGATCTAATTGTTTGAAAGAAACACTGCTGTTTCTTGTTATTCTGGCTGATTAGACCTCTGCTACCGTTCAAATCAGGTGGAGTTATGTCGGGAATTACATGAGGCGTCATGTGAGGTTATATGACTTTTTATAAAAGCATATTATAAAAGGTAATGATGTAAGCTGTCCTGCCCTAACACGTGCAACAGAAGTATTACATGTCAGTGAATTGCGCAAAGTTTGGACACACCCAACCAGTCCCAGACAATACTTCTGTGTATGTGCATGAACAGGCATATGTAATATTTGTAAAGCTCTGTTTTCCCATCCACACCGAAGCTGGTGTTTTCAGATTTAGATTATATCATGTCTTAATTATGGATGTTTGAACTTTCACCCATTAAAAAAAGCAAGTGTTTTTATTACAAACTCATACTTATCTTGTTATTCACTGATAATCTGTGACTAATTTCTATTAAATTCAGTCTCATTTGGATAAAAACTTACTGCCAGAACTCTATTACAGACGATGATGAGTTCACAGGCGCGGTCCAGTTGGCAGTGGCATTATAGTTGTTCAATACCACACAAGAATCTGAAATACATCAGAGTACTGTTAGAACTGAAAATACATGCTCAATTAAGGCATTATTTCAGTTCTGCATGATAAATTAATCGTTGCATAGTGATACAGTAACCATACTTGATTATAAATACAATGAAATAATGCAACATTTTCCTTATTAGTGTGTTATTAAAATTAACTTGTGTAAATGATAAAACTTGATATTTCAACTACATTTATATATACTTAAAACGAACACAATTAAGACACTAATAGTTAGTGGTGTACTTGTGGGAGGGAGATAATAGTTATAATGCTTGAGGACAAAGAACTAATTTACCTGTATTCCATGTGTTATTACATGTGGCCCATGGCAACTCGGCAGAGAAGGAAGAGAAAAAGTAGAGGAAAGCCCAGGCTAAAATCACAATGTAGCTGATACATCCATAGAAAATGATCATTTGGCTGGCGTATCCTATGCCTGGAAACAACATCAAATATTAACATTGCATTGTGTTAGTATTTCTTTTTTAACATGCTCACATCACAATCCTGGCAGGTATACCTCACCTTCAAACAGGGGGCAGACCTTCCTCCAGCACATGATGCCTCCCAGACTGGTGTACTGGCCCAGTGCTGTCTCCAGGACGAACAGAGGAACACCACAAGTCACAAGGAACAGGATGTAAGGAATGAAGAATGCACCTGCAAGTGTGAAGAAAACAGCACGTGTACTGCACCACACCTATGAAGTACCATGTTCACATACATTTTTCTCATTTCTGTTACCCCTTGGATTTTTCACTTCCACCGTAAATTGATCCATGTAATTGCTTAAGGGGAAAGCTTCTTTGTACTTGTCATAAATCTTAAGTTTGAGGCATGCTCATACACCACGGGCGTTTTTCACTGAAGACATTTTGACGTAGTGAAAACACAGGTGTGAATAATGGTAAGTGGTCTGCACTAATACATCACTTTCCCACCTTTAAGTGTCAGTTCAGTGTCTTGCCCGAGGACACTTTGACAAGTGGAGCCAGGGATCGAACTGCTGACCCTGTGATTAGTGGTCGACCCGCTCTCTCCCTCCTGACCCACAGCCATTTAGCTGCTTCAGTTTCAGGGTCCTGGTACTGTGCATGCTGACTCACTGAAACACTGTCATGACTTACTGGGACACTTGAATGGAACAGAGCCGCCATTAATGTTATTAGTAACACCTGTGATTTTCCTGTTATGACACGTCAAAATGAGAAAAAGGCCTTGGTAGATTTATCCTCTCTGTAGTGCCTTCAAAAATTCCACAATGGAACAAAAAAAGTTCCAAATATCCATGACATGTTCACTACTTTCTGCTAACAGTCCCATAATGCAATGCATTGCATTTTATACAGGCAGTGTTGGGGAAGCTACTTTGAAAGCATAGCTTTGCAAGCTACCAATTACTTCACACTGGAAGAAGTTGAACTACAGCAAAGCTACCCAAATTGACAATGTACGTGTGATACGAAATTATAACAAAATATAATACAAAAAAGTCACATGCCAGCAAAAAATGGCACTCAACTGAGTTTATTGCAAAAAGTGCGAGTGATGCTGACATTGAGAAGTGGCTGATGGTATGCCACTAGTGGTTCAGCAGCATATGCTGTTCCTTAGAGTGGTATGCCGCTCGGGTTCCACCGTACAGTTTCCAAAAGGTGTGTTCATCTTTAGGAAACAGTATATATCACTTTAGAGATTTGTGTGGCTGCTTTCTTTGCAGGTACTGGTGGTGGGCGTGGCAGAGTGTCATCAGCAACACTGGCAACTCCTGGGCCCTGTGTGCCTGTGCTCCTGTAAAACCTGTCTTGTAGCTCAGTTGCTTGGTGTTCTTCTCCCTCAGACTCAAAGGTATAATGAGTAGGATTGTCCTAAAAAACAATGTAATGGCTCATAAAAATAATCCCTCTCAATCATCACTTATGACCCACTAAAAGTGTGTGGCGGTGTCTGTATCTGCAGAGACCCTGCCCTCTGCTTATATTTTCTTATTTTGCTGTGTTCGGGATGTTTCTGGGCATCAACCTTTGGGCAGTGGTGTGTAGCCCCCAGCCAATAACAGTGCACAGGGTGTGAGTCTATAAAAACGTAGCAACCAGTTGCCAGATTGTAAGCACGTGGGACCACCAGAAGCGCGTGCGCTTTGAGCTGGGGAGGAGGGGCCAACTTTGAATACTGCGTTTACAGACAGCAACCGACAAAATCCTACTCGTTATACCTTTAAATAGTTTAAAGATGTGGGTGCAGGCAAAGCTCTTTAAAGATTTTAACCTTAAATATTTTTCTCTAAACTTTCTCTAAACCCAGCTCACAGCTTTTCAGGTATACCATGCTGCACAGTGTTGTCCTTTCATTGTTCTTTGTTTTAAAAGGATTCAGCTCAGTGGATTGTCACCGTTTACATACTTGAATAACAAGGCTGGAAGCGACACGGACACCCATTCACACATTTCTACCTCCAACCCAGATGGGAAAAACTGCCTTTATACATTTCCTTATACAAGCCATAGCGGAGGAGAATTGCTAAAATGATAGTGCTGCTTTAACCCACCCTGCTGTTGCTAAGATTGAATATAAGAAGTTAGGTACAAGAAGTAGTTGGATAATTAATAAAATGATTGCTTAATTGTCTTAGAAAGAGCCAAAAGAGGAAATCATGTCACCTCACTACTTCACCACTGAACACTTCCATCTTTGCAGGCCTTCATCTCTCCTCTTGTTCTGCTAGATATGACATTATCTGTGCTGGAGGCTGCCAGCTGTTATTGTACTGACTTGCATGCCTGCATGTAAGCCATACTGATTGTAATATTTGTACTGACTTATATGATGTATGTACATGTTTGCAGGTGTCCAGCTGACCACTTGTGGTCAACCAACCATTCAGGCTCACATCCACACCTATGGGCAATTTTTATAGTTGCCAATTAATCTTGATCTTATTTACTCAAAATAATGTATTTCCTTATTTCAAACAAATGTTTTCAGGTAATTGAGAGCAAGGTGAGGGAAGCGTTTTGAGGAGGTGGGTGTGAATCACAAGAGTAACACATGGTATAACAGAGCAGATGGAGCTCAAAAGAAGGGGTTGCTTGCATCCCTGGTGGTATGCCTTCATGGGGCCGACCCCAAATATGCCCAAATTAGCGGGTATATTTAGTGACACCATGGCGAGTGCCTGTTACGGGCCGAAAACTGTGCCTGACCCACATATTTCGTTCTAGCCGTGAGATTTTGGAGACTCACACCCTCATAAATTGAGTTTTCGGACACATACGAATCATCCTGGACACTATTTTTTAGTTCCATTGTGGGAATTTTTGAGGGCTTTATAGTGCAATAATTTCACACTCATAATTCAGATACTCAAATAAAATAGTGGACAGTAAATGTAGTGCACTTCATTGACTTTGACACCAGAAAGATTTGTGACATCACAAGTAGTGTGATAGCCAATCACATCTACAGTGAAAGCACGCAGACCACCCATGCATGAAGTAGAAGTGACCCCCCCCTTTTGAAACTAAAGTCATATTGAGCTTTAGGATGGAAACCAGAGTTGAGAACTTCCTTCCACACTTCAGAAATTCGGTGCTGACACAGAAATGATTTAACATGGGGTTTGATAACAAGTTGAAGCCTGTTTTCATGCCCACTATCTGCCTTGGAGCGAAGCAAGGAGCGGGCGTCAGTATGTAAGTAACTGAAAGCTCTGTAACACATTTTCTACAGAAGGTGGCTTTGATAGCATTAGTTAGCATCTGTCTTTGTTTTTAGCTGTGTGTCTATTTCTAAATTGTTCTGTGTATAAATACAATGACAGCAACTTAAAACAGGAGTTAGCAACGTTAGGATTTATTGCCAGCTAATTGCAGCTGTTGCTAGCTAACTAGCTGGTAAAGTAAGGCTGCTGTGTTTGTTGCCTGGTCTTCAGTTAGCTGTCAGGTGGGAATCATTTTGGTAGCTAATATAACGTTATATGTTAACCTTTATAACCTTCTGATCTTTGTATGAAGTTGCTCTCCTTCTTGTTGTGAATCTCCGCCAGTTAAAAGTATGTAGCTAGATGGGTAGCTAACCTACATATTGTTAGCTTAATGTTAGCTAACGCTTGACGTTAGCTAACGGTTAACGGTAGCTAACGGTTATCCAGTTAGTTCTGTAACGTTATTTATTTTTATGGTGGCTACTATGCTTCTAAAATGTGACTTTTTTTAAAAATTAGAGTTGTGGTGTGTGTAGCTGTGTAACTGTGTGGTGTTCTGTCCTTGGGATGTACCAGTCAGTAACACACTCAGACAGAGACTGGTACATCCCAAGGACAGAACACCACACACTCACAAAAGCAATCTGGTGTATGCAGTCCAATGCAACGAGGAATGCAAGGACCTCTACATCGGTGAAACCAAACAACCGCTACATAAACGCATGGCCCAACACAGGAGGGCTAACTCCTCAGGCCTAGACTCTGCTGTCTATTTACATCTCAAGGAGAAAGCCCACTCCTTTGAGGACAGCAATGTTCACATCTTGGACAGAGAGGATAGATGGTTTGAAAGAGGAGTAAAGGAAGCCATCTATACCAAAATAGAAAAACCATCGCTAAACAGAGGAGGAGGTCTGCGACACCACCTATCTCCAATTTACAATGCTGCCCTTTCATCTCTTCCCAGGAGATTCAACAACTTAGCCTCTAAGAACAACAGCCGTTCACAAATGGCCGCAGGTGACTCCAACGACTGTTGTTATAACACAATAGAGCACTAACGAAGTCGAAACCATCGTTTCACCATCCCCAACGACCGTCACTCTAACGACTGTCGTTGGCAAAATGGAGCACTAACGACCCAATGACATCATTGGCCTTGTGACCGCCTCCTTAGAGGTTAAATACCCAGATCTCCACACCAGCTAGTTGGACCAGTCTAGCCTGGTCAAACAAGCACGAACTGATGAAGCCTCTTGGATGAGAGGTGAAACATCTTCACAGACAAAACCAAAAATCCAGTTGCGTTCGATTCAATTTCCTTGAGATATACTGATTCGAAATGCAACTTCTTAGCAGGTTATCTCCACAATAAAATTTGTTTCTTAGTCGATGCTCGCAGATTTAGGTGGAACAGCCTGATCTGACATAAAATATATAAAATCGATAGAAATAGTGCAGTTGGTATATCTCTATTACTAGTGTATTGTGTTCCCCCCAAAAAAGAAATTAAATTCAACTTTATTGTGCAAAAAGCAGAGTAATGTGCATACTGGTAATATATCAATAACGGTAAGGGGTAGATATGAATACACTAAAATATGATGGTCTGTTATTGGATGGTCACCTATTGACTTTCCTACTGTTTGCTTTTTACTCATAAGAGACGGAATGTCATTTAGATGAAAAAAAAAATCTTAAAGCTACTTTATCTATTGATCAGATTATAACTTGCCAAGCACGTTCTTGTCAGGTTCAGTGTAACTAATATCACCACATTCCACTGTTGGTGAACGAGTTTCAAACACTTCACCATCTTGTTTACAGTACTTGTGTAAAAGATTGAATTTCTGAATCTGCTTAATTTGAGGGATGTGAAATCAGCCTGAGGACTACAGTGTTTTGTATGTCAATAAAATCTGTAGGGACTCAGCAAAGAATGTCCCTGTGCTCTTTGCACAAACACGGGCAGTAGATTATTTTCATAGCCTTTTATATCCTGTCAAATCCTTAATCATCAGATGTGAAGCAGGGGGAGACAGACTGAAAGTTTTATGATGAATAGCCTTGTGACTGTAAATACAGGGATCAAAACAGAGTTTGTATGAACTTATAATAATGCATTCATCAATTTTTTTACACATACTGTATGTTTTTCAAGCTGAAGAGGTGTAATTTCCCTCAGTTCACTTTTAATTTTTTTCAAGATCACCAGTCTTTCAATATTTTACAGCAACAATCTCAAGAAGCCACCTAACAAGTAAAATAAAACAAATAAAATACCTAATTACTGTGCCGTGGTGAATGATAAAACAATATTCTAACCATTTAATAACTATTTACCACAAATGTATTCATGTCTCTGCTTTATAGACAACAATGAAGGAGTTTTTAAAAAGTTTGCATGCAGGATCTGACACTATACTGCACTCTTATTAAGTGGACCTAACTAACCTGAGAGAATAATAAACACAAATACTCACCACCACCATTCTTGTAGCACAGATATGGAAATCTCCACACATTTCCAAGTCCAATAATAGCACCAGCCACAGACAGGATGAACTCCTTTTTGCTACCCCACTTGCCACGCTCCTCGATTGTTTGTGAAGTAGTCTTTGGAGGGAGATGGCACAGCCTGCACAGAGAGTCTGCCATACCGCTGAGGGAGAAGTGGTCTGATGGGAAGACTGACATAGATCCTTGAGTTTCTGGATTGACTGGCTGGGGACCGTCTGAGGCAGATTTGTATAGGGTTACCTAAATGACAGACTGTAAGGTATTTTAGCCACAAGGGGGACCTCTAGATGTGCGTCAAAAAGTAGCTTGCCAGCATATAAATGACAAGCAGGAGAGTGATGGATTTGGTGTGACTAATTCCTTTTTGGACATGGTATTGAAAGCTTTGAAAATGGGACTCACCGCCTCAACCAAAGGTATGAATGACTGACAACTAGTAAACGTATTGCTTTACCCGAGGCAAAAACTCATTTTAACACTGTCACGAATGCAGATTAGCATGTCAGCCTTAACTCAAGTATTAATGTATATAAAGATACATTAGTATGGTTTTGTGTAATAAAACACGACAGGTATTTCAGATAATTACCTTAAGGTTCTCATGTGAGCTTTTGTCAGAAGGTCAAGAATTGCTAAATGCTGATTTAATTATATTTTCTATGTGCATTGCCTGTGTATATTGGTTCTCCATGTGCTTCTCCTCCCTAAACTCCAGCTTAAAGTCCAAGTACCAAATTTTAAAGCCTTTAAGTACAGTACTTTTTATAGTGAAGACATATTTATATACTGTTTACTTTTAGAGGGGGAATTTATATGCATTGCCATATGATTTCAAGCTTTTGAGCAGCGTAGCGGAGCTTGAGACGAGGGAGACATCATGTACATTATACATTGTTTTTGTATCTGAGTGTTTGTGTGTGATAGAAATGTATCCAAGCTGACAGATACATAAATCTGTATATGTAATAGAAGTGTTTCCGAGAATAAGCCAACCCAAGTAACGGCTGTGACAGAAGGGACACTTCAGGGTGAATGGCAGGTAGCCAGTATATTGCTAAACCCAAGGCAAAACTCATTTAACACAGTCAAAAACATCAGTCTTTACTCAGGTATTTGTGTAATCTATGGTAATTACAGTATGGCATTTGTGCCAGAACACATGACCTGACATTTTAAAAATGATCATCATCCAGGTATAGAATGTGCCTGGTGTACAGCCATGAAAATCTATGATGAGTTGTTTTTTTCAGATATTACTACGCTGTTTTCTATGCAAATTACCCCTTTTATATTTATGCCCTCTCTGAACTGTCCAAGTATAAAGTTGCCTATACTTGCTTATAGTATATTAGCTCTTTATCTAATGCAGTTGCCCTCATCCAAAAGCACTGTTCTGCCTTTCCATCTTTTCTGCTCCTTGAGGATTATTTCTGTGCAGCTCAGTATTTTAAGGTCACAGCAGGGGGGGACTTGAGGATCTTTGGTCCTTTCTTTGAGTGCAGAGTGACACTTCAAGCAGCAAGTGTAGCTTGTTGGTTGCTAATGTGGGCTTTTCAGCTTTCACACAAGAGCATTCGCTCTCTCCAGCCAAACCTTTCAGATATACTCAGTGGTGGAAGACGTGTTCAGATCACTTACCGACGTAAAAGTAGCAATACCACACTGATAAAAAGTACTGTAATAGCTGCTAAATAAATGTAGTGAAGTGAAAAGTACAATATTTCCCTCTGAGTAGAGTAAAAGTATAAAGTAGCATAAAATGGAAATACTCCAGTGAAGTACATGTACCTCAAAATAGTACTTGAGTAAATGTACTTAGTTACTTTTTACCACTGTCAATCATATTATAATGTAAATTCCCTTTCACTTTGTAATAGAGAAATGTCATGTTGTGTAAGCTCTTGTTCCTCTATTTGGAAAAGCAGTGAGTTTAGGTTTGTTTAAGTTCCTCCTGAACTCAGTGAAGGCAAATTTATAGGAAACTCATTAAAGTAATATTTAGCCAAGGACAATACACAGTAAAAACAGTGTGAATTCAAATATAGCGTGTATAAACAATGCAGAATGAATTCAAAATCAGCACAATATGAAACAAAATTTACTGATTTTTCATGGCCTGGTTATAATATGACCAAAAAGAAATGTTTTACATTACTTATACAAAGTCCACATTAAGTAACCTGACAAAGTGCACTTTTGTGATTTACTTGTGGTGGGAACAGCATTAAATGTTATATTCTAAAATAACTCAATGACAGTAACTATGACAGTGAAAGACAGACAATAAGACTGTGAATTTGTTTGATGTGGCCGGGAGACAAACTCCCCATGGAAGCCAGCAGTTACTGCAGTTATGACATTGATTTGTACCTCAGGAGCAACGTGGTTACAACATCTTAGACTTAATTTCTAACACTGACATAATACATATTATGTCTGAGATTATTGTTACTGCAACAGCTTTTGTGAATCACCTCCACTCTCCTATGTCTTTGATGCTGCCAAGAATTCAAAGTAAATTTTACAGGAATCAGCTGTCATGGATCTTTACAACATTCATAAAACTACAGTGGGGGCCAAAAAGCCAGAATCGACTACCAGGAATGGTGCGTTTATGACATTGAAATATATTTGAATAATTGTGTTTGCACTACATTAACTGAAGACTTTTCAAACATCTGTCAAATACATTTCCTGTGGGCAGATCTGCAGGTTTCTCCATTTTAAATTCATATTTGATTTCAAATTTCTTTTTATGATAACTTCAATGTTCCTCAACATAGAAACACTGGGGTCTGGGTTATGGCTATTGGTTATAAATAGTTCAACTAAAATGACAAGATTGTTTTCTGTCAGTTCAGTATGGCCAGTTTGTCTGAGTATTACAGTTCCCATGAGCCTAGCAGTCATTGCCATGGAGATGAAGCCAGACAGAGGCTTGAATCAGAGCTGTAATGCGTTCAGGTTGCTTCGTTACAATTAGGATCAAAACACTGCACTGTAGAGGTTGAATTTATTCAAAATGTATCCAAAATGTGAAAGTAAAGTGATTTAAAATGTTGAATGTATTAACAGTTTCTAGTTTGTATTAGTAGCGTGCTACAAGGTGTAATATCTGTAGCTTCAGAGTGCCAGAATTTTGTGCTCAGTGCTTGTATTATGTGTTTCCTCCCGCAATGTTCCCTGGGAGTTGTAGTAGACTTCTCTCCAGAAGTTTTTCATGAAAATACTCTTTTACCTTTGACTTTTTATTATTACTTTTTAACCAGATTTTTGTAGCGATTCAAACAGGAGAATTTCATGCCCGTCCGAGCCTTGGAAGTGCTCCAGCTTGCAGTTACCTCACATTTTCTATGCAGGAAGTAAATAGGAGTTTCACTTCTGGAACCTTGGACGCTTGAAATTAGTCTCACTTTGCTACTCTATACATTTCAACTTGGCAGTAAGCACTTACTAAGCAGAGCAAGCATTTATTAAAGGGCAACAACCTCAGTACCATGTCAGAACTTAGGTGGCAAAAAACAGTATTACTTCTGTTAAGTCTGTTGTATTATTTTAAGCAGAATATCTGTACAATCTGCACAATTAATCCACTTCTCCATATGATAAACTGTGAGTGTGAAGACCTGTAAATAAACCACATCATTCAGTGAGAAAATGAGTGTGGAAGGCTGGCGATCAGCTTACACAGCAAAGCAAAATGCAGACTGCAGAAGCAGTTTGCTTCTTGGTAGCAGACTCAGGCTTATGGTCCCCCACTGTATTATAACAAATGATAGGTGAATATAATAAAAGATATGTAGGTAGATAAATGCAACAACATAAAAATATATAACATAGATATCTAATAGAGCAGATAATATTTATACTTGAATTTAAATCTGTTCTGCATCTGTCAAACAATTTCAAACATATATATATATGGTTAATGTATCAAAAGATAAAAAGGGAACATTTACCAGTTACATGAATTCCTTATAAAGGCATTCTGCATTTATGAATACATCAGCTGCCACTACCTTTGGAGCTTTAAATGTGTTTTATTTTACCATTTATTTGAGGGTGGGATTGCTTAAAAATCTGTGGCGACAGTGCAGCTTAGTGGGCAGTGATAATCTCTTGATCCTCTATGGAGGTGGCATATGGGAACATGAAAATGTTGATTTAACTTAATCATACACGTTAAAGGTTTGCTTTAACTGGAAAATAGCTTTTAACAACTTTATAAGCTTCTCAATACTGTTTGTGGGTCTACAGCAGAGACATTTTACAGTGACACACAAGACCCACTGCTTATTGTGCAGGTTGCAGACCTGATGTGGTGACCCAGTAGAGCTGGAAGTCTTCGGAAAAATTATTGCTCATCATCATTCCTTAAAAATGCTTAGCTTGTAAAACCTTAAAAATAGAAATATCACATTTTAAAACATCACAGACGTTCAGTTTCTCACATCTGCATCTCCATCTCAGCTCCACCACTTCCCTTGTATTCATTGGCAGCAGGAGTAAGAGTGTTGTCTGGGTTCAAAGGGCACTGTTCAGGCTGCTTTGCTGTGCTGTGCGTCTTGTTTTCGGGGCGGCAAAGCAGCTTGACGTTCTGTAGGAGCAGGGTGGTGATAAAACAGTCAGTTCACATTAGACAAAATACAGAAGTGAAGGTTTCCCAAACTGGTCAGCAGGAACAAATACAAAAAAGGAGGGAATAAACAACACAGGCAGTATTAAGGCTCCCTCAGTGTTTCTTCCTGTTTGTTAAAGTTCACATTAATTTGTACAAATATTACAAATAAATACAGCAATAGTTAAACAAACAGGGAGCAGCACTGAGTGAAGAATATTTCAATCTTATACTTGATCCCCTGACTTTTCCTCCAGTGCCACCACGAAGTTCACATTTGTGGTTTTTACTGACAACAACTAGCCTATTGGTGGATGGATTGTTATGAAATTTTGGTGCATATTGATGCCCCCCTCCTCAGGATGAATGGTAATAACTTTGGTGATCCTCTGACTTTTCATTATTATTGCATGTTCACAGAAACCAGTCAAATCTAATGTCTGTCCTGGCCTGTTTGGGCCACACTAGCATATTAAGGGGTTTAGAGTAATCTACCAGGAATTTGCACTTGCACGTATTTGATTGGCCAATGCAGTGCATTGCTGGATGATGTTGCATTGCATTTTTGCCTACAGTTGAGTCAGGTTCAACTTCTTTGCTGGAGCTCTGTGCTTCTGTACCATCTACTCTGCCAATGCAGTGGTCACACTGAACTGAAGGAGGCAGCTGAGCACACACTGTGTGTGAAAATCCTTTAAATGTACTTAAAACACTACTAACGGTATTGTCTGAATTAGTGCTGTCAAAGTGTATATTTTTTGTCTTGTATTGGTTCTAGATTGTTTTAATAGAGTTGAAACAGTTGACTAATTAATTAGTCCAATGGCAAAAAATGAATCTGCAACTATTGTGACAACTGATTAATAGTTAAAATAATTTGTCATTTTTCGTTCCACCCTCTCAAATGTTAAGATTTACTTCTTTTAGTGACAGCCCCAGTTTTTAATAATATTGGCATCCAGTGTGCCATTCCTTTTGGTACAAAACAGGACAACAGACTTAACAGTCAAATAAAATGGTGGGAAAAATATGAGCCTGTATGTAGCACTCAGAAACAAAAGTCTGGCCTCTTACCTCAAAATCACATTTTTAGGGGTCATTAGTGTCAAGTATTTTTGTCAAGCATGGTGGCATGTGCAGCTGCATCTCCTTGAACAGCATGTCTGTCTAGAGGGCCTCATTGATATACTGCTGCTTCTTTTTGAAAGCTTTTAAAACTTAAAGTATGTAATTGGACTCTGATGCTTGTTGTACAACAGTAAGTACAGTAGTTGTTGCCGTATTTAACTAGTTCTCATGGTTGAATACAATATTTCGTACTTGAGTAGCCAAGCTTTTATTTTGTGCAGTGTAGGAGTGAGCTGTTACCTCACCATGATTCTGATTTATTAAGAGTAATCCAAAGTGGATAGTTCTGTGTCCGTAATTGTTTTCTTCACTGCCTCAAATTAACCATAAAACTAATTCAAGACTTAGAAGGACAGTACATGATATTGAAAAAAGTATTTATTTATTTTTATTAGTGTCCCAACGGAGTAGGGAAGGACAATAAGTAACTGATAAATCACACTGTTAAATAAACAGTTGAATAAGTCATGACTGGACTGTGCAGAGTACTGTTAAATCCTAACTTGAGCACTTGGTAAGAAAAGTACGACAAATTTGTTTGGATGTGTTTTCCATTGTTACAGTTGTAAGGGACTCAAAGTATACAGGGTACCACGCAGTCTTAAGTCTAAGTGATTAATTAGAATTAAAGCTATGAAACCATGAAGCAATGAAGTACACTTATTGTTACTATTATTACTAAAGTGAGAACAAAATAAAACTATTAGACATGACGCATTAAGTTGAAAGCACAAATCATCAAAAATTGCTCCCAATTACTCCAGCCTCGCCTCACAGCTGAGAAGCTGGGTTTGATTGAAGTAACTGAGCAAAGGTACTTACTCCAATCAAGGCAAGAATAAGGCTTAAATCAAAATAGATTTACATTAAAAAAATCTGAATATTGTAATGATCATATTAGGGCTGCAATTATTTCCATTATCGATTAATCTACTGAGTAATTTCTCGATTAATCTTTTAGTCTATCAGATGTCTTAAAATAGAAAAATAAATTCCCTTTACAATTTCCCACAGCTCAAATAAATTGACATATTTAAATTGTGCGTTTGTATGATCAACAGTCAAAAACCTAAAGATATTCAGTTTATTATCATAGAAGAAGAAATCTAAATAAATATTCATTTGAGGTAAATTTTTGGCTTTTTGGCGATTAATTTCCTTCGATTAACTAATCGACTAAATGTTTCAGCTCTAGATCACATAAGACTTTAATCGTGTTTTCATGATATTAATTTTTCTTTACGGAGTACATACCTGCCATATTGTCCCTTTCTTCTGAGTCACTTTAAAGATGATCCACAGAGGAACCAGGAGAACACAGAACAGTCCAAGGAACCAGCCCATAGCATAAGCCCAGGTCGGGTAGACGTACGTTTTGTTGAACTTGAGAGGTTTGTATTTCACCACTGAAAAGATGAAGGTACCCTGACAGGGAAACAAAAACAATTATTTTCATACAGTTTCAGTGAAATCAGGTCTAAACCTCTAATGGACACATTGACTTTTACTCAGGCCTCAGTGTCGTGTTTATTATTAGCACATGGAAGAGTTAACGTAACACATATGAATCATTTACTGATCTATTGTGGTTCCTTTTCATTTACACTATATGGCCAAAACTATTTTGACACCCCTGTCCATATACTCTTGTGTACGTTTGATCTGGGCAGGGTTTTCATGGTTTGGTCTCTGTTGTTGCTGTTTAGTACCAATTAAGCGAAATCTTAATTCTACAGCACACATAGAAATTTTAGACAATAGTGCGTTTCTAAAATGTGGCAAAAGTTTCTTTCCTGTTTCAACATGACAATGCCCTTGTGCCCTTGTCCACAAAGAAATATTTTCCTGATTTATGTGTGACAGACCTTGGCTGGCTTGCTCAGAGCCCCGAGGCCAGTTTTCACCAAGATAGATTTTGACATTGACTTAGCTCTCACTGACAGTCAGACTTCAGATAGACATCTAAATTCATCTGTTGCATAAAGCTGTCTGGGTTTTAGTAGGACTAATTTGCCATGAATTCTGGGACAATTAAAAAAAATACTTTTTTCAAGCAACCAGTGGTGGAAAGTAACACAGTACATTTACTCAAGTACTGTACTTAAGTACAATTTTGAGATACTTGTACTTTACTTGAGTATTTCCATTTTATTCTACTTTATACTTCTACTCCACTACATTTCCCTGCTGTGGATCCTTAATGAGGACACTGCCTAAGAAGACTATTTTTACTTACTTATTATTCAAAGTTACTTACTATAGTTAACATTATTATGTATTACTTATTTTTATTCTTTATACTGCACTTATTTTTAATTGCACAATTGAAGGAGCTAATGGACTTTGGACATTTCAAAGTGATTATACCCTGTATGATTATATGTGACAAACTTAAACTTGATTTCAGAGGCAAATGTACTTTTTACTACACTTCATTTATTTTGATAGCTTTAGTTACTAGTTACTTTGCCAATTCAAATTAATAAAAATATTATCAACCTATAGATTATGATGTAGTATTATATATTAAGCTACCCAGCAGTATATAAAGTAGTTCAAATTAGCTCCACCTTTACCAGCTGCAACATTAAAGTGGTGAAAACATTAATGCATCAATAATTATATTCATTATATTATCCTGAAATGGGCCATTTTGCATAATGAGTACTTTAACTTATAGTACATTAAGTATATTATGATGATAATACTTTTGTACTTTTGTTTTTAATGCAGGACTTTAACTAGTAACAGAGTATTTCTACACTGTGGTACTACTACTTTTACTTAAAAGTACTCTACGGGGTTTTTAACTGGTTATGAAACAGTCTCAATTTAATACCAATGCCTCTATATGACCTACATAAGCAAATGAAACCAACAGCGAGAAGATTGGCTATTTCTGTTTCTGTCGAATAGTTATTCTTAATGCCTGCCACTGGGTCGGGGTTTTACGCGATATCAGACGAAACAGCGCTGGGGTTTGCTCTGGCTGAATTCCATTTGCTTCAGCTGCTAACTGAAGGTCCGTCTCCGGAGCTGCTGTCCGCTCTCCTCCCAGGGAAGTAGTCTCCATGCAGCGGGGAGTGAAGCGGGGGGAACATGTAACACTACCGCCTTTGTCCACAGGGACCACCAAAATCAACACAAAATGAAAAGTTCGATTGAGTTGCTTTAAGTAAAAGATCTGAGTACTTCTTCCACCTCTGCAATTAAACCACTCGAACAGCCGTCTTTCTCAACAGTTAGGAGGACATTTTAGTGGGAAAATTCAGAGAAGAGTTTTACAAAACTAAACACTTCCAGTGGCATAAAATCTCAGTGCAGTTCAGATGTGTTGCCGGGCTGAGCTGCTGTGATGCTTCTTACTGTTACTGACGATGTCCTCACTGCTGTATGTTTTCAACAGGTTAATGCATCTTTTCTCATTGCTCGCTCCACAATACTGTTAGCAAACCACAAATCATGCTTTCCTCTTTTTTTTCACACTTGGTGCCACTGATTGTTACCATGGAAACATGGCTCTTTGTTGAGAGTTAGCCTGGGGGCATAGGGTGGCTAACTTTTTAGTTTTTAGGCTAACTTAAAATCTGTCAGTCTTTATTTTTGTGAAACTCAGACGAAGAGCAACATTGAAACTGGCCTAACACTACAGACCAGTCTAAAAAAACATTTTTGCGAAACCGTCCGCTGACCTCGACCCCATGAAACGCCTTTGGCAAGAATTGGGACGTGAGACGAGTCTTATTGCCCAACATCAGTGCCTGACCTCTCTAATGCTCCCGCAGTCTTCCCAGAAGACTGGAGGCCTGTATGTTAGGTAATGTAAGGTATCTTATACAGTCAGTGTGACCACCAGGCTTTGTTGACAAGAACACCGTTGCCATTTCTTGTTCTCATTCCCAGTTTGAGGTGAAAAGTGAGTGGTAGGCAAGGAGGCAGTGATTGGGAAAGGAGTAAAAAAAGACCATGTTTGTTCTGTTAAATGTCAACATATACCATGTCTTATGTATCCTGAATTAAATGCCATATAAACATGCACGGCTATATGATTCTCTTCATTCCTTCCTACAACACCTCACAGTAGGCAATATTTTTTCTGTAAAATACACCTGTGTTTTCACGCTTAGTAACAAAGTATAGAGTGTCCTTATCCCTACAAACTGAGACCCCTCAGATGTAGCCTGTTTGTCCCAAATGAAATTCTCAGGAAACTCTTTTCAAGTCACTTTTTTTAAATCCTCACTTCATTCACTTACATCTTGTCCTCATTTCTCCCCTCCTACCACTTACAGCACGAGTATGAGGCAGTGATGAAACTTGAGGATAGAAGAAGACTGGTGGGTAAACTCCAAAATGTCCGCTTAATGACCAAAAAGAAGTTTGCCAAAACTGCTTAAATTTTCATTTGTTCATCGCCTTTCTGACAGAAAATACTCGCGTCACTTTGCCATCTAGATTATGCACAAATACATCAAACTACTTGTTTTTTTTATACTACTGGTATATAAGTGAAAGAAACTCTATTTCACTCACCAGGCAAACAGCGGGGGTAATGTAAAGCCAGCAATACTTCATTAGTGGCCACGGACGATAACCTATCATGTCTTCAATGTTGTCATACAGACGATCTGCACCTGGTAATGAAACGGAAAATAAATAGCCAGTTTTAACTTAAAATTAGTACAAAGTAAAAGGCATTCTGTACAGTCACCAAAAACAGTAGTTACAACACCTTAAAAATGCAAACAAGTTTTGCAATTTGAACTTTTATATTACACAGACTTGAGCATCATGATCAAAAAGTTGTAAATTAATTGTCGTCAAATACATTATTAATATATTAATAAATGACTGCTTTATAATTAAGCCTATGCATTGTGAGACATTAAAGAAATGTTGAACGTTTTAATCGAGAGGAAGTGAAATTTATAACACAGAATGACAAAGTGATGTGAATTTATGGGCTATGCTGATAACTCTTGAACACTCACGCCAAACCACAGATGTATTTCAATTTAAATGTTTGGAGAAAGTTCATCAGGTTTCGACCTGACAAATATACCAGCAGTTTGGAGTCAGCGTGCAGACGTTACTCTTGTTATCGATGCTGATTTCCAATAATCTTGCACTAGGATCACCTTTCAAAAGAGAGGTGAAAAGATATTTTCAAATGTTTTTTATAAACACAAACTAGTTTTGTGTGATTTTGTTCAGTGGTGTGGTGCTTACATCATAGTGAAACCTTTGAAATAACATTATGAATCATTAGAAGTGTTACAGTATGTCTTATTATTGAATGAGATGACTCTTCAGTAACCTTGTTATCTGTAAAATGTTACACTAATACTTTAAAGTTCACACACATGCATACATCAAACAAAGTTCCAGACAGACTTGTAGCATAAAAGATTACAACATTGATGTAGATATCATACTCATGCTGGGATATAGAAACTAAATATGCTAAAAAGAAAACGGGAAAAAATGGGTTTTGAGGTGGGATTAAAGAGTAACTATTGTGGGTGCTAGTTTTACAATTATGACCACTTCACCATATCAGATATTTTTCTCACCCTAGCCACAAACCCCTCTGCGGCAGAATTTAAATCCCTGTTGACAAGGGGGCAGTTTGAAGGACATGTTTTTATAGAGTGAATGTATAGAGCGCTCTGAGATGTTTTGTATTCATTCACATCCAAAGAAAGAGTGCCAAAGAGATCAAACAGCCCTCCTCGAGAGGATCCAACGTCCATCAAGCTTAAATAAGCTTAAACAGGAGTGATGGAGGGAACAAAGCTGAGTGTAAAAGAGAGCATAGGAATAAATTAAAGTGAGGTCAAAATATCTTGTAAATCAAGTACCACAGGGGTGTGCACGCTGCGTTGTATTGCCACGTCAACGCTCACTTCATTTTACATTCATCAGTAGTAAAATGTTGGTTACAGTGTAATTCAAGTGAAAAGTTGACTGGTTTTTTTAACCCAGACTCAGAATGATTGTGCACAGCAGCCCCGGTCTGGCGAAACTGTCTACTCAGCTTGAAACAAACTTAAACACAATTCAATGGGGCAATTGTTCAGACCTTCAACAGCCCCAATAAATGTACTTTAACAACAAGGGGAGTTCAAAGCAAGTTCAGACACGTCTTTCAAGCCCCAATCTGTCATTTTTTCACATATAAATTAGGATGTTTTTTCGGCTGATGCTGACATCAAAGTTGGGGAGTTTAAAAAATGGCTGATAATCATTTCTTAATAGAAGCACATGACATAAATCTTTTTAATCAGAATCCCTTAAAATTGGTTATTAAAAGAATTATGACTAAAATATGTACTGAGTGGGACATTTCACGGTTGTCAGTGCTCTCTGGTGGACAAAATGTGTAATGGAGACACTGTTTCTAAATGACCTTGAACATATCTTTAGCGTTTTTATGCTGCAGTTTCTTATCTGCCGATAAAAACACATACTTAACATTAACATTACTGATGTAAACAAAGAAAGAGTAACATTGATTATTTTCTTGAGTTAGTTGTTGAATTAGGGGTTAGGGTTCTAGATCTGTCAATAAATGGGTTTCCATCCACCTGTTTTTATGCACATTTTCAATTTGTGCATAAAATACCTGAGTGCAATGGAAACAGACTTAGCAAATAATTCCTGACATACATGAAGACTCGAGCTCTTTTAATTACATCATCTTGTCGCACCTTCTTCTTCTGCGATGGTTTAATGGTAGCCGACTAGAGAATTGGCACCACCAGCTGTTTATTTGTTGCTCTAGATAATAAAAATAACGGTGGTGGATGGAAACGCGCATTCATTCACTATTTCTGTTGCCAGTTTCCACAAAATTCAGTTAATATTTGCTATAGTTGGATGGAAAACTAGTTACTTTGGGAATATATAGTTTAAGTTTTGTGCCTTTTTAAACATTCAGCAAAAATGGCCATAAAGAATCCCCTCTCAGGTTTTGAGAAATAGTAAAAAAAAAAAAAACATTAGAGAAAGGTCTTTTTTGAATAATTTTTTGTTGGATAGATAGATTATCTATAATTTATAGATCAGAGGAAATGAGGGAAAGAGATGGTCCAACTCCAGATCGATATGCCTAACTATGCTATGAGCTCTCTCTCTTTGAAAAGGATATTGATCGAAGGGTAAAACATAAAGAGTCCCTGACAGTGGCAGTTTATTTTTCACCCCCAGTTGAGCATTTACTCAGATGTTTCAGATTTGCTGGAATGAACAGACTGATTCAATTCAGTCCAAAAACATGACCAACCACTGAATAAAGGCTTTTTAATAATTTGCCAATACATGCCCTGGTATAAAGTGGACTTTATTTGTTTTTCACCAAAAGATTTTTTTAACCATCAGCAAACCTTTAAAACCCTTTTCAGAACTTGGTAGAATAAAGACATTTTCAACAGGCATAAACACCATATCAAGTATATTGTTGATTAATGCAGGGTAACCATAAAGACTCACCATATATCCATCCGATTGCTATGGACTGACACACTGAGAGAAGGAGAAGATTGTTGCCACTGCAAACATAATGGTCAAAAAGTTGAAGGAAATATAAGCCTCCCTGGAGGAAGATAGAGGGTCGATTGTTACTACACATCAAACACAACAACACACACTAGCTGTGGAGTAATCAGTATCGGCCTGTTTTTGGACAGTACACAGGTTAGCCTTTATTCATTGTGAACAGACCTCAAAAATTAAAAGTTGTGGGAGAGACCCAGAAGAGTTCTCACCTCCGTGACGAGAAGGAGGCCGAGAAAGAAGCAAACAGAGCAGAGACAAAGTAGCAGCAGCTCTCGACGATAAGCTCTTCGAAACACGGTGGGGAACATGTCTGTCACTGAGGTCATCAGGCACTCCAGACTCACAAACTGCCACAGACACAGAGAGATGAGTAAACTGACAACAAAGGTGAAGTAATAAAACTAAACTGAGGATTTATAACTGCTTAATGCAATCTCACCTGTGTATCTGCACCCAACAAGATGACCATGACAAAGAAACATATGGACCATAACTGAGGTAAAGGCATCATGGCTACTGCGCGTGGATAGGCGATAAATGCCAAGCCAGGTCCTGTATTTGAGGGCATAGATGATTTTTTAACAATACAATTTAGATGATATTATATACAATATTCATCTTATTGTGTAATGTAACAAAATATAAAATTACTGTATTCCAGCTCCCACAAAGCCTTTAGAATACAAATCTAAGTTCTTTAAAGTACAGATTTAAACAATTGCTGTAGACAAGGACATATTAACTTGATGGCTTTTTTTTTATTCCAGTAGATATTTTGGTAGCTCATTATTTGCTGCAAACTTCACCCAAACAAAGAGATGCACTGATGGGTTGGAAATCTCACAAATGTAAACTCAAGTGATGGTCATGTTTCTGAAACCAGCAGCAGTTTTATTGAAGATTTTGAGGCCACAAAGAGTCTTTAACTGACTTAAATGTAGGATTAAAGGTCGTCATAGAAACGATTAATGGCAATTACTATATCAGCAGTGTTTTAGCTGAGAAAAGGATAATCCAGGAGGTTTGTCCAATCCCAGTAAAATCTTTGAAATTAGCACAAACAATTTCCAAGCACGTCAGAAGAGCAGATCTCATTGCTCAGTAGCCTGACGAGTGACGTGTCCTGCAGCACATTATTATGCTGGAAATTTCCAATTCAAAACAGCTAGTACAACCACACTAATACACATTTGTCAGCCTTAGGGCTCACAGGCTCAGTGTTTGATCACAAACAAGAGCTCAACTCTCAACCCTGTCTACGAGCTTTGTAAATACGTGGCGGTCTTACCAGAAGCAGCCACTTCAGATATTGGCAGTCCTTGCTCGTAGGACATAAAGCCCAAAACTGAAAAGATTGCAAACCCTGCCACGAAGCTTGACCCGCCATTCACCAAACACAGAACAAATGTGTCCCTGAGGAAAGAAACAAACAAAAAGTGTCTCAGCAAATGAATGACTCTTTGGTCTGTTTTAAAAACTGGTGGAATTGTGTAAAAATGTTACAACGAGAAGAAAACAATAGAGCATGATAGAGATTATGGTAAAAAGTAAACTCTCAGAACACATTTAGCTGCTCAAGACACAAAATACTGTCTGGGAATAAAATTAGTCTTTGCACAGTAATAGCTGTAAGACATTTATCTATATATGATGACGAGTGACGTAAACTGTCAACGTGCGGTGGATTGTCTTTGTATGGAACCAGGTGTTATCATCTGTCTTTCATTATCTCTGCCTTGATGAGGAGCATGCAGGTTTAAACTTGTCTGCATTTTTTCAAATCACGCCAGACGAAATTAAGGCTTTTACTGTACTTAACCTCATCCCCTTTGAAAATTTCTAACTTTGGTGCCCCCCAGTGGACGTGTTAAGAAAGCCACTGTGGTAGCCAGCAAAACATGCTGAAAGCAGCACATAGACTGCATCAGTTTACACCCAGATTGTCTAATATTTCTACAAACAAAATGTAAGCCAGCGGAATAGCTTAACATTCTCTTATCATTTTTCTTTCATCTTCAGGAGCATCCTCGGGTTCCTGGATCTTACTGATTGATTGAGCACTTGACTTTTTGTGCCTCTGTCAAGTTTTCACAAAATATTGTATCGCAGTTTTAAGTACTAAATCAGGCCAGAGGTTGGAAATAATAAACATTAAATTAGAACAACATAACACTATAAAATATGGCATAGAAAACACAGATTACATATAAACTGAGGCTGTTCACACATTTATGTATCTTTGACAGACAGTTCATGTGTGACTGTGTATTTCAGTCATTTTTCAAGCAAAAATGCTAAAGATTTTCTGCTTCCAAAATGTGAAATGTGAGGATTTGCTCCTTTTCTTTGTCATATATGATAATAAAATAAATATCTTTGGATTTTGGACAGTTAGTTGGACAAATCAAGCAATTAGAAAATGTCGCCTTAGGCATATTTGACGATTTCTGACCTTTTTTCTTCGAAAACCTTAATCAGCATATTAATCGATAATGAAAATAATCGTATAGTATTAGTATGTTTGAGAAAACAAGACAAAAAAGAAGAATATTTAGTGATGCATTTAAATAAAAAAAAACAAAAAGCTGAGAGCACTTACTTGTAACAATCATTGTTATACTGATTGTAACTGCCCAGAGCTGTCAAACTCCCCTGACAAATCCCAAAAGAGAAAAGAACTTGTGCACCTGCATCCATCCAAACCTAAGCAGATGCCAAAACATAAATATTAGTGAACTTTCACCACTTAAACTGCTGTAAGAGTGCAGACTGCTGCACAAGTAAAAATTGTGAAATTGAGGTGTTTTACAGTATTTGGGCCTCTGGTGGGAGACGAGTGAGCTGGCAGCTTGCCTTGGTATTTATGTTGAATGTTTGACTTTATTACTTACTTGAGGGTCCACCAACCTTGTCGGGTCAGGATACAGGTAGAAAGCTATGCCGTCCATAGCTCCTGGTAAAGTGAGTCCACGAGCCAACAGAACCACCAGCATCACGTAGGGGAAAGTGGCTGTAAAGTAAACTACCTGTCAACATGAGACAAAGGCAGGTTTCTGCTTTTAATGTTGTTTTAAGACACCATTGACTATTGGAAACTGACAGGAAGCTGCAACAGAACAGCATGAGTTACATAAAAGAAAAACAAAATAAATATCAAGGAAACTTTGTAAAATATTACTTCCTGAACGTGTAGCTGCTTTAGACTGTATATTTAGTCCTTAGTGTACTACTACAGCATCCGCGCCGCTCTGTTTGTTTCCCATTTACAGAGTCAGTCACTTTTTTCAGCGCACACACAGAACGGACAGCTAGTGAACCGTGAGGAGATATTCGCTGAACTTGACAAAGTGTATTGGATTAGAATTATAGACTACATCTTTAATGTGTTACCTGTATGCAGTTGTGATCGTTCTGATTGGTCTGCTACGTGTTTTCTGCTACATGTTTGGTGCTGGTGGTGTTAGTTGGGAGGTTACAGTTATGGATAGTGAAGACAACATGGCATCCACTAAGGCTTGACAAATTTGCATTGGCTGATTAAAGGCTTTTCCAGTGTAACCATTTTACCATTCATACAAACGCATTTGTTCTTAAATCGCACATATACACACACACACACACACACACACACACACACACACACACACNTTTTTTAGGTATGACAGAAATGCATGACTGGCCCAGACCTTCCGCACGAGTCATGTACAGATGTCAGCGGAAAAACACTTGTTTGACTTACAATGCCTTAATTTGGAATTTTAAATGTGACACCAAAATCACCTAAAATAACATAATTAAATAAATAAGTTCACCACATCATCATCACAGCTTGCCAAATTTACTTAGAGGTTCAACATAATTTATTCCTTATTTATTTTACGCCATCCAGTAGGGATGGCAACGTGCTGCAGTGGCCAATCACACTGTTTGCCTGGTAATTGTCGTGACAAAAGATAATAGCTGCCGCTGTGATAACTTTCCAGCGTTGTAAAATCCATTCTGTGAGTATTAAAAACCCTTGTGTGAGGTTTTCAAAAGCATTAATTTGTTACTCCAACTGGACTTCCTGGATTGTCTCAGCAGTACCTTTAACAACTCGCCCCCACCAACGCAGCCCCCTGCATTTTGTTTTAACACAGGGCTGTTTCCGGTCTAAATGCCCTCTAACATCGCCTGTAATATCCTCTCCTCTATCTCTGTGACTGTCACATCCCTTGACCACCTCCCGTCTTAAGTCATGGACTGTTATGCTTTAAGAAGACGGTTTCTGTTTATTTAGCATCTAACTTCATATTAAACCATTCATTTCTGTCACAGTATGGCACTGCTCTGAGGACAAGTCATGGGCAGCTGTGTTGATATTTTCTAATTGTTTCGTGTCTCCTAACACGACTTCTGACTCTGCTAAATGTGTTTTCTTATCGTCTGCTGATTTATGACAGCAGGACTCAAAGCTCTCGTGGGCAGCTGTGTTAATATTTTTTAGTTGTTTTGTGTCTCTTAACACGACTTCTGACTTGGCAAAATGTGTTTTGTTTTCGTCTGCAGGGTTATGACAGCAGGACTTAAAGCTCTGCGCTGTTCTTTTTCTCTTGTGTGACATTTTTTGTGAATGACACTTGCCCACACAAACAGGTGGAATTCATCAGGTTGAAACGAGCGAGTTATGACAAGTTTGTGCAGTCACGAGAGTTTGTTGAATCTCACTTTGAATATTCTTACAAACAATTATCGTGGAAAAATGTAAGAGACGTTTAGAACCCAAAAATGTTCTTGCATGAGGCCCATTGTCTATGCCACAACACCTCACCAAAACTTCTACCTTTCAACCAGTGTTGGGGAGTAGTGAGCTACATGTAATTAAACTAGTAGTGTAACTACATTTTGCAGTAGTTTGCTGGTAGTTCAACTGCATTCATATTTGCAAGTAGTTAAATTACTTTTTTGCATTTTTTTTGTGTAGTTAACCACTGAAACTACAAACAGTTTTGGGCCATAAAAGGAAAGGAATGATTTTTTTATTTTTGTTTTACCATTGCTTCTCTATTGTAATTGAACCCCCTTTGACCAGCCACACTCCCTGTTTCTTTCATCCTGACCGCTGTGAAGGCATGCCCAGACAATGCAATCGTCAGGCAGCCACCACCACACATTTGAGCTTTATGTAGTGCACCATTTGTGCACTTGCCCATGAAGAGTGGGGTATTTTATTTTTTTGGTTTATGTATGACCTGTGAACAAGTTGGCACTTTTCAGTGGCGCCGAGATCAAAATAGTTCAGTGGCTTGCCGCTTGTGTTCCACCGTCACATGCTGTTTCCTAAAGGTGTGTTCAGACCAAACACACCTTTAGGAGACACTGAATTGAATTTAAGGAAAAACTAGACTGAACTGCTGTGCTGTTGCTATAATAAAGGGAGCACACACACACCCACGTACACAAAATCCAAAGTCATCTTCTTAAGAAAGGCCTCTACCTTTCCAGTGGATCTCACTCCTTTCCAAACACAGAAGTAGCACAGGATCCACGCCAGTAAGAGACACAAGGCCAACTCCCACCGCAGGCTACCAATCTCCTCAATCCCTTTAGATATACCCAGGACTCGTCTCCTGAAAAGAAACACATCATATTGCCAAAAACAGGGGCCATGAAACACTGGGAACGTTGTTCAGTACTACTAATAATGATCATAAAATAATAAAGAACGTCATTATGATGGTGAAGAATGGCTGACCAATGTGACTGATCACATGGCGTTATTACTACATTTTTACAGTCTGTCATTTTCAGCTCAGCATAAGACGTGGAGAGAAGACGAATGAGTAATTTTTAGTCTATGTAGCTGGCCAGCAAGTGTGGAGTATCAAACAGAGTCTGTTTCTCAAACAGTATCACTTAACTACAGTCATTAACCATGGCCAAATGGTCTGGGGAAAGAAAATCCTGAAAAAACCTGAAAAATTGATCAACTTTGCAGAAAAATATGTTCCAAGTCGAAATGGCGGTTGGTTTTTTTTGTTTTTTTACAGTCATACTCAACTGAATGTTCTACATGTTATCTATCGAGAAATGTTGACCATGACTCAGCAATGTGGGAACACTTTCACGCCCTGTTTTTATGTCTTTGCTGCCAAATATATTTGTATGCAACGGTCAAATACTTGAAGAATTAAACTTCTGGTGACGGGCTTTAACAGGCTCACAGAGAATATATTAAAATTTGGATCTATATACATATATATATATACACACACACATATATAAGGAAAACTCAAAATAATGCGTTGAAATTGGCCGTACCGTATTTTTGGGGCCTGTCTTGACTTAAAGAAAAGTTTGTTCTTGACACATGAAACAAGTCTAAAGCCATTCTAGTGGCTCTGTGATGCTGTAATGCAAATGTCAGCATGCTAATGTGCTTAAAATGACAACGGTAACATGCTGATGTTAAGCAGACAATGTTCACCATGTTCGTTATTGAAATTTAGTGTGTTACAGTAGCATGCCTGCATTTATTAATTAGCAATAAACACAAAGTACAGCTCAGGCTGCTGGAAATGTCATTGATTTTGCAGGTATTTAGCCATAAGGAAAGTGGAGGGGATCACAAAAGCTTTTAGAGTTCATACTCAGGGGGGCATGAATGTCTGTGCCCAATTTCGTGGCAGTCCATCTAATAATTGTGAATATATTTCTTGCAAAAATCACTACTAGAGTCATTAGGATTTATTGTCTGCTAAACATGAATGTCTGTACGAAATCTGATGCCAATCCATCAGGTAGATATTTGAGTTTGGATTGAAGCTGTGGACCAACCGACAGACTGACAGTGCCATCCCTGGAGCCATGCCGCTAGCTAAAATGTAAATGTGTTGATATTTAGACTGATGGTAGCACCAGAAGGATTGCTTTACATATGCAAACAGGTAGCCCACATTGGAGACTACTGAGAAATAATGAGCAACATGGAAATGCAGCTCACTGGTGACCCAACAATATGCTCTTGAATGTCTTGGACTGACCTCTTTATGAGCCAATGTTTGTAATATGTGACCAATAGGATGTACAGGCTGCCATAGACTCTCTTTACAGTAAGAGGAAAGACAATGAAAGACAAACACACAAAAAGAACAACGTGCTAATGCACCTTTAGTGTTCAGCCTCCTAAAATCTGTGATATCAGCTATTACACTTACTCCCAGAATTCTGTTGCAGGTGTTGTTGCGTTCGCAGGTGCTGTCCAATTGGATGACACATTTTTTTTATCAAATTCAACACAAGACCCTGAGAAAGACAAAACAGGAGGAGATATTTTAATTGATCAAAGTGTAGATACATATTTGAAAACAAAAAGAGGTACAGCACTATATACTGATCAAATACAAAATAATCCTCATTTTATACTAATTTCTCTCTGTTCCCAAAATGTGTCCAGTTCACCAGGAGTCAGACTGAAATCATGAAATGAAGGTTGACTACAGTGAAAATGCTCCTAAACCACATAACCCACAGGCATCACACTCACTAATGGCATGAAAAGTTTCGGGTTTTGAGATCCTTTCAGGATACCGCTGTGGTATTTTTTATTTATCTTGATTTCCCTTCTGTGAGTCACCGTACAGGGCTGCTGAGAAACCAGTCACTCGATCTATCAGTCTATCTGTACCCATTCAAACCCAAGCTCGTGGGCCTTTCTCTATTACTGCTGTCATGAGTTTAAGGTAAAACACGTGGATGCAGACGTGTGTCATGCATATAGTTCATTTCTGCATCTGACTGTCTGCATGTTTACCTGTGTTCCAGGCGTTCCTGCAGCTGGCCCACGGAACCTCAGCACTGAAGGACGAGAAGAGGTAGAAGAAGGCCCACGCCTGGATGACGATGTACGACACCGCAGCATAGGCAATCACGACCTGGGTAGCGTAACCAATCCCTGAGGAGGCAGACAAGGTGTGGTCAGTGCAGGTTACTGATAACGATGGGCAATGCATGTAAAGCAGGTTGTGGTATGGGTGGACGTGATTTAAGTGCGGTTGGAGCCGGCGTGCCTGCTCAGTGCGGCACGGATCTGTGAGCTTTCAACACCGTTTGGAGGCGTCGAGTTTCTTCGCACACTGCCAGCTGGCACACCTGCCCGGACCAGGGTTAGTTGACTGATGGCACGATTAAGTACGTGATCTTGTTGATACATGAAAATGAGACCTCCATACAAAGAAAACAAGCGACAGCTGCATCACAGAGGCAAACAACGCCAGTCTGCCGCCAGTCATCCAGATTGGTTTGTTTTCTGTTTTCTGCCTGTTAAATGAAAAGTCTTGTGATATTCTATATTTTTCTTGCTGTCAACAAATTTCATGAAAAGAAAACCAACAAAACCAACAAAACCAACAATGAACTGATCCTACTAACAAGTATTGCTTGATATAGCTTATTCATCTGTGCTGTGGACCTCCCATTGTTTTCCAAAAACTATTAAAAACACATCAATGAGACACACTGTTGCACTGTTGACACGTTCCTATATTATGACAAACACAGGCACTGTAGTTTATTTTGAGTCAATTCCACAGACAACTTCCTGCCACTGTAAATACTCCCTAGAGCACCAAATGTGTATTAATCGACAGTTGAAAGTAGTCCCCAACAAATTCACTGTATACTCCTGTTTGAGTAACATTTGCTAAAAGGTACAGTGCCCTGATGTTTTAGGAAATGATTACACCTTTTAAAAAAATGAAATTTTATATTTGTGACCTGTTTTTTTGTCCACAGACACTGTAGGGAAGTCAGAAAGTGTTGAGAAACAGACTAATGCATGCTGGTTTCTGTCTTGTCGTGGGACCTGTTGACAGTTAAAAAATATGGGATTGATGCCAGCCCTACCCTTTTATTAATGCATAGACTTTGAACGAAGTTCACCGGAAACATTCCCTTTTATGTCTCTGTACGTTTTAGTGCCCTGTTACTAACCCTGTTATTAACGAATTACACATATTGCCACGCTGGATCAACAGCGTTATGTCCCCATGGTTGATACCAACTGTGCGATAAACGCCTAGGACTGAAGTCCATTGTTTTTGTTTTGTAATAGAGATGTACTTTACCAGTTAGATATGCCGAATGTGTCCCTAAGAACACAAGAGCAAAAATCAATACAGTCATAGTCAAATCAGTAAATTTTACATTAAGTCCAGTACAAACACCACCTTTAACTATGACCTCAATGCTAAAACATATCATTGAATTCACACATTTCAGACAAAGTCAACAAAAACGGAACATTATAAACTCCGTAAAGGTAGAATTTATAGCAGAGCTGGTGTATTGAATTGCATTAGATTGTACACGTGTACCTAATAAAGTGGCCACTGTGTGTATATATGAGCTTGATCATCGAATTAAACCTAATAAAACTTGGAGTAGCACATTAATTATGTTCATTATGTTCTAGGTTTAAGGAGCTGTATTTTTTCCTGTTGAATCAGCTTAATTCATACGTCTCTCCCGAAGAAACTCAATGACCTAATAACAAAAACATTTGGGGTCTTTATTGCAAGTAGGTTTCAGATGAGTTTCATACTGTTATTCGTTTAATAAATAAATGATTATACTGTATTTATGCTTGTGTCACTAAATTATGCCATCAGATGTCATGTACATGCGCTTCCAGCATTTGCTTTCATTTTGGAGAAAAGGAAAGAAAACGTTTAGCTCTGAAAGGGTGACACACTTGTATATGTACTGCACTTCTATTACTAGTTACATAATGCAGTTCTGTTGAATATACTGACCTTCAAACAAGGGGCAGAAGTGCCTCCAGCAGGTGATGCATCCTTGAGATGTGAACTGCCCCATGGCCGTCTCCAGGAGGAACATTGGGATACCACACGCAAGCAGAAACAAAACGTATGGAACCAGAAATGCACCTGAGAGAAACACAATGAGTTTGACAAGCATGTGCTCATGCTGTGCTCATGAGGCACATGGAACATGGTCAATTCTGTTTGTTCCTGTTTTTAAGTGCTGAGAATTTTATATATCATAGTCAGCTATCAAGGCTGCACAACAGTTAAAAAGATTTTACAAGAACATTTTTGCTCTTTTGGTTTTAGTCTTTTGCATCTGGATACAGTATTAGCCCACATGGGTTCTTATAGTATTTGCAGGATACACAGATTGTACTTTAAAACTTTCAGCTGAATTCTAAAGAACAAAGAAAAGGCTAAGACATCTAGTCACAGAATGTTTAGGGAGGCAGAGCTTGAATTTCAAACTAATGTCGCTTAAAATGTTTTTTTATGTTAATGACTAACTTCCAAATTAGGCAATAACAATGGTCTCCTTTGTCCCTTGAGTTTCATTTCATCACACAAAGGAAAAAAAAACCCTGCTTCTTTAATAACAAACAGCAGCTTTGTGCAACGCTTGAGCAGCTTTCTTATCATTTAAATCTATTTATGAGTCAAGGTTATTTTTCCACATTTGTTGACATGACATTTAGATTCAGTGCAGTTGCTTGACTTTGTGCAGAGGAGTAAATGTAAAGTATGTATGATTTTTATGGGAATCCTGCTTACCTCCCCCATTTTTGTAGCACAAATAGGGGAACCTCCAGAGGTTTCCCAGTCCAACCAGGGTCCCTGCCACAGCCAGCAAGAACTCCAACTTGTTCGCCCACTGGCCGCGGTCCAACAGTTGAGTCTTCTTCACAAGACTGCTATCTTGACCAGGCGTCTCAAGGCTGTTTCCTTTCAGGAATTCCCTTGACATGTTGAGGAAGAAGCAGCAAATTAATTACAAATACAGTGAAATCTGACCTGAAATGTCCTTCCAACTTCCTCCACATTTACAGGACAGGGGCTGTCAAACTTTTCTTAGCCCTGGGTTATACACAGAGACAAAACTACTCAGCTGATTATTTGGCGCTGCTCTTAAGCTTTATTTATTTGTTTGTTGAACTTAAGCTTGCAGGATTATCAGGAATGGAAAGTTTTCACTGGCAAGTGTTTATCAGAAAGCTGCACCTCTTAGAGCACATTTTAGAATTACAGCGATGCATTTAGCAGCCCAGTGTAAAACAAAAACATAGTTAGGTACTTACCCCTCCATCACAAAGCCCCCTCCCCCAAGAGTTGCTTACAGCAACAACAAACTGATCAGTATTCCTCTCAGCTGGGTGTACCGCAGGGTCTCTACACAAACAACATGTCATGAGCAGAGCCAGAGTGAGAAACAAAGTAGCTATGGTTTCCTTTGGCTCCTCTATGACCTAATTATGGTCGGATTGGTCTGCACACCATGCCGTCTGACTTGAAAAAGTGTTTGGCTCTGACAAAGATCCAAGGTATACCACTTCCCTGCTGTATTTTTCCACTGAGACAGGAGCAGCTTGAGTCATTGAGATTAGCTCAGTTGCTAACAACTAAACCAAATCAGCTGAGCCGTCTCTGTTATGTCAGTGGCTGAACACAGGCTTCAGTCATCTGCCAATTGGGAATTTGCAGCTTTGGGCTGTAAATCATGCTAAGACAATACCAACAGGAATTTCTGGATGCAAACAGTCATCTGGTTTGAATAACTGGATCTATATATGGGGAACTACTTGGTAGACTTGTTTTACTCGTCTCGTCCACAAATGTATACTGTATGGCATCTTCTTACAGTGACACGCAAGCATTGCTTTATTATGTACATCTGCAGCTCTTCTCATTCATTATTTTGATACTACTTTGTATTTTCTTTTTATATTTATCTTCACGATCTCCGACTTTCCTGTACTTTTTTCTATATTACTTAATTACTATGAGTGCACTGTACCTTAATCCTACTGTTAATTATATATAATAACTATATATATATTTTATCTATCTATCTAATTTATATTTAATATTGACTTCCTTCTTCTTTTATAGTCACCAACTTTGCTGTACTCCTCCTGCTGCTGTGACACTTAAATTTACCACTGCGAAAAAGTTCAAAGTTCATCTTATCTCAGTGTTACAATTAGCCCTTATAGGAGTCTGGAATGTGCTACTGAAAACTAATGACATTCCCTTCGGCCTCAGCTGTACCTTGTGTTTCGTGCTAATTAGCAAATGTTAGCGTGCTAACACACTAAACAAAAGTGCTGACCATGGTACACATTATTCTGGCTAAACATCAGCATGTTAGCAATGTCATTGTGATCATGCCAACATGCTGACGTTAGCATTTAAGTTAAAGCGCCTACAAGCCTGCTGGTAGCGTGGTCTTGTTCATTGCTGGTTTTGCTCGATGGGTTGGATTTTGATAGCTCGTTCATCGGCATTTCATGTGTGTGTTACTTCACTTCATTTTAATTTCGGTTTACAGAAACATAAATCAGTCTCCAAGATTGGAAATGGTAGCAGATGGTCACCAGATGGCCATCAGAGTTCATCAAAGTCCACCAAGCACTTTTAAAAGTGGACCCAGATGCAACTGTTTGGGGATATAAGCGTGGGTTGGTAAATGCTATTTTAGCCCACAAGAAGACAGATGACATGCAGTTGTCTTTGTGCTCCTGGTGGTGGAGTGAACCAACACAGTAAAGCTCCGTAAAGTTGAGGAGAACTGCAGATTCAGGTGATAATTCTCTGTAGGTTCACTACAAGCGATGCCTTTCACAATGTTTTACATTGTCATTTTATACATTGTGCATATTAAACCAGCTCTATGGAGTTTTTAAGTGGTCGTCTCATTTTAATACCGATGCCTCTATATGGTCTACATAAGCAAACGAGACCAACAGCGAGAAGATTTCTATTAGTTTCTAATAGTTATTTTTAATACCTGCCACCAGGTCGGATTTTCCCCGCGAAATCAGACGAAGCGGCGCAGGGGTTTGTTCTGGCTTAATTCGAGTTGCTTCAGCCGCTAACTGAAAGTCTGTCTCCAGAGCTGCCACCCGCTCTCCTTCTGGCGAAGTAGCCTCCTTACAGAGGGGAGTGAAACGGAGGGAACGTGTAACTTAATGTTAGGTGAAACACTACCGCCTTTGTCCACAGGGACCGCCAAAATCAACACAAAATGAAAAGTTCCACTGAGCGGCTTTAAAATATCGATTACAGCCACTTTAAGTACCAAAAAAAAACCCCCACATCAATTATTTGTTAATGGTTGTTGTTTGGTTCAATAATCATGTACTGCTGCAGCACATGGCAGGGATTTTAACCCACAATCCACAAGGTGCATAATTGCCATAACTGCTGGATGGACTATTTTTTAAAGTTATTATTAAACTAACATTTCAGATGGCTTATCTACAATTTAGAAGCCACCAAAACTTGTTTTTTGGGTCTCAAATCTCTTTTCCTTTAAATGTGCAGCCTTGCCACAACTTCCTGTCACACGTTTGCACCCCTGTGAAACTCCGCCACTGTTTGTTACACAGTGAGCTGTTTGTAGTGAAAACTCCACCGGAAAACTGGAAATTTCAGATGATCATATTTCAGGTACAATTGGTGGTCAGGCAGAAATCCAACCCCTCAAAAGACAAACTGTAAAAGGAGTTTCATGACGCCATGTACAGGCATTGTCCATCTGCCTGTGTTCTGTTACAACAAAATGAATTATTGAACGCTTTAGTTAAGTTAAAACCCTCCAGACTTAACATTAGTGACGCCAAGTAGAGTAGAAACAATAAAAGCTCTGCTTTATTTGTGAGGCTCCTCTTTTGATACAATTATTCATTAACCATAAAACAAGACAGACATACGAACACAAGACAAGACAGCTACTATTTAAGGCATATATTTACAGTTTGCTGTAAATCTCTAGAGCTAACAAGGACCATGCTCTCTGTACATCAAATTATTAAAATTGTTTACACACTGGCAGACACTAAGTACATGCTCAAAAGAATTTAATATTCAGCTGCAAAAACAATTGTTGAATAAAATCACGATTTCATTTCTGGTTTTAAGCAAAAATGGGAAACATGGTTATGTCCACTTGGATATTAAGTAATATATCCTGGGCAGGTTGTTGAGCTACAGACAGCCGTACATGTTCTCAACAAAAAGGCAATCTACTTTGAATAACATCATTTCTCTCCTTGGGGTACAGACATCCATTACACAGCGCAGCTTTTCTCAGCTGCTGGGCCGGAGGATGAATGGTTATCCACACAACGGCTGAGTATTGTATTACACACATTTAAACAGGTCCGTTTCACGTCTGTCTTCAATGTTTCCTTAGAAAATAATTTTTAAAAAAAAGACCAGAGCAAACAAAGCATTTCACCTCCAAGAGTGATCAGGTTTGATCAGCCCAGAAAAGTTCGGCGTTCACATAAGCTGTGTTGACCTGACTCGTTTCTGTCTCTCTTAAAAAAAGATTTTTTTTTCTTTTCAGATCTTGTTCTGATTGTTGAGCAGCCTGTTCTGGTATATTTTATAAAAATATTCTAGGAATACCTTAAAAAATATCTTGTAAATGTTGTAATGTTAAAAATTTTACATGTTATGAACTGAGGAGGCACATGATCCCGGAGGGGAAATGCTTTGTTTGCTCAAATACATTTATTGTTTCTTTGAGATATTAAAGGTTTGACTTAAAGAAAACAAAAATAGACACTGTTTAGTGCGCAATAAGATATTTCCATAGCTTCATTTTAATATTAGAATTACATTTACTTTTACATTTTGGACAAATCCACACTCTATAATTGATAAAATTGTCAGGCTTACTTTGTTTTGGGACAGGGTGAGATGAAGAGGAGGTCAGATAACATACAACGCATCTCTGTGTGGAATGATTAAAGAATGAAAATGACTCGAATGTTTCTTTTTGACAGTCCAACAAATGAAGCAAATCAGCTTTTTATATTCACCTCTAATGGCAGCATGATAAGACCACCACTGCATACTCATTTATAAGCCATGGATGGACACAGAAACATACAACAAATATTTGAAGAAACTGAGACAAAAAAAACATAAAGTCCCCCCCCCTCTTTCAGCAAAAATATTTAGCATGGTTCAACCTTCAGCTGTATATTCATATCACAAGTAGAGTCTACAACAGCAGTGAGTCACTCGAGCCTCACTCCATGAGTCAGAGAGTACCTGCAGTTCCTCGTAGGTCCCAGATTTTGTCATGCTCGAGCATATTTGGCACTCATTCAATTCATAAATTGATATAATAGTCGCAATGTTAGGCCAATGCAACCTGGATGTAAATACACAAATCTGTCACAAAAAAATGTACAGCTCAGACCCGTACATGTACATCACCCTCTGGTGGTGATTACACCCTCGTACCAGACAAAAACAAAACAGATTTTAAAAAAAAACCAAACACAATAATAATAGTAAGAGATATTACAGTTTTCTGATTCTTTCAGTATTTTGACAGAGATCTATCATAGCATGGACAGGAAGTTGAGGTTTTACAATATGTCACTTTTTTTTGAAGATGATGATGTACAGAATTACTTAAGAGATGATGACGATGACTGATGAAGATGATGTGTAGCACTATGGTGCAAACCGTGCTGCTGGCCTTTCTTTCTGCTCTCGCTATATTCTTGTAATCTGTAAATCTGACTGGAAAAGTGTACAACAAAAAAAAGAACAGAAATCTCTGAAAGGAATTTTATTTTCACATTCTTCAGCACTATGAGAAGGAATGGCAGCTGATGAGAAATCAGGGTGGAGTGCACCATGGCCACGTGACATTATAATGACAAACACACTGTAATCTTTACTCATAATTAACATTATATGCTACAGAACATATGAGTCATCATTCAACAACCTCTTTCAGTCACATTGAGTTTGGCTATTTCACTGCATCTCCTACAGATTAGTAAGACCATGTCTCGTAATCTCAACAAATGATTCATTCCATTTTCATTTCTACAATCCTAAAGATATAATTCAACATTTTTGAACATACACTTTCTTGCCAAGAGTTAGATGAGAAGATTGATGCCACTTTCATGTCTGAACAGTAAACATGAAGCTATCGGTTAGCTTAGCTTCGCACCAAGACTACGGCTGTGTCCGAAATCACTATTTACTATAAAGCGCAATAAATTTACTGTCCGCCATTTTATTTGACTGTCCAAAGCCTGAGTGTGTACATTCATCCACTAGCACGTGACGTGGACAATCCCACAATGCAATGTGCCACATTTAATAGATGCAAAAATGACCAGTGTACCACTCTGACAGCTGTCAGCGATGACACAAAATGATGATTATTGTTAAGTGTCCAAAATCTCAATGTACTGCTCTTTACTGAGTGTATTGTTGAGTCTTATTATAAAGGGAGTGGTGAATGAGTCAGTTCAGTTATTTCGGACACAGCCTAAAACTTCAAGTAACTTCCTCTGCTGGTTGCCTAGCAACCCCCCCTGTAAAATCACAAACATGTCGTTCTTAAATTTAGGTTTTTGTATGGATTAAACAAAGGAGATATAACGTGTTACTTTGTGAGCTTTAGAGGTGCTGCTAGGTGGATTTTGAGTCAGACTAGCTGTTTCCCCTTGATTCCAGTGTTTATGCTAAGCTAAGCTAACGGCAGCTAGCTGTAGCCCTATATTTAGCGTACAGACACCAGAGTGGCATCAATCTACTAATCTAACTCGACTAGGCGGCGAATAAGCGTTTCCCAAAATGTCAAAATATTCCCTTGAAACAGACATAATTTTTAAATACAGTTATGGTGTAAAACAATCAGGAGTTGGCACTTTTTTTTCAAATACAACTTCGACGTATGAAACCACTTTGACTAAAGCCCCTTTCAACTTCATCTTAAAACTTCAAACAGGCGGTAATTTATTATTTTTTTTACGATGGGCTGCCCTCATAGACAGCAATGACAATGTTTCTCCAGGTTGAGGATGAAAGGCACAGTGAGAAATTTCTTAAAATGGATTTCAAGATACGCGTTCATGTTTGTACAGTGAACACAGAGCAAGCCCTTTTGTTAAACAACCCATACAATAAATTCAGTTAGGGGAACTTAATGACAGGAGTTGTTATCTCAACTTGTGGCTCCTTGCCCTGCAGATTACATCAGCAGAACAAATCCTACCAATGAGCAGCGCTTAATGATTTCACAGACACCTGTGTGAATTACGCCTCGAGCATAAACACTGAGGGTTATGAAAATGAAATGCTTGAGATAGTGTCAATAGCGAGCCAATCACAATGAGTTATGAGATGGGAGCTGCACTTAGTTTGAACTCGAGAGCAACGAGATCACACAGGTTGTTTTTGTGCAGAACGCCTTGTAAAAACAATTATTTAACATATCTATTTATTTTGATTATTGTTCTGTAAACACAGGAGCATGTGGCAATGACACTGTAATCACTGTTTAACTGGTTTTCGGGTGGTGGTGAGGTTACTGCGTTATAACAAAGATAGTTAACACATTTCAACATGGATTTTTTTTTTTTAAAACCACATGTAACAATATCCGGAGAAATTAGATGACACACTTTCTGATTCCTGTATGAAACATCGCCACTGGTTTGAAAAGTTTAATACAATAAAATGTTATTTAAGTACTGGCAATGGTCACCTACTGTATGGCACTGTTAATGTGACTTTAAGCAAACACAATGTCTGACAATCAAGAAAACAGGCATCTTTTTTTTTTTTTTTTT
>NTHP01000235.1:655568-668266 GCA_003416845.1 Oplegnathus fasciatus
AAAAAAAGAGTAAATAAATAATGAAATAAATAAATAAATATCTGACTAAGAAGATTGATAAATAGCCTCACAGAAATCTTCACTGCATGACTTTGCGACACACTTGATTACCCTTTAAACAGACCATTCACACCAGATAACTGACAAATTATAGAGTCGGCACATTTTATGTGAGGTTATAGCTTAATGCCACTATTTGAGGTTGTTGATGTCTCCATCAAAACATATAAATAAATCCTATCTACAACGACTGACTGAGAATGTCCATGAAATATTTGGCCCCCTGCTTTTGGTAAAAAGGATGCGGCTCCAGTGGAGTGGTACTAGAGATAAAGAGCGTTTCGGTGGTCCAGGGTCAAAAGTGCAATGTGACAAACCGCGTGAACCTCCTGCAGGTCTGGGATGATATGGAGGAGGTGTGATCAAAGATGATATGCTACTTTTTCATATGCTGCATGTGGACAGGAGGGAGCCGGAGCTCGTTTTTAATCCATGTGTGCTACTTTTACCATCATTCAGTTTAGTATATTTCTCCACCAGCTCTTCTGTTCACTTAATTTCCATTTTTCTTGGACTGGACGACACCATTCCTAAAATATGATAAAATACAATTCCATAGGATTGTGTGCAAAATGCTCTATAGGCATATAATAACAAATAATGGTCTCTTCTACCAGCCACAATATTAGACTTAGATGCTTGTGATGAGGTATGAATATTGGCCAGTATCTTGGAGGAACCATTAACCTTCCTTCGTGCCAACTCTCTTCTTCTGTAACGAGGGTCACATTTTTGACTCTCATAGTATTTTTAGTAAAAAAAACCACATGGTTGTAGAATAAGTAAATGATAGGAAGAATAATATTTGTGAGCGGAGATGGGTTGATGAATTAAAATTTGTTAATACAGTATGGCAATGACAGCTTCCACTGAAAAGAGAGGTCTCTGCTTTAAGTCGCAGCTAAGCACAAAATCATACATCATATCATATATGATTCTATGCTTATATATAAATATCCATATATCCAGCAAACAGTATTTGCAGCAAAAACTGCCAATTTCTCGAGAGAGCTTCACACCACATATCTAATAAATAACACAGAATAAAATGGCAAATTCTCCTCAGAGATTTCTCATTTCCTTTTATATGCACAGATAGGTTTCAGTAAGTTTCTAATTAGGTACCTGTACTGTATTAGTCAGCCCGACAGTTGAATGGATGGATGACAGTGAAGGGTCCAGTGTGCTAAGATGAGGATAAGCCTTCATCTGTCTTCATCGCTCCTCTTCAGTTTGAACACCGTTTACAGAGGCAGGTCTGTGCTGTTGTGGCGAGTCTTTCTGGAAGTCCCATCATCCCTGGGCAGAGCTTTCTGCAGGTTGGACATGGCAGCGGTCTTCTTTAGGTCAATGACTGCGTAGCATTCACTGCGCCGGGGTACCTGGGGGCCACATTTTTTGGGTGGTAGGCGCTGGTGCTGTGGCTGGGTCTGGGCACCCCCGCCGCTGAGGGCTTGGCAAGGAGGTTCTCCCTCTAGGTCCACCTGGATGTAATTAAGCTGCCGCGATGGAGGCATGTGGCCGTGCTCACAGCCTCCAACCCCTGACCTCGATCGTCTGCGGAAATCAAAGCTAAATATTCGCCCCCCTCTGTCTGGCTGACATGGCCGTGGATGCGGGGCACATGCGTGTCGGAGCCGGGGCGGCTGGACCTGCTCTGTGTTGACATAGTTCTGCAAGGCGTCTCTGTGGATGCCCCGACCATCCTGGTGGTACCCGTTGGGTGTTCCAGGGCCTTCTGAGAACTCGTACTCATCAAAGTCTTCCTCTTCTTCCTCATACTCCTCCTCATCCTGATCATCATCTTCCTCTTCCTGTTCGTCATCCCGCTGCAGGGCGCTGTACTCCCACACCGGCGGCAGAGAGGGCAGGTTCTCGTAGTTAAGCAGAGCTGTCCGACGATGACCTCCGCCCATGCCCCTCTCACAGGCGTAGCCCTGCGGGGGCAGAGAGGAAGGGCCGTGGGCGTGCGGGTGCAGGAGGGAGTGGGAGTGACTGTCCCCAGTGCTGCTGCTGCTGCTTGAACCCACGGACTGCGACACGCTGCTGGGACTCAGCCGCTGCTTTCGGCCGCTCCTCAGGCCGTTGATGTTCTCGTAGGTGAGTTCGCCGCTCTGGCAGCTGTCTGGGTGCTCGAGGCCCGGGTGCCGGTGCGCGTGGTGATGGTAATGGTGATAGGAGTGAGAGTTGCACAGGTGCATGGAGGGCTCGTCTCCCTCCGTCTCTGAGCCTGTTGCACCCTCTACTGGCTGAAGGTTGTGAGGATTGTGCCCATGCCTCTCCCTCTCTCTGTCTCTGTCCCGCTCTCTCTCCAGCAGATGGCGTTGTGCTGGAGTGGGTCCCAGCATGAATTTGACCTCCTGCGAGGACGGCTGTAAGAACACCTGAGGATCGTTATGCTCCTCCAGGGGACAGCACCGCAGGTTGGACTGCGGATTTCCTTGGCCCCCGACAGGCATGGCCCCCCGTGTTGTTTCAGGGAAAGTGCTGGGCCGCACCTCAGGCAGGGAGTGCACACAGTGACGCATAGAGAGATCCCCCTCCATACTAACAGTGTTTACATAGGTGTGGGTCTGCCAGGGGATAATAAAAACAGGGTCAAATTGTGAACCAGCACAGAAACAGTTAACTATAAAGAGCGTGGACAGGTCTTACCTGGTCTTCCAAACCTATGAGGCTATGTCCATGATCATCAGCAAGAGAGGGTTGGGAGGAATCGCCTCTGATTGGATAACCAGGGTATCCATTGGGGAAAGCCTGGACAGGGAACCCTGGAGCTGCAAACACATTTAAAAGAAGTGCAAGTCTGTGATCAGGTGATTATGATCAGATTATGTGTTATAAATAGTATCAAGCTTCAAAAAGGGAAAAGAGAAGTTACAGTAAATATACTTTGTCTTGCAATCAATTTATTTTGTCATCTACACTCCAGTTCTTTTGTTTTCATGTTTGAATGACTCGATTTATTGTAATTTTATGAAGTATAATTCAGATGTTTTTGGTTTATAACTCAAAAGATTCAGTATTAGTACCTGTGTTCATTGTGGTTATGGCCAAGTAAAAATAACAAGCCCAATAAAATGAAACAATATACCGTGTTTTATTTATTCCAATTTTGTTTCTCGCAGACAAAAATTAGGGATGGATCACATCGGTATATGTCAGTGGAACCTGAGGGGTTTTCTTGTCAATGACTTTTGAGAGTAATCATTTCAAAGAGAATACAAACCATGCAAACAAAATCAGAATTTTATACTATACCACAAAAATCTGTAATTTTCTCCTCACTGCTGCAGAGCACTTTGTATACGGAAAAACCCCCTCAACACATGTATTCTAAAAAAGGAGCGTTGTCAACAATAATATGATGCCAAATAAAAAGAGATGCAGCCACACCAAAGCAACCCTTTAAAGACCAGGAGCAGCAACGCAACCACCGCCATCATCCAAGACTACGAAGGTGATCCAGTGGATCTACTTAGTAAAGTTCTGCTTGCCAACATGGACATGAGGTGTCAAAGATATTCTGCTTGTAATATCAAGGTACAATATTGCAAGTTTAATCACAACACTCTGCAGTTGGTCTCCCTTTATGCCATAAAATTGTGTGCAACATATCATTTGACTCCTTTAAATTTTAAGTGCTAAGTCTCTTAAATTTTAAGAGATACTGTCACACCTTGAGGAGGCATCGCTCATTTATTGAGTGCTTATTTGAGTAACAAAAGACTTCTAATGTCCAATGTTTGTTTATCATAAATCATATTTACTCAGTTCAGCCACGTTTGGGGAAAGTATTATTATCATTATTACCACAGCATTATCTCAATACAAATATATTAAAACAATCACTTAAGTATTAAAAATGACATGACTTCAATTCCTGGTTTCGTGTCATACTGTGTTTTAGATTAAAACTATGAGGTAACATTTGCTAATACAGTAGAATGTAGATTCTCTCAACAATTTAAGATCTCACACTGTGTCAGATTTCAAATGGTAAACTGCTGCCTTTCTATGGCACTTTTTATCCAAAGCGCTTTACAATTTGCAGCTCATTCACCCATTCACACACATGTGGACAGGAGGAGCTGGGGATCGAGCCACCAACACCGTGATGAGTGGATGACCACGAGCCGCCTGCTAAGACTCAAATTACTTTTTCATTTAAACGGGTGAGCTACGACCCACAATATCTCAATATGAGAATTTTTGTCTCAATACAATCTTTATGAGGACATTAGAGACATAATAGTAACTTTTCACCCAGCTCTAACTGACTATGAAGTGAAAGTCTGCAGACTGTGTCTCTGCTCCACTTGATTTTATTTGGATACCTTTGTACCTGTGACTCAGTAGATTCAATTTAACCTGCATCTATTAATAGCTTACAAATTCTGCTAAATTTACTGCTGCATTGCTGCATGCAAGTTCTACAATTAATCTCAAGTGTATAATTAGCAGGGCTCATACTTTTGCGTGTGTGTGTGTGAGTGAGTGTGTGTGAGGTGGTGTGACTCACTGTTGGGAGTCTGTGGTGTGCGAGACATTTCCATCTCTGGTGTGTGACCACTGCGACTCATCATCATGGACTCTTCCACCACGTTGATGCTGTTACATTGCATCAGCTCCTGAAGCAGATTGAAGATCTCTTCTGCCCGGGAGCACTTGAATGCAAAGATTCCTGATCACACAAGCAAAAGAGCAACATCGATAGGCTTCAATTAGTCACCAATAACACACTGAAAAGACAATGGATGGCTGAAGGATAGATGGTTATATAAATGATTTATAAATGCTGATAACACACCATATCAATAAATAGTCGACCGACTGTAAGGTGACAAAGTTATATTTTAACAAAGGTTCCTGTGGCTAAATATTTAACACATTTTACTGCTTCAGTATATCGATTAAAACTGGCAAACGCATACTGTTTATGTTACAGTGTGTAAAACTTCTACTGAAATCAGACTTCAGGATATTTGTGTCTTTTGAGATGACCACAGTGTCAGATCATGAAGCCATAGAGTCATACAGCAAAGTTTTGCCGTGTGAATCAGCGAGAGACTGGACCCCAACCAACCAACCTGTGTGATGTGAAGACCCACTTTACTACACCTGGCAGCAGTAACAACAGATGTTTACATACGTGATCATAGTTTTATGAAAGAAAGTGAAGAAGGGCTTTGTCCTCTTCCTTCCCAGTCAGTAAAAAAGAGGGTGAGTGTGCACAGCGTACAGATGGCGTGCATGCAGAGGGTGATGTTGCACCCACAGGTGTGATTAATTTGGTATTATGATCCTGACTCGTGCGTGATAATCAAATGGTTATACGTAAGTTCAATGAATGAACTGGATGGGTGAATAGCGTTGGAAACCCCCTCCCTCCAAACCTTTCTGACGTCAGATTAGGGCGGGCAGTGTCCAACAATTTTTGTGAATTTACATCCAACATTCACACCCACTTCGAGCAGTGACTGGCCAGCTGCGTGGAGGTGAGAAATGAGCTCTCTTTTTTCATTCTTGACACAACTATGTCTTTCAATATTCATGTGAACAAACAAGTGCAACGCTATAAATGTCTTCCAGGAGAGACTGTCTGAAAATATGCACCCTATATTTAAACAATATCAGGTCTCCCAGCCTTTATGACAGCCGGCTTTTCGCTCCGCCTTCGAGTGTGGCTTACAAACTAGTTCTGAATGAGCCGAACCCGAACCTTACAGTTGTACACGAAATACCTCTTTGTCCTCCTGTGGGTCGCAGAACACGTGGTGGGAAGGTGTCAAACAAGGCGAGAAAAGATGAAAAAGTTCTGACATGCTTATCTTTTTGTCGGGATGTCGTGAGGCGTCCCAGATGCTGTGTCGGTTGTCTTTCACTATGACAAACCACATGTGATAAAACGAGTTTTTGCACCAGACGCTCATTTTCGTTCCCGTTTGGTCATTATATCAGGCTGATGTCATGTGGTCTGAATACGACATTAGCCTTTTTCACAGCAGTTATTTTGACTTGGCATAGTAGGAAAAGCACAGGTGTTACTAATAACATTAACAAGTGCTCCATTCTGTGACAACACCAGGACCCTGAAACTGAAGCAGCTAAATGGAATTCAGCCATCATTCATTTTATTATCAACACCGGAGCTTTTCCTGCCGTGACATGTCAAAATCAACACCATACAAATGGTAGATGACAATATGTATCATCATCACAAGTCTACACTCGCTGTGTAACTGAAGCAGAGAAACAGAGAAAGTGTCGCTCACCCTGCCCAGTCTGACAGCGACGACCGCTCTCAAAAGAAAACAGGTTGGAGTCGTAGCCGTAGCGTCGCAGGCAGAGGTACGGCCACCGGATGGCGTCCCTCTTACGTGTGTGAAGAATGAGCTCGGTCTGGGTGAGCTCCATGATCCCAGAGCCCAGCTCGTTGCCCTCATCGTCCACATTGGTGACCTAGGGCAGGGAGAGGAAATATAACGTGAAGACTGTTGCAATAAATTGTAAAGTTTATTACAGCATAATGACACGTGGAAACAAACAGTACAAGTGGTGCTGTTACAAAGATGATTCCCAGGCTAAATAAATCACAATACAAGACAGATCTAAAGAAATGTGTTAACTTTAAAGTTATTTTGTTATTATTTACCTTAAATTTGGTGAGATGGTTGTCTCGGATGGGGTCTCTGTACAGACAGCTCCAACAGCTCCCCATAGCTTCAGCAGGCCAGCTGAAACCTGTCACAGAAACAGACATCAGCAATTTAATGCCACTTATCCAACTCAGACAAAACAACACTGAAGGTCCACGTCAGGGAACAGGTGCACACACAAACTTCTTACTCAGTCCAGGCCATCAGTGTAAAGGGATTCACGTCTCAATCCCAGGATCTTCGACTGGGCATCGTCGTCACAAGCCAGTTAGTCTGTTGGACCGACATCTTCAAGAGAAGCATGATGCTCTCCTCCCTGAAACCGTGAACAACATTCAGGTTTAGACATACAACATATACAACCTCACCTGCAAGCAAATATCAAATGTAAATTTGAGCATAAATATAGGTGGACTCAGGGAGGTAAGACGCTGAACCTGTTGCATGTCATCCCTCCTCTTTCTCCTTTCTCCTCTAGTATTAAAATCATGATTATCAAACATTTAACATTATGACTTTTTAGCGAGAGAGTGTTTTTTAACTTATCCCTGTCTGTCAACACTATGAAATATCTCCTGTGTGTAACTAAATAATGGAGTAAATATCCTCATGAAGACTGATGAAGTCCGCGAGATGTGGTAAAAGTATTTAATACACATTATACCAGTTTCTTTGTCAGTTTTATCCTAAAATGAATCATTTCGTTCTTTCATTCAAGGTGGGCTGTCGGGTTGTAGTCCCACAACAATCCCCATGTTGCCATCAATAAAAATGATCTGATCCAGATGCTCAATTTTAAATCACTGGTATTGGCAGATAACCTGAGTTGTGGTATCGGGAGAGAAAAAGTTAAGTGGACTTTTGAGTTGAGATTATTTTGTGGCACATCACACATGTACAACCACAACTAACACAGACAAAAACCAGATTATTATAAAAATAACATACTGATTTAAAAAAAGTTATGACTGGGGATAACTAAACTAAATGTCAACAAAGGCCAGCTGTGCATCTTCAGATCAGGAGTGAGAGAAAAACACTGGATTATCACAACAAATACACAAAGCACTAAATGTTGCACTGGACACTGAACACACTATAATAACATCTCCTGGTTTCTTCTGCTCACATCTGCACCAGTGATCATCCTGTGTGGCTTTCTGCTCCCTGTCACCCTCGCACAGCCTCCAAACACATCTCAGATCAACACCGCCGCATTATGTGTGCTCTAACCTGGGCCTCCACATCTGACTGGAGATGCCAGGCTGGACTCTCTCTCTCTCTCACACACACACACACACCACATCCACAGCTTCCTTGAATCAACGCGAGCAGGCTATAAAAAAAAAAGAAAAGAAAAACTCGGCTGCATTACACACTTGTCACACACAGCCAGTGATTGAACGGGCTTTACCTCCATCTGGGTTATTTACAGCACAAAACCAAACCTTTTTTTTTTGGCTCAATTAGCCAAGCCGACGCAGAGCCCCAAAACAAGCCAACAGCGAGGCTTCATCTGCCCCATCAATGTGCAGAGGCTCCGGCACAGCCATGCTACCATGAAACCAGCACACTGACACTAAATGCACAACGACACGGTTCAATGACCATTTCTCCTCACTGGTGTGGGGATACAATAGCACATAGCAGTCAAGTGAACGACAGCGATGGTTTGCTACTCACATGTCTGGCACGGATTTTTTTTTATATGAGCCTAATGCGAAATAAGCATTGAGACTGCGAGTGGTTGTCGGCGGCGGCGGCTGCTGCTGCTGCTGGTAGCGGGATGTGGCACTTGCACGGCAGAGACGCGAGTGAAAGATGCAACGAGAGCAGTAAAAAATGTTGTTATTTTTTCCTCCTATTACGCCCCCCTACTGCAGCAGCACGGGCCTCTGCCTGTATGACATTTCCCGAGCAGCTGGGGTGAGAGTTCACCGCCAGACAACGAGGCTGAAGAGAGGCGACAAGAAGGTAAGAAACGCTGGAGGACCGGAGAGGAAAGGTGTGCCTGCCTGGCAGACGGAGAGGAGGGGCCAAAAAACACACTGGACTGAGCACCATAATCTATCACTGTGATTTTACTGTAAATATTGTTGTTGTTTTTCAACACGTGAGTGTGTGTATGACTTTTTTTTATTTAATGCTTTCTTTCCCAGTGTATCATTAAAGTGCCAGTCCACTCAAAAATGTGTTTTGCGTATTATTTTACAGCGAGTTTGACACTAAAAAGGCTGTTTTCACATGAATCTGCTAAAGGGGGAAAGTCTCTCTGTGCTCACTGTAAAGGAAAAGTTCGACATTTAGGAGGTAAATACCCCATTTTGCTTTCTTACTGAGAGTTAGCTGAGAAGATTGATACCACTTTCATGCAGAGCAACAGCCAGCAGGTGGTTTAATTTAGCTTAGCTTAGCATAAAGACTGGAAACAGGGGGAAACAGCTAGCCAAGCTCTGTCCAAAGGTAACAAAATTCACCTTCCAGCCCCTCTAAAGCTCATTAACTATATCTCGTTTGTTTAATCGAACACCCTTTTAATAAAAAAAACGCAGCGAGCTGCTCTTTTTTAAAATTGTAATCTTCAGCTAAAAAGGCAGTGCGGTGCGCCTCGCGTTTTTCAGGCTGCAAAACGCATTCTGTCTGATCGGGGCCTTAGGCTGTTTCCAAAATAACTCCCTCATTTACTCATTCAGCTATATAATAGACACAACGATTTACTCAGTAGTGAGCAGTACATTTTGGATACTTAAAGGTGATATATACAACATTCAGAACCAGTAGTTGTCGCACGAGAGCACAGCATCTCAGACCAAAACAAATGGACACACTTCATTTAAACTCGACAGAAACAAAATAAAACTCACCAAAACCGTCTATAAATAGTCTATAAATAAATAGTAATAGTAAATATTCAACTTGAGCAAAAAATGTGCGCGTATCGCAGGGCATTGCAGAGTGTAGTGTGGGGAGGACTGGGCGGAGCGGACCAGCAGAGCCTCTGCTTGCCGACAGACAGCTGCTGAGTGTTGGGGAGCTTTGGAGGAGAGAGCCGAGAGCAGAGCCGGAGCTTCTGGAGTAACAAACACCCAGAGTCACACCAGATTCTGCTCTGATCTGGAGCCGTTTACCAGCTGGAGGAGAGCTCAGAGTTTATTTTTCAAACTTTTGGGATTAAAAAGTGGATTTATCTCCACTCTTGCTTCTCAACCTGTCTGCAGCAGCGAGCTGCGACATCACAACTAGTTTGGCGGCCAGCCGTGGTTCAATATGCAACTTACAGTTTGTGTGAAGTTTGATGTAGAAACATGAAGCCTCCAGTGCACACACACTGAGAATGGACTTCACAGTGAAATAAGAGACATCTTGTGTCCAGCAGTTAAACTTTTGAAAGGAAACACATTTGCATGTTCATGGATTCTGGATTTTTCAGTTAAGGGGAATGATTAGATGTGCTTTTAAGTTTTTTTAAGTAATTTATTATTTATTATTTTTTTGGCAAAACCAGATCAGACACATAACTGGAGGGGATCTTTAACTATAGAGACAATTTTACAATTTCACACCAACATTCCTGTCACAAGAATCACAATACATATGGCACAACAACAGCGTAACCATGAAACTCAGTGACGAGCACCAATATCATTCATGACTACCTGACTGATGCCTCTTAAAAAGCTGTTTGAGCTCAAGTTAAAATGATCCCATTCATAATTCAGTTTGAGTTATGTGGGTGACAAGTTCCACATATTGATCTCCATGAACGGAAAAGGACATCTATCTAAGCTGGATTTACGAGAGGGCACCTCACAGTACCCCATATAGACGAGAGGTACCACTCTGTCACTGGGCACCTTAGGAGCCTGGTTATTTAGGCATTTATGGATGAGTTTAATATAAGCAAATCAACTTAACATAGTTTCTTAAAAACATGGAAGTGCAAAATTTTAATTACACAATTATATTTCCCCTTAAGAAGCTTGATTGTTGCAGAAGCTGCTTTTGACAAGGAAGTCTCACAATAACTTAAATGTGAAAAGATCATGAAATGTAAAAAACTGTTTGCAGCATAAAATTATGAACAGTCTATAATGAGTCTAAATATATGAAAGTTTTAAGGCCTGCTTGGGACTTGCACCTAAGTACATCTCAGATCTTCTGACACCATATGTGCCCGGTCGCAACCTGAGGTCCTCAGCCAAGGCTCTGCTAGCCATTCCTCATTGTAGGCTGAGGACCAAGGGTGACCGGGCCTTTTCAGTTAGGGCCCCCACTCTCTGGAATAACCTCTCTGAGGAGATCAGACCAGCGAGCTCCTTGTCCTCTTTTAAATCCCTCTTAAAAACATATTTTTTACAAGTGTGCTTTCACAGGGTTTGTGGTCTGAATTGACTTTTATCTGTCACTACTTAAAACCTATTTTTATACAAAGGCATTCTCTTAACTCTTCTTTTATTGATTACTGATTATTTTAATTATTTCATATTGTTTTATTGTATTTATTTTACCCTTTCTCATATGTAGCTTTTGCTCATTGTTGTATAACTTGTAAACTGTTTTGTACTTGTTTTTTATCATTGTTTGTCTACCATTTTTATTGTCTTGTCACTTTGTTTTGAAAGCTGCTATACCTATAAATAAAGTTTATTATTATTATTAATATTATTATTATTATCATTATTATTATTATAAGTTTGCTTTGCAAACGTGCAAACCATTTGAACATGCTTTTCAAGTTTTACCAGAAGCGTATTTTAGCATTTCGTAGAAACTTGCTGAAAAAAACCAAACCCCACAGTGGAAAAGACGCTAACTATGAGAGGAGGGGAACCATCTTGACGTGTTTTTAATCTTTGCTGTCGCCCATCCAGTCACGTACCCAGCTGTGTGTGTTTTGTAAGCAACGAGGAAATATGCAATAACTGGCCGAGCAGGAAGTAAGGTAACGGTAGCGGGTGTATTTTGTGACCTTTGGACTTTAGGGACCTGGTTAAAAGCGTTATAAAACATATTTATTTAGCTACCAAAACACTCAACTGGCCGTTTTAGACCTCTCTTGACTTTGTCCTGGCGACCAATCGTTGCTAAGCACGCTGCGACGTCAGTGTTTGGCTCCGTGTGTGTGTGTGTGTGTCGGGGAGTGTCGGCGGAGTGTGTCATTGACCACACTGATAAGACTGCCCTGCCCGTTCAACCAACTTATATCACAATACAACAGCATGCCTGAAGATAGCACTGTAGGTGTGCAGCATTAGTCCGACAAAGCGACTTACATACTGTACGTTACTGTGCGGAGGAGCTGACAGCTGAGTGACAAGTAAGTAACATGTCACAGCTTATAATCAATATATTGACAGTAAAATTAGCTTGAAAGGTGACTGTGCGCTGCCTAAACTTTCACCCAGATCCTTTAACTGCTGTATGAGTCCTACAATAAGTGCGCCACAATGTCTTCCCACATAAAACGAAGACAGGTTAGCTTAAAATTAGCATGTTTAGCTGTTGTGTTCAAACGAATATGATCGTTTTTATGTCGTTCACCGCCAGTCGCGTGACTCTGTGAGGTTTTGCCAAACAAACACACCTGTTAATGGTTTTCTAACGCTCATAAATCCATGTTTTTGAGTGTATTTTCATACCTTCTTAAGCCTTCAGCCAGTGGTCGTTATTATTGTCAAGACAGCGTGAAAGTCAACTTCAAGAAACATGAACCTTGCTCAGTTAACATCACGTGTGTTTAAATTCAGTGACATTGTGCAGACTTTTCAAGTCAGCCTGCACTTACAGTTGAATTGGTATCAATGGTGGAAGAAGAGGTATTCAGATCCTTCACTGAAGTAAAAGTACTAACACCACACAGAGAAAATACTCCACTACTATAAAAGTGCTGCATTCAAAACCTTACTCAAGCAAAAGTATGTGAGTATTATCAGAAAAATGTACTTAAAGTACTCAAAGTAAAAGTACTCATTCTGCAGT
>NTHP01000235.1:668273-681705 GCA_003416845.1 Oplegnathus fasciatus
CAGTGTTTTATTATATCTGATGTTTCTGGATTAATATTACTGCTGCATTAATGTGTATGTTGTTACTGCTGTAGATGTTTAAAGTTGAGCTCATTTTAACTACTTTGTATACTGTTGGGTAGTTTAATAAGCAGCAATGCATCATGGTCCATAAAATCATCATATGTCCTGTGAGAAACATGTATCTCTAAAAAGTCAACTTTTCATGAGTTTCAAAAAAGCAGCCTGTTTTGAGCTTTGTGACAGTGTATTTTACAGCTGATCCAAGGAGGGTTTAAAATAGTTTATTTAGATTAAGAAGTAGGAGAATTTTCTAAAGCCATAAAGGAACACTTCATCCTTCAGTTTATCACAAGCATTCAAAATCACCAAATTTGGAGATACGTGGTTTCCACTGAACAGGAAGGGTAACTAAAGCTGTCAGACAAATGTAGTGGAGTAGAAGTATAAAGTTGCATAAAATGGAAGTACCTTGAATTTGTACTTAAGTACAGTACTTGAGTAAAAGTACTTAGTTACATTCCACTTAACTTACAAAAACTGGAGTAGACCTCAACTGTCTTAACATACCTCTCTCAAATGTAGCTCAACCAATACTGCATTAATGAGGCCGACGCGTGTTTAAAGCTGCTATAATCAATATTTTGATATTAACAATGGATGACACAACTACTTGAATGTGAATGGGGGTCACTAGAAGTGATGAACCCACAGAGAAATTATCACCTGACTCCACAATTCCCCTCAGCTCTGCAGAGCATTAAAGCATCTTTCAGCTCATTGTTTTTCACCGCTCTCATCATTGTTGTTTTGACCAGACAATCGACGCAATCGTTCAGTTCTTGAGTATTGAGGTTTGATATCCCAGCAGAGGTTAAACAGCTGTGATGTGTCCTGCTCTTATCTCAGAACATGTGGCTGCCCATGCTTGGAATGACCGCCCTGCCACACCTGGGAGGGCTTTATGGCGGTTACGTTACACGCAAAGAGGTGAAGACCTGGTACCCAACCCTGCAGAAACCCTCATGGCGCCCACCAAATGCAGCATTCCCTGTAGTGTGGACCTGTCTGTACACAGGAATGGGGTAAGCATCATGGTGACTGGGTCCTGCAGTGTTTTATTCTCTGTGATGCAACCTCATTATCTAAATTATCTTATTTTAAATTTTGTTATGCAGATATGGCTCCTATCTAGTGTGGAAAGAGCTGGGGGGTTTCACTGAGGATGCACTGGTTCCACTGGGACTTTATGGGCTGCAGCTAGCTCTGAACTGGGCCTGGACTCCTATCTTCTTTGGTGCACACAAGCTGAAATGGGTACGTTTAACACGCAAACTATTTTAACTCGAAGACCAAATGGGAAGATTATGGGGGTTGTAGCGAGTGTGACAGCTCAATATCCATCATCTGTGTCCATTTAACACCCACTCTCTGCCCAATTTAGGCACTCCTTGAGATTGTGTGTCTCACCGGGGCCGTCGGAGCCACCATGGTGTCTTGGTATCCCATCAGCCGCACAGCCACTCTGCTGATGGCGCCCTACCTGTCCTGGCTGTGCCTCGCTACCTCTCTCAACTACTGCATATGGAGAGACAACCCTGAGAAAAAAGAAGAGTAGGAGACAGTTCTGTGTGCTTTCAATACTTAAATTTTAAATAATTTGAATGTCCAACTGATATCCCCGAGGGTTGATACTACAAGATCGTCAAAGACCAATCAATAGATGCAAATATTCTGACTAAAGTGGGAAAATTATTTTAAAAAATAATGAGGTCATTGAGAAATAGTTGTCATAGTTTGTACAGCAGACTTATTTGTTTACAGTCATCTGCAGCACCTGAGGTGGCAGCACACCACATCTGATGAGGATAAGTTCAGTGTTTGACTGCCTTTGATCTTTTTCATGGTTTTGTTGCCTGAATTTAAAAAAGTGCATTAATTCAAAGCTCTTAAAAATGTGCCAGTATACTATTAAGTTTGTCAATATCCATATTGGACTCAAAAATGCAATATTGATCAGGCTACATGCTTAAATTGAAGTGAATGAGAATCGCCTTGTCATGTGGATTTGTAAAAACTGCATTTGTTTGCTTTTTTTTTTTATATAAAGAATGTCCAACGTGTGCATTTACATATGATGAAGAGTGTTGTGTTGTAGTTACTGCTAGAACTCAATTAAAATAAAGATGTCTGTCACTATAGTGAACATGTTCATTCAAAGTGGGCCACTGGCTCCACAGCATTTCCTGGCCTCAAATCATCTTGCATAGAAAATGAATGCAGTAAGTTACATGCAGTGGAGTATACACATTTTAAATTTGGGAATAGAAAACGCTGGTATCAGATCGGTAGTCGGTATCGACAAATATCCTGAGTTAAGGTGTCAGAATGGTATTGGGAGAGGGAATTTGTATTTGTATATCATGGGCTGAGAGATAATGTCATCTGAGGAAAAACGTTCGTCATGGTCAAAAAAATGGAAAATCTTTCTGGAAAAGTTGTACTAGATGCAGCCTTGTGGCACCGGCACTTGAACCAGAAACAATCCACTAAATGTATTCTAATAACAGAAAATGTGTAATATTGCTCTGGATCTGAATCTAAATAAACACAGCGATAGACAATTACAGGATGACTGTATCAGGTTTGTTATCGTTTGAGTAAATTCTGTATTCTTGAGAAACTAATGAAAATATTCAAGAACATCCTATTATGTTTAAATCCTTTCAAAAAAGAACCAAAAATGAAAAACACTTAGTCTTTCCTTGGCCCGTGGCTTAGGTTTCCACCAAATTTCATCAAAAATTTTAATCCTCTCTTAAGACAACATGACTAACTGATAACATAAAGACAGTGGAGGTAAATATTATCTTGCAACTAGAGTCTGTCTATTTAAAGTATTTTTAGTCTATGTTTATGAAAGGAATCCATCTCCAAATCACCCTTCTTTATATTTTGTTATTGTGACAGAGTTCAAATAGTTCGTAAAGTCCATTACAATAGATCATAAAAACAACATAACAGTCTATAAAGATACCAACAATAAGCTTTATTTCTATACATGCAGTGAGAAAAGAAAAGAGGAAAGAGAGAGAACAAGTTATTTTTCAGGAGCTTTCTCTGGAACGTCTTCTGGTGATTTGGAGAATCTCTCCATCAACGTCTTCCACAAACCCTTTTTTTCTTCGTCCATCTGTTGCACATTCCCTGCACAGTGAAAAAACAAAAATTAACTCTAACAAAAGTGTGTTTCATAAATAGTCAAACATTCATGTGAAAATGTGGGTCCATACCTGACAAAAGCACTTTACACTCTTCCACCGTAACTCCAGTAAAGCTTGTGTCTCTAACACGAGGAAACTGTGAACAGACACAAAGACGTGTTTGCATTAAATACGCTAAAGTTTCACTCATAAAACTGAATACTGGAGGAGTACTTTTTTTCTTTTTCTGCATATTTTCCTGTTTTAAAGCTCAAGGGAAAAGTGTTAAACATTTCAACGGAACAGTCTTTTTTTTTTTTTTTAAAGAAATTAAGTTTCACAGTAAAGAAATATTGTATGTCAGTGCTGGTCCGTGTTATTAGTAAACAAGCCACATTAGTTCAGAGAGACCTTTGTACTAACTATAAAATATTTTATGAATAAATGCAAAAAAGTAACTGCCACAAGGTGTTCTTTTGAACATGATGGAGAAGTTATTCCTTAGCTGATACACTTCATGTTACTGACAGCTCTGGAGGGGAATGTTTGTTATAATTAATGTTTTAGGCAAGAAAATAATTAATTAAAATAGCTCTTTATGCACAGATATAGCAGATACAGTTACAGGAGCACGTAAGATGCGTGAATATATACTGTACTTACTCGTTGTCTGTAAATGTTGCCGTTAATGCGTGCCAAACTTTCATACATATGGTCGCACTTCTCTGGATCAGAGATCTGGTGGGAAAAACGTATTGATTGGACAAATGTCAAATGCTAGGAACACAACTTCTCATTGAGAACAACGTAAACTTAACAGATTCCATAAAAAAATACAACTTCAGAAATGTTACAACTACCGACATTTTATAAGAGAATAGAACAGAGGAAATTATTAAACAGATCAAATGTTTACTTGAATAAACGTATAGTATAGTAACATAGTAACGTAACAGAGTATTATCTGCAAGTATCAGTATCAAGAGTTGAAGTAGCCCCTCACTGTTAAATAATTTATATTATTGGATTATTATTACTTTTATTATTATAACATAAATGTGTAAGCAGCAGTTTCATGTTGCAGCTGGATGAGGTGGAGCTACTCTTTACTACTTTAAATACTGTTGAGTAGTTTAATCTATTACAATGCATCATATTTTTAAAAATTATAATTTTGGATTAAAATGTTGATATTAATGAGTGTGGATTCACAAATATATCTCATGATTTATATATAAATGACTCTCCCCACTGTTGTTGTGTGTAAAGAAAATCCACATAAAAAAAGCTTCACAAATGTATTTCTGTCGCACACACAAATATTTCTCGTTTTAAATAAATGTAGTAGAATAAATCAATAAATCAAATACTTTTAAATACATGTGTTTGTAGATTTCTACTATATTGAAAAATATTTTTGTGGAGAGAGTCATTTATATATAAATCCTGAAATACATTTGTGAATCCTCCTGTGTGCATTCATTAATATCGAGTAAGGATGGTAATGGACAATATACGATTTTATTGCACATCGCAATAAAAAACACTCATGATAAATTGATTGTAGTGAATTTCCATTATCAGGATAATCGTAAATATCCTTACGAGTGAATTGAAAAAGCTGTCTAGCTCACTGAAGTTCAGTAACAGTTGTCTGTACCATTTGAGATCATGGTAGAGAAGTGGAAAATAGAGCCTCACACAATGTTGCTATTTTTTTATTTATCCTTTATTTATGCAGGGGGACCCTGTGATTTATGATGACCTTATTTAAGATTGTTTGTTTGTTTTTCACTAAAAAATAAGTGTGTCGTATCTGTGATGCAATAAAAATATTTGTTTCTTAACAAAATGTAAGGTAAAGTGATTCCAGTATGTTTTAGTGCCATTTTTAGAGTTTTAAGCATATTTTGATGATTATCGGGATAATATCGTGAATCGCAATTATTTTGGCCTGGATAATCGTGACGTGAGATTTTCATATCGTCCCATGCCTAATGTCGAGACACATCTGATTCCACAGTAACAAGAACTTGCAGAATAATACAGTATATTTTGGTTGTGTTTGTGTTCATGTGTTTATGTTAGAAAAGAATATCAGTCGATATCAGATTGTTTAAAACTGTCAATTATCGATATCAGTATCGCTTCAAAAATCTGATATCAGTCAAACTATAATAACTATCCTTAATATAAATTAGGTTAAGTAAAAATTACAATATTTATTACCGACATGTAGTTTAGTGTAAATATTTATCTACATTCAGGTACCTCAAAATTGTACTCATTATTGTACTTGTGCCACTTATGAAACACTGTTTACATGATGCCTTTCTAGCTGCTTTAAAATGTCACAAACTAATATAAACGTTAGTTCATTAGCATTAGCATTAGCAACCTTAAAGCTGCATGTATAATGTTACCAATAAAGAGGCTTCACAGGTATCAACCATCGATCAGGGCAGACAAGGTCGACGGCTGTTAGCGCTCTTATCACCGGCTGTCCTCCTCACGATTATCCGCTTAGCTTAGCTCGGTGTAGCAAAGCGAGAGCTAACTGTGTCCATTAAACAGTACCTGTGTGTTTTCACCCTCACGGAAGGCTAAAGCTACTCTCTGCCGCAGAAACGTCCCCAAATCCCGGCCTTTCTTGGCCTCGTCCCGCGGCCATTCCTCACACAGCTTCAGGAACCGACGGTACCTGGTGGCAGACATCTTTGAACATGTAACGCTAATCGCGTTGGTTAAAGACGCCTGAAGCTTGAGCTTTATCTGTCGCCGTACTGGTGTCACACCTAAACCCTCCCTCCTCCTGTCTGCTCCCCTCGTTGCTGCTGTCGCTTCACCTCACGTTAGCAAGATGAGCGGATCAGACGGCAAAAAGGGCCCTTCTGCCGGTGTGATGGACTGGATCGGGTCAGCTTGTCGGTTCGCAACAGACAGAAACGACTTCAGAAGGTGAGCTAATGTGGATAAAATGAGGTGTAGCTGTTAATGTGTTTGAACTGTGTGGTCGTTAGCCCTGTAGCTAACGTTAGCACATACTGCGTCAGAGAGGTTTGCCCTTGCCTCGTCCAATCTCTCTCGCATTTCTTTTGTCGCTATCAAGCTGGATTACTAACCGGACAAAGAGGGCAGCTGCCCCGGGGTCCCAGAAATCCAGGGGACCCCCAAAAAACTCCAGGCCTGCTGAGTGTCAACCGGTAGTTTAGTTGATAACTTGCCCCGGAAACTGCACCACTACAGTAAAGTATTCAGTGCCATGACCTTTGTGGATCCTGCTTTATCACCTGGATCTTGAGCCCTGTCTTGAAGAGGGTCCTAGTTTAAAAACATTCATTGTTTCAATTTTGTGATAATATGGTGCATGTATATTACAGCTACATCGAGAAATTGACTGGGCTGATATACTGGTTTAAGTTATTGCACATATGTAGTTATTGGTGCACATATCAGTCGATAAGTAACAAGAAATCGCCAAATGCATGAGGTGATGATGCCTTGTTTAATGTATATCTTGGTCACGTGAAAAAAACATTCAATGGATCCTCATTTAAAATGTTCATGTGTGACTGTGGCCCCAGTGTTTGAGAAGTATTTTATAATCCTCCACAAGCTCAGATCTTCTACTGCTGGCCTTTTTAATACACACAATTATAAGCACAAGAAAATAGGCAGCACAGCTTTTTTTAAACTATGCTCCAAAATGATGGAATACTATGATATTTATAAATGAATGTGTATAATCACAGCGAGCCTGTACCTGCAACAGCATAAAAAAGCTGTACACAATGCTCTGGTCAAGTGGAAGAAATGGGGGTTAATGGGGGCCCAGCAGGTCATTTTTGCCCCTCAGAAGGTTAATCTGGCCATAGTCATTATGTAGTCTTTTTTGATTTTCAGCTGACCAAAGATGTGCTGTTTGTTTAGTCTTGTAAAGATAAATCATCATTTGTTACTCAAATCTTGTTATTTTTTTCAGGAATCTTCTGGTCAACTTGGGCTTGTTTGCAGCTGGTGTTTGGGTTGCACGAAATCTCTCAGATTTTGACCTGATGTCTCCTCAGCCCGTGACATAACCTGGTCGCAATACACCACCGCCAAAACCAGGATCACGGTGAGATCATCTTCTTTTACTAGAGCGAGAGGCATTCAGTTTGCCAAAGTAATGTGTGTTACAGTGGAAACCTTATTTATCATGAAAATCTTTCGTTTTAGGTGTCTCGGACCAACAAAGAAGAAACGAGGGACGTGAATAAATGATCATGGAACTTTTATGACGAGTTACACTTTGAAAAGAAATCATCTTGTTGACCTGAATTAGCTTTACTTTCCTGTAGAGTAACCTATTGCATTGCCATTGTATTGTAGAGAAATAATTACATTCAGTCAGTTTCTCTGTTCTCATCGGCCCATATAATTGCTTTAATTTAATTTTTAAATCCTCCAAACATGTCTAGTCACTGAAGTGTATTACGTTGGTACGTTTGAATCGTGTGTGATGTGATTTCTGCAGCCATGTCCACTCAGGAGCTCTTTGTTGCCGCAGCTTGTAAATGTCTGTCTGCTGGTAGAAAATCCCTCTCGGTCCCTCGGAGTCTGGACCTGGCCGCTCAGGTCTCGGCTGTTGATTTGGGATTGAAACCAGCTTTGCTGTACGACAGCAACAGCGCCAGTGCAGATCAAGTGCAGCGGTATTTGAGCTCTTTGCAGTCTTCCCAGCTCGTGTCTAAATCACTTCTCACACTGGATTTAAATGGAAACACTCTTATTGTTAATCCAGTTACGGTCAGGTCAAATGTAGAGCAGCTGATTCGCGGCGGCGACGTGGCTGTGATCGATGTCCACCACTCGCTGGAGAAACCCGCCGTCGCTGACCCGAGTCGGCTGAAGAGTACGGCGCGCGATTTACTGCTTCTCCTGAGAGCGTTCGAACACCTGAAGGAGGCGGAGAAACCTCATTACGTTGGAGAGAAATCAGAGGAGTGGAACCTGTGTACGGTGTTTGGGCTCTTATTGGGCTACCCCATCACTTACTGGTTCGATCAGACCAAGAGCTTTGAAAACTGCCTGTCTATGACTCCCCTGATGGTGACCACAGCCTCAGCAACCTGGCAGGTGGACACCGCAGGTCACAGATGTTGTCTGTACTCCTTCAGCGTTCCAGCTGTTCTGCTTGAAGAGATTCAGTCCAACCTGGAAAACTGGAGGCTTTGTTTACAAGAAAGGTTTCAGCAGCAAAATGTCCTGAAGGATCTTAAAGTTTGTCAATCCACACTCACTCTGCCCTCAGTCTGTTTGTGATGCATATGTTTGTCTTTAAAAGAAACTGTTATAGAATATGTGGGTTTACTTTATCGCTCCAATAAACTGTGTTAAAACGGCTGTTTATTCATGAATGTGCAGTGGTATTAAAACACTGGGACACAGTGAACACACACAACCTACATTATGACAGAAGTAACTGATTAAAGTGACCAACTCACATTTCAAAAACTCTGGATGAGTGTTATTTTTTTTTTCAGATTATGAGCTTAATATTAAGTGAGAACAACGCTAACCATTCCACAGTCATTTTCAAAGTCTACAAAGTTAACTGTTTGTATTCTGGTATGTAAAATGTTGTAGTTAAAGTAATAAACTGTATGGGGAGAAACATGATGGTACGCTTCTTAGATTCACAGCGGTAAATTATATGATTTTATTTAAACAGAACAATACTTTGATTTGAAATGATCCTACTTGGAATCCAGTCTGAATAAATTTAAACTCAATATTAGTTCAGTAAACTTCATGAAACCAATTAATTTGAGTACTAGGTTACATTACATTTGTGGTGTGTAGACTTAAAAGTCTATTTGACCACCAGTATACAGATAAAAGGCCCATGACAAATAGCAATAATAGACCTTTTTCATGGCATAGCAGGAAAAGGTGTAATTAAATTAATGTCTGCTTTGCATTTAGTTGTACCAGTTTGAGGGAAAACTATATCTGTGTTCTGACCAACAATACAAAACAGAGAGGAAATGAAGGAGCTCCTCATAGCTGGAAATAAATTCAAACAAATGCATCATTTCCTGTTAGTATAAACGTGTTTACTGGTTTAGCTTACTGAGACACTTAGTATGTAGCCATCAATAATGTTATTAGTTCCTCATGAGCCTTTCCTGCTGTAAAAAGGTCTATTTAACTCAAATCTTAATAAGTCTGCATGTTACACTTTTTGTCTGAATCATCGTTTATCTTAGAAGCCTCCCTGTGCAGCTCGAAGCTTGAGATAAATTGATAATGTGCAGCATCAGGGGATCAATCTACGATATTATCACCATTTGTATTACTGACAAATGATGACAGAATGTAAATATTGTTAGGCTTTTTTAAAATATGCATCTGTTGACATTGCAAAACCATGTATTTGTGGAGACAGACACTGTACACCATGACAAGTTCATGTATAAAGTGCTATAAGGTATTTATTCATTTAAGTCACGTAAAACAAAGTAACATGTTTTTGTCACGACATTTCAAATATAAACATTGGCATCAGTTTTAGGTAAAACAAGATCCACTGCTTTACAGTTTGCTGAAGAAACAGTTTGTAGCCTCAAGCCTCTTACTTGTACAGTTACATTATTTAAGAGAAAAAAGGTCCACTGTATGTATACCTATCAACAATCTCAGCACCGTTCTATAAAAACATGACTAATCCATTCCAGGATAACACAGCTAACTCTTTAAAAACCCGCTGATTGCAGTATATTTTGTATAATCTCTTGATTAGTTTCCAAACCTCTGTTAAACACCTCTTACCTTCGACATGATTTTCATGTTTATGCAATAACAGCTTAAACTTCCTCAAACATCTTGTAGTTTTGTTTCACAAACAAGAAAACAGCTTAACCGTTTTTTTTTTCCAATTCAATAGTGTCCCTAATAGCTTATTTAATTTAAATAAAAGCGGCATCAGTTAACAGAGCCTGGGAAGACAAACCATGTGGCTGACTCCTCATTTCAGCTTCCCAGTTGACAACTCAGAGATGTCAATTCTCCTTTTAACAATCAATTGTTCTGCATAAAATAGATGAGAGTAGACGTGTTTTTGCTCAGCTTTGATAATAGCAGCAAATTCCTCATAGAGAAGTGTAGATGCTCCTGGCTCCTTTAAAAAGTGCCAAACAGCCGAGATCCTGAAGTTAATTATGTTGTTTACCTGTTTAAATCTGAGGTAGTTTGACAGCCTTTTGACTTAGTCGGCACAGAATATCCAAACTGCATGTCCATGACAGTCAGAGGGGCTGAATGACTGACAGCACTTCACCACAGCGGCCGCTCACCTTCAGCTCGGCCAGGTGGTCTGCCCTCGTGGACCCAATGTTCAGGATGGCGACTGGCATTTTCCTATCACCTGCTGCCAGTAAAAACCTGTATCCTGAATAAACCTTTGGAGTAACAGAGAGGGACACGATTAAATATATAAAATCCAGAAGAACTGTGTTGGAAACTCGTGTTATTTTGACCGAGGTGCATTTTTCTAACCTGTAACGAAGACCCCACGACTAGCACCGCGTCCGACTCCGCCAGTCTGTCGTGCACAAACTGTACTGTTGCCTTGTTGACAGTGTCTCCAAAAAACGTGACCTCGGGCTTCAGTATCCCTCCACAGTCCTCACAGGAGGGAACCCTGAAATGGAGGACCTGCTCGTCCTCTATGAAGACATCACCGTCCGGAGCCACGGCGCCCGCCTGCGCCCTCCAGTCTGGGTTTAGTGCTACAAATCGCGTCTGCAGCTCCTCCCTCGCTGAGATGGCACCACAGCCTAGACACACCACCCTGAGGACACATACATGAACATCTTTAAACACATTTTATAGATAGGCGTGAGGATGGTGACTTAAAGGGTCATTTCACACAAATGACAAAACACATTTTCTCTCTTACCCCTTGTGGTGTTGATAGTTGCAGATAGTTTTGGTTTTATTTGTCCAGGTTTTGAGATGGTGGTCTACTTTAGAAGACCTCACTGTGAACAGATGTCTTTGCAACTACTTTATATGGAAGAAATAGACCCTGTGCAAACTGTTGACAGGGATGTCTGTGGAGTATCCAGAGAAACCAGGACACTTTTTCTTGGAAAGACACGTTGCTACTGAACTATTCAATCAAGTTTTTAAATGTTGTGGGCACTACAAATTAAATTCCACTCACCTCTACTGTATTTGGGTGGCAGCATAAATTAACCTCAAAACTGAAACTATCTGCATGGCTCGATACCACAAGAGGTGAAAATGTATTCTTTATCATTTGGCTGCAACGATTAGTCGATCAATCGATTAGTTGTCAACTCTTAAATTAATCAGCAACTATTTTGATAATGGATTAATCGTTTTGAGTCAGTTTTTTAAGAAAAAGTGTCCAAATTCTCTGATTTCGGCTTCTCAAATGTGAATATTTTCTGGTTTCTTTAGTCCTCTATGCCAGTAAACTGAATATCTTTGGGTTGTGGACAAAACAAGACATGTGAGGACTCACCTTGGCTTTGGGAAACAGTGATTAACATTTTTCACCATTTTCTGGCATTTTGTGGACCAAACAAACTAATCCATTAATCAAAATGATCCAACAGATTAATTGATAATGAAAATAATCGTTAATTGCAGCCCTAATATTCTGCTGTATTTTTACACTGTTTATTATTTGTGTTTAAACCACATCTAATGTCTTATCGTGCACAAACATGTAACAGTAATAGATTTTCCTTTTTCACAAAATAAAACAAACCTGAAGACCACAGTCTTGACAGCTTTTGGACCAGGTTCTGGTTTAATGTGTCAGGTGTGTCTCACCTGTGTGCACAGCCGTGGAGCTCAGTCAGTCTTTTCTGTCCTGCCTTTGAATGAAGAGCATCCACATTTTGAGTAACCAGCCAGTGCAGCTTGCCTCGGTCCTCCCACCGCTGCAGGGCCCGGTGTGCAGAGTTCGGCCGATGGGAGGAGAACTGCGGCCACCCGACGAAGTTTCTGGCCCAGTAGCGCTGACGGGACTTTGCGCTGCGGACAAACTCTGCGTGCTGCATGGGTCGTCTGTCCGTGCGAGCGTACAGCCCCACGCCCTCCGAGCGGTAGTCAGGGATCCCGGACTCTGTGGAGAGTCCTGCTCCGCTGATGACAAACAGGCGTCCGGCTCTGGACACAAAGTCCTGCAGCAGCTCAAGGGAGTGGGCTTCAGTGGTGCTGCAGGCGGGGACGAAGCTCAACACACCTGCAGGGACAGAGGACGCCCTCCTTACAGGTGCTGTGTGCAGTGTGAGGATCCGCCACGGCAGCCTCATCTGCAGCAGGACAAACACACACAGTCAGCTAGCTAAGAAGCGACACGACCCCAAGCTAAACACGACCTTTAATTACACTATAATGTTCTTATAAACGTTAATACCGACAATGAATGGATATATGAGGGGAAAATAATAAAATATAACAAGAAAGACTTGAAACAGTGACTGGGGCTACTTTCCAAATGTGCACGTTTCAACCGAAAAAGCTGGCTAACGCTACAGTTACAGTGTCAGCTAGCTAGTTAGCTATGTTTAGGTACGTTTACCTTCTTATTGAGTTACAGCGGTAGATCCAGTTTAACTTACTGTAGTAGCAAAGTGTCAGCAGCTACAAAGACTTGGTTGAATAACATGACAAACCACAACAGGCTGATATAACGTAGGAACCTTTGTCCGACTGTTGCAGTGACAGAAAACGGAAATACCAGGTTTTACGTGACACCAGTCGCGCTGTAGTCTGGGAGTTGTAGTCAAAGATTTTAAGCTCATGGTTGCCATGGTGTTCGGTTTTATTTGCCAACATTTACTTTTTTTTTTCTGAAGAAATTAACTTTTTTAAAATCAGTTTTAACATCACTGTATCTTTTTATTAATACTGTGCAGCCATTTATATTTAAATCCCCAAAGGGATCAATATCTTTAAATTATTTATAAAAGTGATTACCTAAACACATAAGTAGAATAACATAATACACAGGTACATATAACTTTGTTATTGTGAATGGAGCTCTTTAGCTCTTAATTCACTGGTATCTAGTCTCTCACATACCTCTGATACCTTTGTTATTAACTTTTAGAAAAGGTTTCATTTAGACTTCGGTCTAGAGCAGGGGTTTTCAAAGTCTGAGACTGTGAGCCTCCCCTCAGACATAGATTGGAAAAAGGCACCCCCCC
>NTHP01000235.1:682661-712894 GCA_003416845.1 Oplegnathus fasciatus
ATTAGTGTGAATGCTGATTCAGCAGCATTCACACTATTGTTATTGTGTTTCTTTATTATTATTATTATTATTATTCTGACTTCTTATTCTTCTTCCATACGTTTTTCCGTCGACTACTTCTTCTGCATACTTTCAACTACAGAAACCATTCAAATATCAAACTGTTCAGCTCTTTAAGGACATTTATGCTTGTATTTTGCTCTTTTCTACCTTTTGTACTTTTTAAAATATTCAGCTTTTTTCAACATTTTTTTACAATGCAAGTGAATGGAAGAAATCTTCAAATCCTCTTCAACTTCTTCCACTTTGAAGTTCCACTCCTTCCGCATACTTTCAGCTACAGACTCCATTTCAGCTTTAAACTGTTCACAAGTCTTTCAACTATTAAACTTGTATTCAGCTTTTTGAAATCTTTTACAGTTTTTTCAATATCACAGTCTTAGTTTTGTGCTTTTTTCAGTCCTTTTCTGAGTTTATAATGAGTGTGTATGGGGCGGAATGTTCGGAGCTAGAGTGCGTGACATCATCACTAGAGTGGAGGGCAGCTGTAAAATCTTCTTAAAAATTTCCCTTAAAATTGCTCTTGTAGCCACAATTTTCACCCTTCATACACAATTTCCCCATCAATCAGTAGGAAATTTTGTGCTGGTCGCAGAAATGTGGTTATGGAAGCCAACTGACTTATACTATCGGCTCGAGGAACCTCCAAGCGACAGGAACAGCAACCAACTGCCGCATTTACTCCCATATTAAATGAGACCAGAAAATTTGGAGGAACACAAAGTGCACCAGTTTTCTAACCTGCTCAAGTGACCACATTTTTTAACCCTACAAACATAAAATCTATATCACTGCGTTCACGAGACTCTTATCTCTCTGATGGTATCTTCATTTAGCCGATATGAGTTACGCTCATTTACTTAGAAGCAGGAGTTTGGGGAGTGTATTTAGGCTTCATTTCTATTAAATCAACTCTCTTAGCTGTCTTAAGTGTGGTGTGTGTGTGTGAGGCACCAATCACCATAGCAACCAGTGACTCAGCAGTCGCTGGGCGGAGTGTGTGCGTGTGTTTCTGTGTGTGTCACTGTGTGTGTGTGTTACTGTGTGTGTTACTGTATGTGTGTGTCTGTGTGTGTGTGTGTGTGTTACCTGAGTGTGTGTGTGTGTGTGTGTGTGTGTGGCCGTGTTTATTCACTTAGTGGGGAAATAAACCTGATAANACTTTTCAGCAATGCTTTGCAATTCATTTCAGCTTTTCAGCATTCACATGCATTTTCTGCAGAAAATGCAATTTTTCTAGTTATTATTATTATTAGTGTGAATGCCGATTCAGCAGCATTCACACTATTGTTATTCGGTTCTTTATTATTATTATTATTATTATTATTCTGTAAGTTTTTTCAGTCGACTACTACTTCTGCATACTTTCTGCTACAGAAACCATTCAAATATCAAAATGTTCAGCTCTTTAAGGACATTTATGCTTGTATTCTGCTTTTTTCTGCCTTTTATACTTTTTAAAATATTCAGCTTTTTCAACATTTGTTTTACAATGTAAGTGAATGGGGAAAATCTTCAAATCCTCTTCAACTTCTTCCACTTTGAAGTTCNGTTTCACTACTGCTTCTGCATACTTTCAGCTACAGAAACCATTGGAATATCAAAATGTTCAGCTCTTAAAGGACATTGATGCTATTGCTTTTCTATTTTCTACCTTTTATAGTTTTTAAAATATTCAGCTTTTTTCAACATTTCTCTCTGTCTGTCACTCTGTGTGTCTCTCTTTATGTCCGTCTGTCCTTCTGTTTCTCTGTCTTTCTCTCCCTCTCTTTGTCTGTCTGTCTGTCTGTCTGTCTCTCTCCTCTTCAACAAACTCCATTTTGCAGTTCTACTATTTCTGCATCCATTTAAGTACAGAAACCATTAACATATCAAAATGTTCAGCTCTTTACAATTTATGCTTCTATTCAACTTTTTTCTACCGTTTATACTTTTAAAAATATTGTGCTTTTTCAACAATTTATTACAATAGAAGTGAAAACCATTGGCAATATTACAGTTGAGCTTCCAGCTTTTTTGGCAATGTATTTCAGCTNTTAGCTTCTTTAGATAATGCAGTTTAGCTTCTAATTCTGCCAATTTTACATTTCAGCTTCCAGGTTTTTCAGCAGTGCAGTCAATGCATTTGAGCTTTCAGATTTTTCAGGCAATTCATTTCACATTTCTGCATTTTCAGCAATGCTTTCAAAATCATTTCAGCTTTCAGCATTCACACGCATTTTCTGCAGAAAATGCAAATTTCTAGTTTTATTTGATCCCCTTAACACTCAACAATTGAGCCAAGATATTCCAATATTGCTGTTTGACACAACTTCAGACTACACCAAATACATGAAAAAGGCCTGTCCTGGGGCATTTATTAGTTTCTGACTCTGAGAAAGTGGTAAAAATAGTCTGTGATCTCCTTTTGATAACTAATGTAATATTTTTTCACTTCCATTCACTGAGCCTCCCCTGAAACAGTTTGGAGCCCCCCTGAGGCCTCCTACTTTGAAATCATGTGGTCCAGATAATCCAGGTAATATAGAAAAAGATGACTGAATAACTTTACACCTACTTAACTGCATTACAAGGCTAAGTATAATGCAGGAGGCCTATCTGAAAACAGCTGTAGTAAATTTCCTTCTGTGATCGACAAACAGTTTGGATATCTTTATTCAAACCAAAGCTTAAAATCTCAAACATTTAACATGTTATCAAATGTGGAGGTCCTTTGAAAATATGTGTAAAAATGTATATTCTCCAGGGCATTTATTTCAGAGCTGCTATAACACCAATGAACAACAGTAAACTGCTTTAAAATGGCATCCCAACATATCTTATGGTTCCCAGTCTATGAGATTTATTAACAAATACAGTAATATAACTGGTGCATGTAAAAGTGTAACATTTACACATTTACACGTCACATTGTCATATTCTACATATGTCAAATTCTTTTATTTTACACTCATATATTTATAGTGTCATCATGTCTTTTTGGATTTACCTCAGTGTTAAGTGTCATCTCAGCTTCTTTGTGTGAGGCTTTATGTTTGGCAGGGATTTGTTGAATGTGTTTTGCATTTTTAAAAGACGCACAGATTATACACAATAATACATTTTAAGTTATAATGACATCTGAAAGTTGCTTATGAAACAAGACCTGTGAAAAACATGAAAGCAATAGTCATGACTGCAGCCCAACCCTTGTTGTGCATAAAGCAGTCAGGCAGCAGAGTTCAGACTTAAATCTGATAATGATACCAGTGACGGTCTGCAGTCATCACATGTGGACGTTTGTGGATGAGTGTCACAGGGAAAGGTAACGTTTCCTCCTGTGTGTCCGTTAGAATATGCTGCACACGTCCTGATTACAAAACTCCAGGATATCTGTTGTAAACAAAACAGATGTAGACATTATCATTATGTGTGATAAGGTCATTTAATTATATGTCTGACAGTCAAGCAGGTGTATTTGATGATAGTCGTACCAGAGTGCGTGCAGTTGAAGACAGTTTCTGCGTGGTGGTAAAACTCGTCTCCGAGGATGGAGCGGTAGTCCATGTGGCTCGTGTGGACTAAACACTGAGTTGCGTCTCTGAACAGCAGATCACTTTCTCCGTATTGCTGAGACTCAAAGAGCTTGAACTCTGAGTTTGGGTTGGCTGCCAAAGTTTCCTGTGAGGTTGTGGTAGAAAAAAATCATTTTAGGTATAAAAAGTATTTGTGATCTCTGATCGTTTACCTACTCTGCCAAGCTTGGGAGGGCGGTTCCAGATTGTCTGGTCTGAAAGGTTATGAAGCCTTGTCCCATTTTTCTAAATATATTGGATGGAGACTAGATTCTGTTGTTTAGACAAGACAGCTAAGTAGAGCTATACACGCCTTTGTTTGTGACCTAGTTATCTTGGGTTTAACTAGACTGTTGGCATGGTTGTTTGTGAAGCAAAAATCTATGTAACCACTGCTGTGTAGAGTCTTGCTCCCTGGCCAGAAGAGGGTCACTTTTAAGACAACGGAGTCTAATGATAGTGTTTATGTATTCATCAAAATAGAGACTGGCCTGAAAGTACAATTTTTATTCATTAAAGGTAAAAAAAATTAAATTTTAAGAGTAAATATCCACCTAAACACTCCCCATTTTCTCTCTCTGCAATGCCAAAGATCATAATTTAAATGTCGATCAAGGCCTTCCATCTGTTCCCCGTTTCTATTTTAAATCCAGAGGTGACCGTGCTTTAGCAGCTGTAGCTCCTAAACTTTGGAACATCCTTCCCCATTCCTTCAGATCTGGCGAATTTGTTAGGTTAGCCTTTTTATAATACCCTCTGATTGCCTTTAGTTCTGTTTATTCTGATCAGTTTCTTTAACACTTGCCTATGTATCATGCCTATGTATGTGTATGTGTGTGTGTATGTATGTATATGTATGTATGTATATTTGTATTTGTATGTGTGTATTTTATCCTATTTGTGAAGTGCATTGTAACTGTGTGTTTTAAAAAGTGCTCTATAAATACAATTATTATTATTATTATTATTATTATTATTATAACTGTCAATATTCATCAGAAGAAGCAAAGAACTGGATCTTTGGCAACAGTTGCTGTTGGCAATGTGGTTGTGACTCAAGCTGCTATTGGACCTCAGTAATGTTTTGGTACCAACTGAAATGTGTCCATAGTACAGAATAATCGAAAGCTGGCATCAGATGTCCGGTCAGATTTACACTCTTGTGTCTTTGATCAGATAATTCCTGATTGAAATCAAAATGTAGCTAATTTTAGTCTATTTTATTCAGGAAAATAAAAATTGTCTTTTTTTTCTTTGTTATTTAAAAAAATGTGTTTATATTTCTCCAAGTAAAGCAACTGTGAGCTGAAATAACCAGGTCCTAAATGGAATAACAAGCACTGTGGAGTTTTGCATGAGACTCCACATTAATTAAAGACATCTTTAAGACCTTCATACCTCATTTGTCCCAAGCTGCAGTTTTAAGGGTTTACTTTAGTCACAGAGTGAGGGAACTTGGAACTATTCTTGATGACTTCAAGAGGCAGACGGTCGGCCGTGATACTAAGTGATTTAAAAACACTCCCATTTATTAAAAGAATCTGTTCACATAAGCTGACCTGTGACTTCATGAGGAAGTCGTACACTCGTGCCGTGAGCACTGGCCGTGTCATGATGGTGTTGGGTGGGATGACTCCGAGGTTACAGCTCTCCCACTCTGACAACGGGGCCCGACGACCGTCACCACACAGCAGCTCAAAGTCTGAGGATGTCCACCCCTCTGCCCAGCCAGTGGAACTCAAACCTGAAGCGCAACATGACAGAGATATAGTGTAACATAATAAACACAAAGTATATGTTAGCATCATTTAATATCTCACTGAGGATGTTGGCCTGAAGGTTGTGCTGCTCAAGGAAGGCCACGTCACCGTAGCTTTTACCACTGGGATCTCCAACCAGACACCTGTGAAGAATGAGTAAAGGGTTAAATAATGAAGAACTAGTAAAGGGTTAAATAATGTAGAATGAGTAAAGGGTTAAAGGGTCAGTTCAGCAAAATTACATTCAAATATTTTCTCACTTAGCCCGAGCAGCATCCAGTCACACAGACAGTTTGGGTTTTATTTGCCCAAACTTTGAGATATTGGCCTCAAAAAACAATGGAGGCAGAACAATTTTCACTGGAACTACTTTCTACCAAAAAAATAGCTGACAGTGTATTATCCAGAATGATGGGGACACTGTTTCAGGAAAGAGGTGTTGACTTTTTCTTAAAGCAGGTATCATTAACAATGGATCAAATGACTTCTTGTATGTGAAAGGTGTCGCTCTTAGTGACAAACTCACAGATTATTATCACCCGACTGCAGCTCCTCTCAGCTCTTTTTTAACATCTTTCAGCTCACTGTTTTGGTTTACTCTCACCGCTCTCATCAGGGTCACTTTCGGCCGCAGCAGGCAGCTGTTTTCTAATAACCAAATGGTACGCTACCTGCTCAGCACCAATCAGCTGATGGACAAAGTTAGCGACTAGCTGGTGAACAGTTGTGGAGCATTAGCAGCTAAAGAGCCAAATATTTCCCTCAGGAGTTAGTGGAGACCAAAATGGAGCTAAAAGGAGAGTGAATATTGGAGGTTGGAGAGAAACGCGACTCCAAATTAATGCTAATGTTGTGTAAACATGCAACTGTTTGCTAATAAGTTCGCCATATCAGTTTAAAAGATGATAAGTTTAAGTTTGTTTATTTGTCATGTGCACAACAATTACAGTGAAGCAGTTGTTGTTCTCAGGCTCCCTCCAACAATGCTCAAACTAAATGTACAAAAGAAAATCACACAAGTAAAATGTGAAATGAGAAAAAGAGAATCTAAGACAAGACATAAATAGTGCAAAAGTTAAAAATATAGGAATAAAATATAATATATATATATATATATATGTATATATATATAAAATAGAATAAAATAAAATAAAATATGTCAGTGTCGTGTTTACAGCTGCCCCCAGGTGGCCAAAAATATGTTAATGCAGCTTTACGTATAATTTTTCAAATGCTGTGTGCACCATAAACCTTTTACAACGGTGAAATTGGTGTGAAAGACAAATATCTTAAAACCAGGACAAATTATTACAACTGTATGATAATAGTAATGGCTGGAAACTACAAAAGATGAGTGAGAAAACCTGCTTTTTCATAATTTTAATAAAAACAGAAAGCTCTGGTTCAGGTAAGCCACTACGCCTACCTTAAAGCTCCCATGTTGCCATAGTAACGCTCATTGTGGTTGTCGGCGCAGCGCTTGGTGGCAGCCTCCCCCGTGCCTCCCATACACACTTTACACAGATTCCCCTGAGAGCCAGGAAGACAGCCTTTCCAAAACACCTGGTTGTACACTGAGGAAACACAAAGAGGCATTCTGCAGCTACACAGTGTGTGAGGCTGAGTGTAACAATATAAAGTTGAATTCTGGTGAATAAGTTCAATAAAGCTTTTTATGCAGGACTCCATAAAAAGTACCTTGGTTTGGATCACAGGGGGAGCTGCTGTTATGCTCCAGGCTCAATGTGTGTCTGTACGGCAGCAGCCAGCCTGCTGGGCTGTACATGTGGCCGTGACAGGAGCGACGGCCTCCGAGGTTCCCAATCAAGATGTTTCTGCTGGAGCGCTTTGCCACAGCAACACCCACCACCGAGGGCAACACTGAGGAGAGAGACAGTGGCGAATTCAGCGAATTCAGCTACAAGTTGGTCATTTACTGCAGTGTTTGTGTCTTACCATCTGTCTCTAAGTGTGTTGATCCTTCAGCAGGGACACATTTTCCTCCTGAGAGTCCAACAGAAACACAGTTTTTAATCTAATCATTATTTTTACAATTAATTATTTAGTTTATAAAAAGTCCAAAAATAGTGAAAACCCTCTTAAATTAGAGGCCCTTTTTTGGGTGCTAGAAAGTGGCTAAAGCCAGAAATACCTTCAACGGATTTACCTCAATTAAAATATCTTATTCTTAATATTCAACTTTTAAGTCCATTATTTGTTTCATGGAAGATTTTTTTGTAGTGAATTGAATATTATCAGGATACCCCTTAACGTTCTGGCTCTACTTGCTATTTTTTTTTAACTCTTTCTTTTAATTTCTGTGTTTGTATTATCATTTGTTATTACTATTTTTATTATTATTATATTTATTATTAGGGGAAGTCAGGGCTTCTACATTTTGTTACAGTGATTATGTTATTTGTACACTACCTTATTATTTCCTTATTATTTGTACAAATCCAAATAAAAGAGAATAAAAAAATAAAGGAAATAGTAAAAACAAAGGCATCACATTTTCCCAGAGCCCATAGTAACGTCCTCAAATTTCATTTTTAACAGTCAAAAACTCAGATATTCAATTTACAGTCATATAGAAATAGAAAAAAGCAGAAATGTTCATATTTGAGCAGCTGAAACCAGCAAATGTTGGAATTTTTGCCTCATAAATGACTTAAAAAAATTCAGTTAATCTAATAATTGATTAAGCAACTAATGAAGACCATCAGTCACTAAGTGGCCTCTTCGCTGTGTGCATGTGTATTTTGAGAGCAGATTTTAGTAGAAAAGGAATATAAACAGTCTTACCATAATATTCTGTGACTACAGGGACGAGACCACATTTTCCTGCGATGAAAGAGTGAGTTGCATCCAGCGAGACGGCGTCCACCTCGTCCCTCTGTAGCACATCAGTCAGTGATGTTGGAAGAGCGTCTCTTAAAATCCCGACATCCTGTGATTTGTGCTTTAATGACTTACCTTAATTTTCTCGATACAGTCGCGCACCGATATCGCTTTAACACACACCAGCGGGTCTGACTTTATACTGAGAGCCCACTGCTCACACTTCTTCTGCTCTGCGTGGCTGATACAGCACCATCGCACCACACTGTCCTCCAGTGAACTTCCTGCACACAAACAGGTTCAGTGAGGTCATAAAACCACAGCCAGACTGTTTTGAATATAAAGATTAACAACCGCACACCAGTGTGGGTAAGCACCTTCATGTCCAAGACCTTTGAGGAGGGCCACATAATCCAGCCCCAGCACCTGACTGACATCCATGTCATCTGGCAGAACAGCTAGTTTATCTGTCACATCTTTGAAGAGAAGGTCGTTCTCTCCAAAAGAAGACGAGTTGAAGAGTTGGAAGCGCTGCCTCTCTCGTCCTCGTTGGCCAAACAGCATCTAAACAGTAACAAAGAATCCTTTAATCTTTTTATTGGGGTAAAAGGACATTTACGGATGTTCACAGTGGAAACAAAATGTTTGATATTTGGGGGAGAAAGTGGGAAAAGAAAGCGACTGAACGAAGACTTTACCTGCACAGTCACTAGAAATTTGCGAGCAACCTTGCGAAAGTTAAATCTGGTAACCATGCCGCCTCCTGGACCACGTCCCAGATTGCAGTTTCTGTAGTGGCTGAGGGGAGCTTGTGTGCCGTCTGTACACAGCAACCTGAACCCATCTCTATGGCTGTCTGAGGGAACAAACAAGAACATGAAAAGAGAGAGAAAAAGCAGATGTTACAATCCTTTAAAAAAAATAAAAAGGAGGTTTTCAGTTTGATTCTGTAAGTCAGCAGGATGTTGTATCGTTCAGTGGTTTCCAACATTTGTTGTCTGTTGTACAGATGAGCTCAAGTAAAACCTTCACCTACACCACCTGTTATGTCCCAACTGTGTTTTACTAAACTGATTTTAAAAACTGGGTTTTATTTAATACCGTTAATTATATAAAAGTGGATATTGTTTAGGTTTGATCTCTTTGTCTTTATTTAGCAGGTTTTTATCAGTTTTGCATTTGTACTAGTACTGTACTACTACTACTACTACTGTACTACTGTCACAGGTAGTCTCAGGTGTTACAACTGACTCAGGTTAGTGGTAAACTGTGTGCTCAGCTTATTGTATCGGTTAGTATGACAATTATTATACTAAAGGTGGAACTGTACTCCTTTTTGTTTGTTTATTTTCCTCCTAAATACAAATATTAATATAAATATTTATTTTTACCAAATCATAATTTTTATTTTTTCATATTAGTTGAGCAACTCCACAATCTTTCTAAGTATCCCCAAGGTGCACATGTACCCCCTGGTGTGGAATCACTGGTGTAGTTAAAAGTCGTTTTTCTTCCTCATTTCTAGTATTTTTTGGGCATTTCTTTTCCAGACAGACAGAAGAGAGCTGACAGGAAATAAAAAGAGAGAGTTATGCAACAAAAATGCCTGGCTGGACACAAACCGGAGGCGTTGCAATGACATCAGAAAAGTTTTCCTAATTGTTACAGAATACATGGATAGTAAGATACTATAAAAGTTCACTAGAAGATATTTTACCTTCAATACTTTCAAGAGCTAAATGGTCCACAAATGCAACATCTCCTGCTCCGCTCCTGAGACATCTGTGACGGAGCAAAAGAGGCAACAGAAGGAATAAATGTCTTTGCTGTTTTCACTGTGTAGATGTTTGAAACATAGCGAATGTGAGTCATAAGTTGAGAGCTTGTTGATCATTTGTCGAGCCTGACCTGAGGGCCCCTTGGCTGTTGTAGAAGGGCTCACTATGGGAAGTTTCGCAGTGGTAATTCTTCTGGCGAATGTAGGACTTCTGGCCTTGGCACAGAGCGCACAGAGGTGGTGCCATGGCAGCAGCTCCGGGAATACAGCTGGCACTGAAATAGGTACTGACGTCTGCTCGAGAGGAGAAAAACAAGTCAGGGGACTGAAAAAGGGGAAATGATAGACGAAGAAACTTCCACACTGTACTGTTTTCACTGGCAGCTGATTGTAATCTCATTACCCTGACTGAGCGGCTGTTCCTTTGACCAGCTCAGGTAGTTGCGGGACAGGAGGAAGCCGAGCGGGAGACTCCATCCAGCCGTCCATCGAACCCCACTGTGGCAGCTCCGGTGGCCCTGCAGGGACCGTATGTCCAAACTGCTGTTTCTCACCACGGCCACAGACAGGATACAGCCTCCTGCAGGACTCGGTGTAGACACAGACGGACAGACACAGACAGGTAGACTGACTCAGACACCAGTGCTGAAGAGACACGCTGAAGTGTCTCAGAAATGTGAAGTAAACCTACCGTCACTGTATATCTCCTTGGCAATGGCAACGAGGCCGAACTGCTTCACAGCAGAATAAACTTCTCCTGCATCCAACGTCACTATATCAGCACGGTTAGCCTGAAACAAAGAGTTAACACAGTGAGTCTCAATATGACAGAGAAGACCTTATTATAGTGGTGGTCCATCACGACTCATACAGCTTTGAAGGCTTTCATTATACAAAATCATGGTGTTGCAGCATTAATTAAAACCCTTAAAAATCAACCTGAGACATTGTGTTGAAGCACCTTTTCACTTATGTTGGACGTCTTTATGAAAACGTCAATGGCTTTGGCTCTTCCTGGTTTTGATATTTTCTCCCATTCCACATACCAACCTCTGGCACTGTAAACAGGTTATCATCAAGGATAGAGCTAAACTGATAAATCAGCTGGGTGTTGGCTTATATGGTGGCTGATAAGTGACATTACATGGCAGTACAAAAATACCAAAGCTATGTTTGATGTAATATAGAAACAGTATTTCCATTACATAGTCTGTCCATCAGGGAGCACTGACAAGTTGATTTTTCAACTTTAAAATGTCCTGTTCAGTACACATCTTTGTCATCATTTTTTAATAACAAACATAAGGGATCATGATCAGAAAAGTTTATGTTAAATAATCAATATCGGCCGATATATCATTATCACATTTTTTAAATTCTCAATTATCGATATTGGCCTCAAAAATCCAGTATCGGTTGAGATCTAAAAAATCTGTTTGGCCTTATTCATTGTTGCCTTTAGCTTTACAAACCCTGACCTGACCTGCCCGACAGGAAAAGTCATCTGTGAGATTTTATACAACAAATTTGTCTTTGTTCTGAAGAGTAAAAATCCACTTGAGTATTTGATTCAAACATCTGTTTTCTATACATCTATTCTTTTTTCCAACATAGGCTTTCATTTTCAATTAATTGATGAGATATGAGACTTTGTTAAGAAATCCACTTTGGCATTAAGGGGTTTTCTTTGTGTATGTGTCAAGAAAATTGCTTATTGTATGAATTTAAGCTGTAATACACACATATAGAAACAAACATGACTTCATATGGCAGTTATTTGCTGCAGTGACCTCTTTGTCCTTTACACACCTTTTTGCTGGATTCATGACATTTAAGGTTGAAGGCTGGCTCACCCTGATCTTATCGATGCAGTCAGTTGTGCTGGACGCTCGTATGCATGAGAGTCTGGCAAAAGCAGCCACAGCAGCTGGTGGCAGCACCGCCACCAGAGCTTTAGCCAGTTCTGCACACTTCCTCTGTTCAGGATCTGACACTGTGCACCACCGCATCTTCTTAGCTAACACAGCAGGGAATAGTTCAAACAGTCCACACGAGTTAATCAGAAAATTAATATGCATTTTGTACAGGATTTGTTGTTTGTAAACTTTTAGTAAGATGCAGGTGTTTCATGTCATGCATTCATTAATTAAGACAATCTAAACCAACTTTGCATTTTGGTAAACTGTGAAATGATTTTATAACATTTATAATGTTTAAATCAGTTTTAATAAATGTCCACAAAAAGCTCCAAAAAGAGGGCAACAATCTTGCCATCAACAATCAAAAGCCAACATCTACAAAAGAATAAAAAGACATTCAACAACACAATGAGCCTGAATATGAACATAAAATAACTTTACAAAGCAAGTAAATAAACTAGTTCAGTAACTAAACTCACCCCTGGTGCAGCAGACAAGGATGAAAAAGAGTAAAATGGCATAAAGTCCTCGCATTCTGCCCTGCTATGGATCAAATCTGTCTCATGCAGTCTGCAGAGCTCAACAGATGGCGGTCCTTTCTGTTAGTCTCAAATCCCAGATATACTCCTGCATCGATTTTCCACAGCATTAGAGGCACTGGTGCTAACGGATAAATAGAAAACCTGTTGCGCAAGGGCAGCTCCTCTGAAAACAGTAAAGTCTCTTTTTTTTTTACACACATATGGAAAATATTTAGCACCATCTGTCACAAGGACGACCCCTAGCTGACGTTTTCGTAGATTTTAAGTGTAGATGTAGCAGAGAGAGCTGCTGCAAGGAACTTTAATGTTTGTGGATATGCTCAGTTAATTCCAAGACAGTTTACATGATATTTAACGAGAATAAATGGCAATACGTGGACGTTAACATATCCTTTTTTTTCCTCACAAGCTGAGTGCAGCAGAAATATAAAAGTTCAGCAAAATATGTATCAGCTGGTGAAGTTTTCTCATTCAATTCTCGAGTCAATGTTCATATTTTTTTAAGAAATGTGATCCAAGCAGGTGAACGACGGTCCAGCCGTCACTTTCGGAGCATGTGATGACTATTAACTGTCATGTTGTAAACACAGTGTTCTGCGATGAGAGTCTGTAAATGCTGGATCCTCTCCGCGTGCAGCAGCATCGTTGGTTTCCGTTTTGCCAGCTCAGTGGACAGTCTGTCGATGCGCTCCTCCAGCTGTCGACATCAAAAAACGTCAACTGTGACACACGTACAATAACTTCATACCGTCTCCCCTTACGTGACCTCTGATTGCTGCCTTTTTTTTCACAGACGATGATTTATTGTCCTCAAAAGAATGCGTGCAGAATTTAAGCCATCAGTGGAAGTAATTTGGGAAGTTACCTTGGAATAACTTTCCTGGTGATCAGCACCTCACAAGCCTGCTCTCTTTCCATAATTAAAGAAACAGTTAAAAGTATTTCCACCGATCATAAATCATGTATGTTTCTCATTTGCTATTTTTATTTGTTAGTTACAGTTAGTTGTAGTTATAAATGGTTATACACTTTGAATAAAGATGTAATAAATCATGCTTAAATCACCTTGACTGGTGCGGCCACTAACTAACAAAACGTGTTTTCAGATGAAGTATTGATGGTTTAATGCTCTCTAATCTCAATGCTTACAGATGTTTGAAACTCAAATGTGAATTGTCTTGAGTTTCAATTAAGACATTGTACCTGTATCTTTAACAAACTAATAAACAGTATCATCTCTTTAGGTGCCATGCAAGTGCTGACTATTGACAAGTGTTGACAAAATGATCTTCTCACCTCCTTCAACTCTTCACAAACGGCTTTTTTTTCCATTTGTTCGTCCTTTCCACTGGTCTGCAGCCAACTCTGTAACACCTCTTTCAGTTTTTGCCATGCCCTGAGTGGACACACAAACACGATCAGTTACCATGTAGACAATGTGTTCAACAATATAAGGAGAATGGAAACGCTGGTCTCACAGATCTCTTACCGGATCTGCTTCCTGTCCTGTTGGTAAGTCTTCATGTCCAGCTGGATGCTGAGCAGCTCTCCGGTCAGAGCTGAAGTCGGATCCGTCGCTGCATCTTCTGCAGCTTCTCCACCGGATGCTCTCAGATGTGTGTCTTGAAGAAGCACATCAAATGTTATACCATAACATTTGTTCACGTTAGCTGGACAATCATGTTACTTTATTATGAATTAAAAGAATAACCCGTACAGGGGAAGAAAAGCGCAAGTATCGTACCTGGATAAGCTGATGAGTGTTTAAAGGGAGGCGCAAGTGTATCCTCGGTCCCGGTGGTCATGAAAGCAGAGGGAGGTAAAAGAACTTCTTGGTTTTCCTGAGGAGAGCCCATGTGAGGTTCAGAGGGCGTCACATTAGATATGATGATGCTCTGATGTGCGGAGGTGACAGGGACTCTAGCAGGGTGGAGGCAGGGCGACACTGTTCGAAGGCCTTCCTGTGAAGGACATCCAAGCTGCGAGGGTTTTGGAGCTGCTTCTGCGCTGGCAACGGCAGGCTGCTTTTGGGTGCTAGAAAACAGGAGAAAAAGCTTTTGTCAGTGAGGGAGAAAGATTTTTAACATGTTTCAATTTAAGCTGATTTCTAATTTGAAATCTAGCGTTTAAAAATAATGTGAAGTATGTTGATTGTGCAGAAAAAAAACAGTGTTACTTTATTTTCAGTGGAGACTCAAACAGTTCCTCGCAGCGACGTGGCTGACGTCGAGGTGTACGGCTGAGCAGTCTGCGAAAAAATGAAAAACTTTGTAAGTCCATGTGTTGAGCACAGATTCACAGCCTGTCAGGGGCTCAGACTCACAGCTTGCTAAGCACTCCATCTTCAGCTTCCTGCTCCACTGAGTCAGACGGAGTCAAACAGAAGGTCACGCTCTTTTTCGGTGGCTGCCCTTTGACCGCTTGCTCTCTTCCTGGTTTGCACAGCGCCCGCTGCTTCCACCGCATAGCACAGCGCTTAACCACTCTCTGGAGATGCCGTGATCTCTGCAGGACACAGACACAGACTTGATGAAACTCAAATTTAATGTCTGAAATGAGACGAAATTTTACACACACACAGAAACACCCACCTGCTCTTGGCTGTGCTGTGTTAGGCTCGTTGTGAGATCGTTCATGTGGGCGGCGTACGTGAGGATGCACGTCACGCCCTCCCTCAGCAGCTGGTCTCTGTAGACCTGCGCAGCTCTGGCCGCCTGCTCCTGTTTCCTGCGCTGCTCCGTGACCCACAGCCTCCATCCATACAACACCTGCGGCAGGTTCACAAAACAACGTCAAGACACATTAAACAGGGCAAGCGCCAAGTCTACAAATTCTGTGCTCAATTTTTTTTTGCAGTGAGAGAAGAACGTGTAGGCAGGTGTTACCTTGGCCTGGAGAGTGAGGGACCAGTGCCAGAGCGCTTGCTCTGTCTGCTTAGCTTCTCTCTGTCTGTGCTGCAGCTGTTTGCAGGAAGGAAACCAAAGTCACGGCCAGTTTAAATGCACGAAATCAAACCACAGTCTGACCTTGATATCTACTCACACTGATGTTCCATATAGAAAGCTGAACAATTAGCACCAAAAGAAACATCATGCAAATAAAACAAGGCCACTTCTCTCCATTTCCTTCTCTACCTCTGGCCGAGGAGATCAATTTTAAATCGCTACCCCAGCGATTTAGTATTTTTTATTTCCACAAAAATGGGGGACATGCGAGAGACAATTTTTAAAAAGAATAGTCAAAATCAAAGCAGCAGAGGCCGAGACATCCTGACTTTTAGTTTCTAGAACGGGTCAAGCTAAAAAAAAAAAAAAGCTGCATCCTATAAAAGAGTTTTACAAACTTTGCAAAGCTTTTTAAGAGCCGCAGTGGACATTATACAGCTGTTTTTACTGGCTGCTCCTCATGACAAGTAAAGTGATCTTTATGTGTAAAATCATTTTTAAGTGTTTAAAGTGTTCGGCGTGTGAAAAAGAAGATTAACAAACCTTAATTTTCCACTGTTCAAAGTACGTCTGGTACATCTTTAATCTCAGCAAAAAGATTCCCTGTCGCTTCATTATCTGTGAAATAATTACATTTTAAGAAAAAGTCATGTTAGGGCATGAAGTCGATAGTGTGACTTTATATTTATACAAATATGATAATAAGGGATAATGAAGTCACAACCTTATTTTTATGATATTGGTCATGATGCTTAATCCACGCTTTCAGAGCTTTAGAGAGGAGTTTGGACTCGTGGCGCTGTCCGGCTTTTTCCATGCACATCCTCTCTCTCCGAGCCTCCCTGGTTTGCTTCCTCCAGTGTCTGAAAGACCACAGCAGCCACACTAAACACAGAAAACACCAAGTTAAAAAGTGTACAGCAATTCGGGTACACATGCCTAATCTTAACAGTAGAATTCTGACTCAACATTAACTTAATAGTAAAACTTCAAACGTCAAATCTGTGGTGGAATACTATAAAAACATAAAACAGACAACAGATATAACAGACTGGGCTGAAAGAAAAGTTTTGTTTTTTTTAAAGAAAATCAAGATTTCTTGTAATGAATGTTTCAAAACGTAAAGTTTCAAACTTAATTAGTAATAAACTGTGGAGAAAACCATTTCCTTGGGTGTGTATCATTTGGGTTTCCTTGTGTGAGGGTCTCTCTTCATTAGAGCCTGTGTTGTGTTGTGCATCATCTTTGAAAGCTGGCCTATCAGCTGTCAGCAGTAAGAGTATAATCAAATCAAAACGCATTAAACGAACACTTTGTAACTATCAGGCTGCAGGTGTAAGAAATGTACATCAGTTAACAAGAGACAAATATTGAAAGTATACTGCATGTGGTCATTGTAAGGCGTTATGCTGTTACCTTGATTTATAGACCTCTGAGCCCTGCTGACTGCTTCCCCCTGCTGGCGGCGCTGTGACACTGCATGTGTTGTTGCTTCTCTCCACGAAAGAAACACCTTGACAGATTCAGTGCAAAAAAAAAAGCAATAAGCGACAACAAACAGGTAACTATGATGGTTTTGCACATGAGGGCGCCAGATTGCTTTATAACCTTAAGTTGAAGGAAATGCTGAAAGTGGTCCTGTGCTCGTCGCTCCTTGAGCCTGACTTCTGCCAGCAGCACGGCGTTCTCCCTCCAAACAGACACAACCTTCCTGGAGAGAGACATGGGAACAGATAGCAGGTCAGTGTTTTATTGATCATACACCGGTCTAACATGAGTATTCCTGTTCAATACCTGAGAAAGTTCTGTTCATGTTGTCTGTACAGTTCCTCTGCGTGACCATAGATGTGAGACATCTGTAGGTGGTGCGTCTGTGAACACAGCAGGCTGCAGCTTTAACATCATCTTTCTTACTCCAACCTTTAGAAATCATGTGATTACAAAATGCTGATGTACCTTCCAGGCCACAAATGTGTGTTTGAGAAGTTTAACTTCATGGTAACGCTGCGTCTGCTCCAGTCTGCTTTTCTTCACTCGTTGGCTCTGAACAAACTGACCAAACACACAGGAGCTGCTTAACACACACACAGACCTGAAACAGGTCAGTTTCAGTCTTTTTTTCTAGCCCCTGGAGCTTGAAGAACAGATGCATGTCAGATAGATAATATGTTAAACAGATGTTGTGCAAACTGGAAAGAACAAATACAACAGAGTCACCTTTTTCCATTTTTCCACAGCCCATCTCATGCAGTGCAGGTCGCCCCGATGACAAGCCTGCTGCTCTCGATTTCTCCTGACATGCAAACAAACAAAAATATGTGTTTAGCCAACAGACCAGCGAGTTCCCCACTCAAATACTTCAGCGGCACGTAGTTTGCTTCACCTGTCTCGTATCTCAGTGCTGTTGTCCCTCCACTGTGTCACTGTCTTGTGAAGCAGTCTGTGCAGGTACATATAGTCCGAAGCCTCCTGTTTCTCCCCCTCATCGATCTGCTGCTCTGTCCGCTGCCTCCAGCGACCCCAGGCTCTCTGCAGGTGGCACCGCTCCTCGTGCAGAATCGCCTGAGAACAGCGAGTTATCTGTCAGTATCTCACACGCAGCCCGCGCTCTTAAATTATCAACATGTTTGTGTTTCAAGTTACAGCTGACATACCATCCGCTCAGAAAGCATCTGCTCCTTGTGCTTCTCTGATTGTCCCCACCAGGTGTAAAACGCCCAACTGTACTGACGCTGCCTGATGACGCAGCGATCAAAGAGATCATGAAGAGGCAACAGACGGGTCAACTCTGCAGGGTGTGGAAATGAATTACAGCAGAAACACAAATCGGGATGATAACTCACTGATTATAGACTTCTGCCTTGTGCCTCCTCTGTTTATGGAGTCTCCTCTGCAGAGTAAACTCAGCCCACGAGTTGAAACACAGAGGCAACGCGCGTTCAGCAAACCAAATGTCTGCACGACGCTCCAGTTCCTGCAGAAAAACATGATATTTTTGAGTTTGCAATCAAACTATATGCAGGAATTAGGATATGACTCTGTATTTTCACCTACTGTTTGCCTAAATTTTGAAGGAATGGAAAGGATCTGTGATATTACGCTGGAAATGTACAAAGAATATCTCTAGAATATCTATAGAAATGTGTCCTCGCCTGTTCACGTATTCGGGTCTTAAAATACCTGCATGTGTCTCTGTTCAGCCAGTTTCTCCCTCCAGTGGTGAAAACAGCTACCCAACAGGGACGTGCTGCAAAGAGAAAACTACTAAAGTCAAAATTTAAACACAAATTATGCAAACAGGAACAACTTTATATGAAATATGCGACATGTTTGTAGCTACAACATAAAGCAATTCATATATTTTTCACTCTAGGGCAAACATAGCTAATGGTAGGGATTGGGAAGTGTGAATAAAAGCACCTGTGGTTAGTCAGTGCCTTTTCTGTGAGGGGTTGGAAACTCTTGTCTTCAGCCTCCTCCAGACGGTCCTGCCACAGCGTCCAATATTTACTTGTCACCTATGAAAAATTAAACATCAAACATTAAACCTTTAGAAGCTTTAAAAACATTCCTTAAAGTGTGAAGCATTAGGACAATGAAGTGGTCATCAATTACAGTTTGATGATGATGTTGAACAGCAATGTTGTTGTTCAGTCGGTGCGTTTTGTTCCAGATGACGTTAAGATAAAGTCCCTGCAAACCAGCACGCTGCAACAAGAACACACACACACGGCGATCAACACATCAAATGATCACACTCTCTACTCAGACGCAGCTGCTTCATTCCTGGAGGGATCTCACCAGTAGATGATGAAGATGATGTTGACTTGCAGTCCTGTTTCTTTCGCCCTCTTCTCTGCACAACGTCACGTCTACTGACGAGCTCAGGAATCAAACAACTGTACTGATCATTACGAGCTCTTACCATCCCTCACTTGTGGTGCTGTAGGTGGTCTGAAAGTTGAGGGTATGTTTGTTTTATGTTTGGATTAGGATACAAGCTCTCCAGCGCTCCAGTGCTCTGCGCTGACTGCTCTGTACGGCCAAATGCCCCACAGCTTGCAACCGCTCCTCCTCGCTCCGTTTGCGATGCAACGCGCTCCTCCATTTACTCCAGCACATCATCGCCAGGCGGAGGTGGCAGGCACGCTGAGTCACGGCTAAAGAACAAAAAAAAGGGTATAGAGGTATAGTATGAATGAGCTTGTGGTTTATATTAAATGAAGAAAGACAGGTAATTTATAATGACCTTGTGACTCTTTCTTGGTTTGGAGATGAAACACAAAACTTTTCCAGCGATGTAACGTTTTTCTTTTCAGTCTGAGGACGAAGTGAAGCGCAGCTTTGGATTCTTTCTCCTTCTGGCAGCAAGCAGCTGAGTGCATTTCTTTCCACTGAAGCCAAGTCTTTGATAAAAAAATACCACACGAAATACAGAGAAAGGAGGTCAGCATTCATCACACAAAATGTTGACAATATATGATTTACGGGGTGCGTTGGATCACGTCTTTACCTTGCTCTGTAAAGTCAGCGCCCTCTGTTTCAGGGCTCGCTCCTCTAAAGCGTAAAGGTCCTGATGCTGCTGCAGCCTGGTCTGCCACGAGCTCCACACCGAGCTGCACAAGTGAAAAAAACACAAAAGCGTTAAAACCAACAATCCTCCAAGCATTATAAGCATAGGTTTGATTCATAAATACAATGATCTTACTGCAGAGTTGCGAGTCTGTTCTGCTCAAGCGCAGATTCAAGCATTCTGCTCTTCATCCTCCTCATCTCTGTGAAAACCTCCCACCTCTCCCAAACCAGACGCATCCGCTGCCTGTCAGCTAGTTAAGGACATAAAGTGGTTAATGAAGAAACAGCTGCTTGTGACATCTAACAAAACATAAGGTTAGATGTAAAATCATACCAAATGATTGAGCATTTTGGACTTTGCTCTTCTCGTCCCTCTGCAGTGACATGAACGTTCGCCAGCTGTGGAACGCCAAGTTACACAGATAATACCTGAAACACAAAATATCATCATTAGCAGACACAGCTGCTGTCTGTGACCGGCCGACAGAGGTACGAGGCTGTATCCTGCACCTGTGGTGACACTCTGCCCGCACTGTAAGACCCCACTCCCTCCTGGACGTCCACCACTCGTCTCTCCATCCTTCAAAGGCTCGTCTCAGGACCACGCTGTTATGGTGGGACCTGCAACATGCAATACCCCCCTTGGATTAGAGAGCTCAGGCTCAGGTGGGACATCTGAAAGTGGCAGACTGTGATCCTAGCTGTGAAGATATAAATATTTAAAAATGTCTCATTTTAAGGACTTGAGTGTGACTTGTTACTTGGCTTTATGAGGAAGAATTCGGCCAAAGGTATTCTGCATCCATATCTTCAGGAACTTCCTTGCCAAGTGCCTGCAGTGGTTGAAAGGGTCAGACTAAGTTATAAATTATAAAAGTAGTAAGTTGAAATACAGTAAATTAAGAGTGTCAGCACCTTATTCTCAGCTCCTTGAGTCTTCCACCTTTGTTCCAGCTGTATCCAACCCTGTAAGGAACCTTTCTGGTGGGAACTCTGCGGACTCGTTTTGTTTCACCACCAGAATTGACCCTGCTCGGTCGGGGTCTTACTGGATCTGGCTTTCTGGCGTTACTTTGCATTATATTACATCAGACCGCTCGTGTACAGAGCTGTAAAACTACAACATTACATTTGAAACGAAAGACCAACACTTTACCACAGTTTTAAGCCCTCTGTATGTCACGAAATGAATATCCTTCTTCAATGTGGGGATTGTTTGAGTTACTAACTGCCGCGCGTTTGTTTTTCCTTGTCACGTGAACGCGGGTGTGACAGTGGGGCCCGTTCCAGTTGTCACTGGCAACAAGCAGCGCCGTTGCCCTGCGCTACACACTGCTTTAATTTCGGGTTTTTGTGGACGTTAAATGTGTCTCTCTGGACGTTTCCCAAATATTTTAATTATGCTTTCAGGCTGGGACTGAGGCGGTGGTTTTAAGACCTTATCCTCTATACAAGAGTTTAAATTGTGATATATTTATTCTCGCTGCGCCGTGCACAGTACTGAAGTCAGGAACGTACCCAGGTCCTTTCAGAGTAACGGCTGCTCGCAATGCTGTTCCTGGACAGCCCGTGAGGGCGGGGTCACACGATTACACAAAGAAGCGCCAGGAGACGGCTATGACAGAGTTACAAATCGAGCAAATCCCAAGACAATAAGTAGCTGCCCCAAGTATTGCCTGTTGAATGTTCTAAGTTTCGTGTAAGTTATACCCCTACAAACCAAATTAGATTTTTGCCACGGTTTATATGGTTCTATATCATAGGTATATATTGTGATTTAAATATTTAAAAGCAACACCGCCCACACACACTAGACTGTGTAAAATTCTACAAAGGCGCGATGGGCACAATGTAATCTTTCCTAGGACCTTCTTAAAGCGGTGATCAGAGGAAAATTGCTGCTACGACTTAGAAAACAGAGAAAGAGCAGACAATTATTTGAGATTACACAGTCTCCGTGTGAATTAATTTGTTATTTGGACCTGTGTTATTGTGTTTAGTTACCCCAGTACAGTGTTTGTTTGCTGAAATCACTGCTACAACTCAACCGGCTTTAGATTTGCTACTCGCTGGGTGGGCATTATCCCCATTCCCCAGCTAGTTAGCTAGCTAGCTAAAGGTGCTAGGTTTGCTAGCTAGCTAACTACCGTGAACTGCCGCTGCTTGGCCGCTAGCAACCAGTGTTCCCCGCAGCATTCAGACTGAGTAAGTTGGCCGTTTGTGTTTGTCTAAATGTATTAGGTAGCCCGTTCTTTGTACAAATTTTATACCACAAATGATGTTTAGAGTTAACTATGTGTGGGACGTTAGCTTGGCTAACCCTCCACCAATGTCTGGGCTAATTGTTAGCGTGTATTTTCCCGAAACTCAGCAAAGAGATGATTCGTTTAGCAACATATTGGTGAAGTAGCGTCAGCGTTTTGGACTGGCTGGAGATTTATTCCAAAACAGCTTCGTCCACAGTCCAGACTCTACAGGCAATTTGTCAATTAACACTAATGCTAAACTATTGTAGCGTTAATTGACATGTCTCGTCTCATGTCAGCGGTCTCTGGCTGTTGTCAATTAACTTGCTAATTGGTTAGCAGCGTTTGTTAAAACTGACCCCATGTAAGATAACTCGACGTTAGGTGAAGTTTATTGTTAATTTGATTATAATTATTAGGTTTTGCTGCTCATGCTTGTGGTCACTTTTCTTCTGTTTTGGTTTTCACAACACTAGAATGACGCAGTGGTAATTCAACTTTACAAAAAAATGCTTTCATTGATTGAAACTAACGATTAATTGATCTTCATCAACTGAATCAGTCGGTTAACCTTTTTAAAGATCAAAGCTAAGTGAATGGATGAGCTACTGTCATGCTTGATTACTTAGAAACGTTAACTTTGTTTCCAACAGGAACAGAGTCGTAGTTGGGCAGGAAGCTGTTTGCTCTGTCTGAAATCAGTCATGGAGAACGATGCTTGTGTGGAGCAGAAGACTGGCGATGCTGCTGTGGACCAAGTCAAACAACAACCAGCAGCCATAGCTCCTTTCAGATACACCAAGGTGATGAGAAATACCAACGGTATCAATCATTTGGAGTCCATACAGAGTTCTTACTACGCACATTAACCATTCTCATATTATTATACAGGAGGAGCTTTTGGAAATAAAAGAACTGCCAATCTCCAATGAAAGGCCAGAGTGTCTCTCTGAGAAATATGACAGGTAAGTCATCGGATGTAAAAATCCACACATACATAATCAATAAAATATTTTGTGGGTCAACAAGGGAAGCAAGACTAATCTTGGATGTCCTTCTTTGAAAAAGGCAACTTTTTGGCTTCTCTTTGACGGTAATTGACTTAATTAGGTATCTGGTCATACATAGGTCTTGGGCTGATGGAAAAGCTTGAGCATTTATTTTGAGTCTGAAAAGAGTGTGCTGGAAGACGAGATTGGTGGATTATTTGATTACTTTGGGCCAAGAATGTATCAAAATTCTCAGGTTTTGTTATAGGAGAGGGTGATTTTTTTTTTTTTTTTTTTTTNTAAACGGAAAACATGAAAGAACAGGGATTGTGTTTGACAGTTGCTAGAGCTCAAGTATACAGAACAAAGCACCATGTCCTCACACGCCTCTGAAGTTCAGACCACATCTCAGCACAGACATCAAAGTATGCATTAAGTACGGCTTTGTCTAATTATGTGTGCTGCTGTGATTGTGTGAAGTGTGTAGGTTCCAATGTTTCTATTTAAAGGTTACTTTGAATGAATCGGATTATGCGGTAGAGCTGCCGTGTGCGCTGCTTTTTGGCTTCTTTCACACGCACTCAAACACAAACAATTCACAAACTTAAATTATTTCTTCAAATTTAATCTATAATTTGGATGGCGTAAATATCCTCAGGACTTGCTCTTATTTAGTAACATTTACTTCAGTCTTGAATCTCAGTGCAACCCTTAGATCCCTGAGGAATATTGACCACGTACTGTGCTGCAAAAAGCTGGTTAAAGATGGGTTCTGGCATTTGGTGTTGTGATGTCTTCTCTTGAGAATAAAGGCACAAGTAAAAGAAGTGTTTAGTTTGCAGATCGCTTGGATTTGTTATTTCTTTAGTATAGTCCGTAAATCTCCAATAGGGATTTTTCTACAGAACTTCTGAGTGTCTTATTTTGTTCACGTCATTAAATCAGCTAAGTCTTTGCTTCTACCGCCTCTTTTTTTAAATTTTTTTTTTTATATATATATATTCTGTATGGGTTGCATTCAGATTTGAGATGTGAATGACTGACAGCAGATTTTCAGGACATCTGCTGATAAATCAAATATTTCGATGTTTGTTTCGACCTCCTTTAACAACCGTCCAAGACGAGCTGTTTGAAATACCAAGCAAACTTGTGCTTACGTGGGAGTCTGATATTATTAGTTTTTTGGTCTTTCTCTCTCCTAATGCCAAATCCATCACCAGTCTATTGTGTATTTCCTACTTGAATGATTGTCAATCCTGCAGAGCCCTGCTGTTTTTCATTCCAGATATTTAATCAGGGAGTGATTTTTAGACATGATGACTGATGAATACAATGAAAAGTAGCTGGTAGGAAATAGCATTACTCCTTTTGGCTCACAAGATGAAGGTTTTACATCCATGGTGGAAGTTGTTTTTTAATGTTGACTATGCTGACTACTTTTTTTTACTTTTATTAAATGTAGTTGTTAGGAAGTACTATAATATGTTAGGATGATTAGCCTTGAATGTTTTTTATATGTACCATGTAAAATCATCTATTACCCAGTTGAGATTTTTGTTTTTGGAATCATTTTAGTCAGTTATTTGTCTTATTTTAGTCTGTAAACTAGGTGAGTGTCTTTTTTTTTTTNTTTTTTTAATTGTGGGTTCAAATGGTGTTTTGATACAGTGAAGGTGTCTGGGACCCAGAGAAGTGGCATGCCTCGCTGTATCCCACTTCAGAGCGTAGCTCTCCGGTGGAAGGTTTTAAGAAGGACTATGTGGATGATAGAGTTCCTTTGAAACGAAGAATCCCAGGTAAATGACCCAAAGCCAGAAATCTAAAGATTTAGATTTAAACCAAAACAGAGGTCATGAAATTATCTTGCTGTCTGTAGGAGGATGTTTGTGATCGAGTCATGAAGGAACATAAATGTTATCTAGACAAGCTTTCTGTAATTGTAATGCTCACATCCCCTGAATATTCAGCAGCTTATTATGCTTAAACAAATATTTGAACTATGTAGTTTTGTCTCGAGGGATAAGATGATATAAATGAGGCAGAAATGAAATAGTTGTGAGAAAATTGAAAGATCTTTTCATCTGAGCTTACTTACTAAAATGAGCCTATTTGCTGTATTGTATTCAGATCCTCGTGAGCGGTTAAAGGAGGATGATCTGGATGTCGTACTGAGCCCGCAGCGACGCAGCTTCGGAGGTGGATGTCAAGGCAATGCTGCACTTGCACCCCATGCTCGTCGCCCAATCAGCCCCCTGGAAAATAAGGAGAATGAGAGTCTCCGTCTAGGAGGGGCACGCAGAATCGGCAGCGGCCGTATAATTGCTGCCCGAGCCTTTGAGAGAGAAGCCCGTGCTGAGAAAGAGAGGGAACGTGAGAGAGACTTTAAGGATAAAAGATTCAGGGTTGGTGTTCATTGCTTTCAGTCCATTCATAATGTATTTCCCTTGGTGTTCAGACGGCAAGGCAGTCGGTGCACAGAGGTTGGCATTTCTTTGCAATGTGCATGCAAGTAAGATTGCCAAGAAGTTTATTTTACAGGATAAAAGTACCTGAAAAGAGAAATGTGCAGGTGAAATAAAAGTCTTAAACTTTAAATGTTTTTCACGAGAACTGGAGTTGGCTCACTAATCTTGTGTTTACTACATTATATAAAAGCAAACAATGTTTATTTACTACTTAGTACAATGCGGAAGGTGCTGCTTGGACTAGAGTCCTGCTTCATCGGTGGAGTTTCTCCATATAAAAAGTTTACTTCAGGAATGGTCCCATTCATTTAATTAAATTTTTAACAGCAGGTGAATTACCAACAGTGATAATGTTTGTCTTGTGTCATCCTTTGCAGAGAGATTTTGGTGACAAACGTGTGTTTAGTGAAAGGAGAAGGAATGACTCTTATGCAGAGGAGGAGCCAGAGTGGTTCTCTGGGGGTCCCACCAGCCAGTCTGAGACAATTGAGCTCATTGGATTTGACGATAAAATCCTGGAAGATGACAAGCGCAAGTCCAAGCGGTCAAGGAAGCGGCCAGAGTCTTTAAAGGAAGGCACGTCGGAGCTTTGCTCTTCAGAATTGCAGCATCATAGTGCAGTTTACCATTTTTTTTTCATGTGTTTTTGTTTTCGGTTACTTAACTGCATGGTAGTATTTGGATAACTAGCTTGGTGCAATACTTAAGATCACATTTATTGTGTGCAGCAGTGGAATGTAATGGTGGACAGGCCGAAGAGCAGGGTTTGCAGTCTACTGCTGATCAGGAAGTTCCCCACCCTGATGTTCTGCCTGAGCAGACGACCGGAGACTTCGACTTCAATGAGTTCTTCAATCTGGAGAAGACCATGCCAGGACTGGCCTCTGTAAGTACTGGGGAGCACTCTGTGGTTTTGTTGGTGATTTAAAGGTGTGAACATCACACGGGATGACATTTAAAACTCCTTTTTCCTTATATAGTATTCTAATCTAAGCTTATCAGTAGAGGCTTTCAAGTGTATCTGTCCCTCCCATTCAAACCAGACTTGCTTTTTTTTCATGTATTTATATAATCATGAACATTTTAGAGGCTACATTGACAGTTGTGGCACAGTTTTGACCAGACAAATTACATAATCTGCTTATGTTCATGTTTTATAAAAGATGGAACGAGCCTTTTTGAAACAAAGTATTACATTTGCAGATACTTCGTATCAGTACAAGATAACCTCTGCTGCACTGGCTTGACCTCACTGAACTTGCTCTGTGGTGGTGGGCGTTGTCACCGAATGGTGCACTCTATATATTTTTGTTAGTGGGCTACTGCATGGGGTTAAAAAGGTATCCACAATCCAAATTTGTGCCCATCATTATAGCTACATTAGACCTGCTACTAATTAGAGAGCTAAGTGAACCAGTCAGTTGTGTATTGACTGATTTGTGGCATTAAATCAACACGAGGCCTAACAGCAGTGCATTCAATGACTGCCCTCAATCTTCTAGCACACTCTGTGCTAAAACGATGGAAAACGCCCTAAACGTAAGTGACACCTTTGTCCTAGTACCCTTCCGTCTGCCGTTTTTTTGTGTTTCTCACTCTGTCTCACAGGCGTCTGTTTCTGTCTTGCAGATGATCGAGGATGTTTTGGGGGAGGGCCCTGTATCGGCTAGCCGCTTCAGTCAGTGGTTCTCCAGTAACATGAGCCCTTCAGGCAGCCGATCCAGCAGTCTGAGGTCCACTCCCCATGAGGAGCTGGAAAAACTTGCAGGTAAATGATTTGATTTCCTTGAAGAAGCTTCATGTAACTATGTAGCTAAAAAACAAACGGAGCCCATCTTTGGTGAAGCTGTGTTTTGACAAGTGTTAGTATGAAAACCTCAAGATCAGAGGGCTGTTGTTTTAAAGTGGAGGTCTTGGGTTTTAAAGTTATTCAGTTAATTCAGTAAATCTGCTTCACATAAGAAGCTCCTGGATTTCCTGTTGTTGAAAGTACATTTAGATATTGTGTAAAGCATTAAAAGAAACCCCAGTCTGGGGGGTGTGGCATTGGGGCTATGTCACTTTCCAATGATAGCTTGCTTATTACATTCTTGCCTTGTAGTGGTCATGCACCCAGAACATAATTTCTGTGATGGATGTCTTAAATCTTGGACTGTTGTGCTCCTCTGAAGGGCTTGAGCCACGCTGCACGTCCCCCAGCCGCGGCCCTGCCCCCTACTTCACACCTATTCAATCATCAGACTGCAGGGAGAAGGTGGACATCCTGGAGCTGCTGCACAAGGCCAAAATAGACCTGAAGCCTCTTCTTTCCACCCTGTCAGTCAACAAGGCTCGGCTACGGGAAAGCAGTGAGTTCACTAAAACATTTAAACAGTCGAGTTATACCATGACACAAATTTCACTGGGACTATAATGTGCACTAGCTTGTCTGTGATTTGTTAAACCCCATATGAGCCTGATCACTGCCTTAGATCCTCTGGACCGGACCTCCTCCTGGTTCCCAAATCTCACCTTGATACTAAGGCTGTCATCAGACCAGCATCGGCACTGCATTAAAGAAAATGCACACTCCTCATATTTGGTCTCATTGACTGAAGCCTTTTGTGTCAGGGTGCAGATGCAGAAGGCTCCAGCTAAAAAATGCAGGTCGTCCGGCCAAAACGTTGAGCCTGGCTCAGCTTTTGCCACAATGCTATGCAACTTCATCTGGCCACACCCTGCATAGGCCATTCAAATACTTGATTACTTTGTGACGTGAACGCCATCTCTCTATTTACTTTGTGATCATCCTAACAAAAGATGAAATGAGTGTCCCTGTAATAACTTCACAGTTGTTAAATCCGGTCCAATAATATAAATCTCTGCAGTGTTTGATGACTTATGAAACAGGACTTTCTGACTTGCCTTTCATAGTCTCAACTGTACCTGTAGTAGCAAGATGCAAACCGGTACAGCCCCTTGAGTATCTGAACACCTGCTAAGGGTGACAAAGGGTGCGCTTCGGATACCTGTCTGAGGGTCTCGAGTCATATGAAGTTCTCATAATGGTTTTTAATCAGCATTTTATTTTACTTAAAGAATTAAACTTTATGTAGCACTGTTAAAACAAAAGTTACCCAGTGCTTTACATCTGTCCCCAGCTAACTGTGGAGCGGTGCTCTCACTGGAGGAAGTGGAGGGAGAGATGAAGGGGATGAAGCTGGGCTCAGAACCACAGGTGCGAAAGGTGCCGCCTCCACAAAGAGGAAATGGCACGCCCTTCATGGCTGAACACTTAGAGGAGGCTTTAACCGGTGGCTCCAGCGCCCGCCCACACTCACGTGACTCAGACATGTCGGCCTTTAATAAACTGGTCAGCAGCATGAAGGCAAGTGGAACTCTGCCAACTCACCCCAAAACCAACACAAACAATGTAAGTATTTTTATTTATATTGACCCATGCTTGCACTGGATAAGTAACGATGGAACTGTTGATACAAATCTGTCCCTGTGTGATGCTGCATGCAAGCTTTTAAAGTAAAATTTCATGAATGGGCTAGGATGTGATGGGCATAAATTTAACTGTTTGAGGTTGTTTGTCTTTTGAATGTTTGATGTGTGAAAGTGTCTTTATGCAAGTCGGTTTCTGAATCTGGTTTAATTTTGTACTGAGACGAGAACCATGTTTACTCTGTAATCAGATGAATGTTTGAGGAAAATGACAATACATTACATACCTGACTTGCATGAGAGACACTTTGCTTGTGCCTCACGTGTACAGATCCATCTCAGTGGGCTTGCAGAGTTGCAGTTTTAGGAGGTTTCACCAAATTCTATATTTGATACATGTCTAAATTTTATACCTGGTGATCACTGATACTTAAAGGCCAGTTTGTATGCCATTTTCTGTTTTGATGCAATTCAAAATGCTCACCACACACTCTACATTACTTACTGGGATGGGTTTTTACAAGGAAATAGTTGTTTTTGGTTGTATTGCACCCACCACAAATTCTCTCTCTGTACAATGCAGCAACCTTCAGACCAAGCTGTGGTGACGGTGTCTGAAGCTCCAGTGCCGCCTCAGCAGCAGAAAAACATATTTCAGGTGTGTGTGTGTGTGTTGACCATCTTCTCAGGCTAATGCTGACAAGTATTTGGTAAAGGCTTCACAGGTCCTCTCGGTTCCTATTAAGAGTCGAATCTGGGTGCAAATTATATTCAGTCTAATTGGTTCTGAGTAGGGTCCCGTTGTACTACACGCCTCTGGTTTGTGATCAGGGGGTGCATCATAATTGTCGCAGGACAATGTTTTTTGCAGCAGATGGAGAGCATAAACTGAAGTGCAGGGAAAAATGACATGTATTATTTTCAACAGCACCTGCTCATTAATTTGCACAGTCATTCTGCTGCCAGTGCTCTCTGAGTCTTTTAGCGACTGCATTTTGAATGAGGTCCTCGGGTCTATTTCCAGTTTTCAACCTGTTCTGACTATCCTCTGGTCCCTTTCAGATCAGGTCTTAAAAACATTACACTAATGGTTGAGGAGTGTTTTTTTTTGTTGTTTAGTTTTTTTTTTTT
>NTHP01000235.1:718923-732488 GCA_003416845.1 Oplegnathus fasciatus
TTTTTCTCCCTTCCTTTTTAAACTGTATCCTCACCCATCCAACCTGTCACTAGGGGGGGGCAGCACTGCTCACATTGTCAATTTTTGCGGGTGGTTGGGATTCAGTTTGTTTATGTGCTATTAAGTTATAAAAAGCACAAATAGAATTAATAAATAAAATCAGTAAAACACAATTTGCTCAATTGTTTTAAATGGTGTTGTATTTCACATTTATGTACTGGATATGTGGCCTCCTTATTAGATACACCCGTACAATCTAATGCAAACCAATACAGCAGCTCTGCCATAAATTCTGCCTTTGCAAAGCTTATGTTTGGCTATTTACACTGCCAGACGTGTTTATCCAACCATGTCTTTATTACTGAGGTTGCACTTTGTGGTGTTTTACTGGACTGTGTTATATTGACAGATGTTTCTAATTTTTTGTCCACCCCGTTTACATACTTGAGGGGGGCAGAACATTAGAAGTCACTTAAGTAAAAATTAATCCAATATAACACGGCAAACTACGACCTTAACAATAAAAAGCTGTATTGAATTTATGGCACAACTGTGATCTTGGATTGCATTAGATTGTACTGAACAGGTGCACCTAATAAAGTGGCCCCTGAGTGTAAATCTGAATGAGTCTGACTGTCTATTTTCTACTGAATGTTGGCTGCACTTGCCAGGAGAAATACTGATGGTTGTGTTGCAGGTTCTGTCTAATCTCATCCAAAATATTTGTAAAACTACAACTACTAATTGCTTATGTGTAAGGATGCGTAGCACTTATGGTTGTGCTTGACATTGAACTGAGTTACCTGTTTATCCAGTACAAGTCTACAGTCCAGTGTAGAGCTAGATTAATTGGCCGATATGTATTGTGTATATGCCGATATTGGCCTGTTGCAGATATTACAGCACTGACGAGTATGTGTGGGCCAGTAATTGACAAGACATGTTTGAGGTCTTTCAGAAATATTGTCCACTATTTACAACTTTAAAACACACATCTTCACCATCATCACAATTCTTTAATAGTCACATATAATGGATTCTATCATGTGTTTTTTAATCTCTCATTATCAGAGTTCTTAAAACTAAAAAAAATATCTGCCTCAAAAACCAGTATTGATCAGGCGTTAGTCCAGTGCATCCTATCTCTGTGAAGCTTGTAATGTTCAGTATTTGTTGACACTGTCAGAGAGGTGTTGATTGAATTATGGTGGTGGGAGGGATTGTATAATTGGCTTCTAATATTGTGCCCCCCCCCCCAAATGTATGTGTGTGTGTATATGGAGTGGACAAAATAAGTGGCAGCTCAGTTTAAGGTTTAATAATCTAATAACTGATTTATAAAATAGAAAATGATGTCACTGTTCAAAAATACCAAACAAACTCCAAACTAATAAACTATTAAATTATTTCTACTAATATTAGAAGTTGATATTTTCAGTAATACAGGGTTATACAGGTATGAGGGTCTACTTTCGTTTAATAACACGGGTACCGTTTTATTGTCTTGTAGTGGAGCCGCAACTAACCTTAAGTGACTCCTACAGTGTAATGTTTTACATGTGTCTTGAAAGGGTTTACAGACTGCGCTCGTACAGAGGAAAAGGGGGTTTTTCGTGTTTGTGGTTTGGTTGGGGGAGGGGTTTTTACAAACAGACCAGGCAGGAAGAGACCTGCGTGTTCACATTTTGGCATAAAGACATAAAAGACCCCTGCGGTGCTGGGGCTCTACTTACTCCTCTAAGTGACTGCCATTACAATGCGGGAATCATTAAAATAAACACGCGTTCGGTGTCAAACCCTAGAGGGACATTTTTCACAAAACAAGAGCGACCCCCACCCCTCAAGAAACCAGGGTCAAAGTTCACAGGAAGCTGGGGGGCTGCCATTTTTCCCTGCCGCTGCTACTGCTAACGTTTAACGTTAGATGCTAAAACGACGGGGAGGGGCGGTTGGCTCTGCATTTTGTAGCTAGCTGGTATCAACGGCTCGAAATCGTTTCACAAAATCCGTCTTTTCTCCGACCGTTGTCGCTAACAACCATTGTTATTGGATGAATTCGGCATGGAGAAGGTAGCGGAGCCGTCTTGGACTTCTTCGTACACCTACCAGGTGAGCAAGCACAGTGCGGAGATGCTACACAACCTCAACGTTCAGAGGAAAGATGGAGGCAGGTTCTGCGATGTGATCTTACGCGTCGGCGAGGAGAGCTTCCCTGCCCACAAGGCTGTGTTGGCCGCGTGCAGCGAGTATTTCGAGTCGGTCTTCAGCCGCCAGACGGAGGGCGACGGCGACGCCAAGGAGCTGGAGATGCACACCATCAGCCCGAAAGTTTTTAAAGACGTTTTGGACTTCGCCTACACCTCCAGGATCGTGGTGCGGCTGGAGTGCTTCCCGGAGTTGATGACAGCTGCCAAGTTTCTGCTGATGCGGTCGGTCATTGAGATATGTCAGGAGGTAATCAAACAGTCCAACGTTCAAATCCTCGTCCCGACCTCACGGGGAGGAGACGCCAGCCTTTTCCAGGCCACGGGGGCCACGGAGCTGGGTTTCCCGGTGGCACAGCAGGATCTGGTCAACGGAACGGGAATGCTGGTGAACGGTCAAAGCTTTGCTAACAATGCACAAATGCATGTGGACGGGAGTGAAGACGCCGCCGCCGTGTTATTGGAGGACCGCGGCGAGACGTCGGTGCCCATGTTGGAGCCCGTGGAAGGACTGTCCGTTTCCCCATCAACGGAAATACCGGGGGACACGTTCCATCACGACGCTGGCTCTCCCGGTTCGAAAAGGGGCAGGGGGAGACCAAAGAAAGCTGGTGGAGTAGTGGAGGCTGTGCACTTTAATCACAGCACACAGAAAGACAATGGGTTGTTTCCTTGCGGGACTTGCGGTAAAGCTTTCACAGAGGCTTCCCGCTTGAAGAACCACGAAGCGCAGCACGGAGCCCACACCGGCGGGGTAAACAATGTCCGTGACAGCCTGTCAACAGCGGGCATTTCTTTAATGTCTCAGCCCGGTCTGGTGGAAAACGGCGTGCAGTTACACGCGGGGCTGACGCTGGATAACGGCCGCAAACGGGAGAGGACCAGGCGGCATGTCGGCTGTGACATTTGCGGGAAAGTTTTCCGCGACGTTTACCACCTGAACCGACACAAGCTCTCCCATTCCGGGGAGAAGCCGTACGCGTGCCCCGTGTGCGGGCTCCGGTTCAAACGCAAAGACAGGATGTCATACCATGTGCGGTCCCATGACGGGTCAGTCGGCAAACCGTATGTGTGCCAAAGCTGTGGAAAAGGGTTTTCAAGGTGAGTGGACCTTTATCACCACTGACAGCCTGTCCTGTGTTTGTTGTGCAAAAACAATGCTGGGACTGTGCCTCAATGTCTGGGAGTCTCAAATCATCCAGGACAACCTGTACAGTTTGCATCATGTGTGCAACTCTGATGTATCTGCATGAGATATAACACCTGAAAGACAGTAACTGCAGGTATTGAGTGAGAACTCAACTCAACTCAGTTTATGTCAGCCCTGCTGTTCCTGTCCAGAAATCAGCTTTAGAGATGCACAGACACATAATGTAGTCCACCACTTTATCACCAGCAGAACCTGGAGTCAGGATCTAGTCCAAAAACAACAAAATTAGTTAAGCTACATAAGTGATCTTTCTTGTGAGATGGTACCAATTAACAGAGACAGGGCAGAGGTCAAACCATGAAGTGTGTGTGGGTGGGAGGGATGTTCTTCAGTACTGTCAGTAATTTTAGGAAGGCCACTGTCTGCAAACCCTGACACACTCATAAACACACAAACCTTTCGTTTTCTGTTGTCAGAAAACTGCCGAACCGTTATGAGTGACATGTCATCTGTGTAATTTGGCTACAACTACACAAACCAGTTTCCCAGGCTCAGTGTTTCTCAGGCCCTGTTGCAAACTCTCTGTCACCACCTACTGCTCTGGAGGTTCAAATACACGCAGATAACAAATAAAGGAAGTCACAAATAGTTGCATGCTAACTGCTAAAAATTCATTATTTCAGCCTGTCTGCCTCTCAACTATGGACTGTCCAATAAAGGCAAAAAAAAATTAAAGAATGCCAAAAAGAAAATATACATTCAAGGGAGGTACAACATCTCTGAATGATTGTTGTTTAAAAATAGGGAGCCTCGTATTGGCTATGTTGTTGCACTCCTTATATTCCTTATGTGATATAGTTGACCTGTGCTTAGTTGTAACACCGTCGCCCCTTTGCACACTGGGGAAGGACGTCTGCCCCAGATATTTCAAATATTACATTAATTTATACTTCAGAATCAGCGTTATTTGTATATAGTATAGTATAGTATATACAATACAAGGAATTTAACTTGGGTTTTAAGTTGCGCTCATTGCACTCACACACAAAACAATTTACAGGTAGATAGAAATAAATATACAGCTAAAAACAAGGACAACAAAGCAGAACAAAGTCACACCATGAATAACTGAGCATGTGGTCGTCATCATTTCTCATGTTAGTTTGCACAGGAAGGTCAACACTCACCAGAATAGTACATGCTTCTGTTTTGGTTCCTACTCTTCAGTAAATAATTAAGACGGATAAATAAAAAGAGTGTCCTTCACAACAAAGTTTTCAACAACAGCAGAGAGATTTTCTTGTAGTTTAAAGGAAGAATGCTAACTGTAAGAAAAGGCATCTGTAGCTGTGTGGAAATGTATTAGATATTAGACGTAGATGAACTTGACAAACACAAATGTTATTTTCCTTTTTTCTTTCCAGACCAGACCACCTGAATGGACATATCAAACAGGTTCACACAACAGAGAGACCCCACAAGTGCCAGGTAACATTTAGGATCTATATGTAAGCGTTCATATATATTATGAAAACCCACAGCTAATGTTGGTTTTAAGCCGTAATATGTGTCAAAGGTGTTAACACCTTGTTTTCTGTATTTCAGATTTGTAATGCCTCTTTTGCTACAAGAGATCGCCTCCGGTCACACCTTGCATGCCATGAGGACAAAATCCCCTGCAAGGTTTGTGGAAAGTTTCTGCGAGCTGCGTACATGACGGACCACCTCAAGAAACACAGTGAAGGAACGCATAACTACTGTGGCATTTGCAACAAAGGTAATTTTTTAAAATGCCTCAGCATGCACCACACTGTTACAAGCTCCTCTGAAATAAAATTTCAAATATTCAGTCGGCACTGAAATCAGGGACATCCAGAGGATAAACACTTGTTGTAATCTGGGTTTGGTATTTGGCTGGCTCTGCTGTCGAAGGTCTGGAGTTATTGTGATGCTACTGCAATTAATACATTTTTCTTTTGTAAATTACTTTTGTTTATTTATAATGTAAAATTATAACCTGCTCCAAAACACTCAACACAACTGTAAAGCTCCATTATCTGAGTTGACTTGTGAGCTAAACGTTGATCTGGCAGTGTTGTGTGTCACCCAGTCAAATATGTGCTCAAATACGTCCTAGCATGTCCCCAGTTCTACTGCTTTGTGGGAAAATTTAAGCCTTGTTCCACTTTTTTGCTAAGGCCCTCTGTGTTGGCACCTCCACTGCGTCAACGCAGCGGTCTCTTTGAAATGAATGAGGGGGGCTGTCTTTTTTTTTTGTTTTTTTTTTGTTGCTAATGTCGGTCCAAGCATGACATTTGTCACCAACTGCAGCTTTTGTTCTTCAGTTTCTGAAATGGGTGGTACAATTTCTTTAACAAACACTGATATGAGGTGTACAAAAGTTGTAACGCGTTTTATTTAAACATTTATTTTCTGCCCGGACACAGGAAGAAGCATCAGCACCCCCGACATTTCCCGAAGCCTTGTTCAGGGTGTGTGTTTGAGTGTCTTGTCTTGCTACTCCAACGCAATTTTTGTAAACTCAATGCCTTAAATAAGCGCCTCTTCCTTGTGAGGGTAAAAGCTGCATTTTTAAGATGATGTCTTTCAGGGACAGGTTGCCTTGAGTTGAACAAAATATTTATAATTACTTTTTGTGTTTTGTTAGACAAGATGAAATGCTTGTACTGAATGTGACAAATATGTCTGAAAGTTGACCTTTAACCTTGTACATAAAGTCTTGGTGCTACGTGCTGTACGGTTTTCAGGCTTCCTCGGGCGTCTGCTGTTTCTGCATTCAGGCTAGAGTCCTTCTCTGGCCAAACCAGTTGGTTTTCGAGACTCCTCTGCCTGAGGCGGCTCACTACCTGTCGGCTCCCCTCACGCATGAATGACATGAAATAATTTACTGATTTCTTTGAGACTTTTCCAATTTTATTGAGCTTAATGGATTAAATATAATAATACAAAGAGTCATTTGGTGTGTTTGTAGCACTCAGAAAAAAAATACTCATCGTTTTACAGCAATACTGTTGACTGTCGCCACTTCGCCAAAATCACCTCACACCTCAGCTCTCCTCCTCGGGATTTGGTTGCACTATGTGGTTTTTTTTCATTAATTCAACCTTTATCTATGCAGAGAGGTCCAATGAAAGTTGTGTATCCTGTTTTGCACGAGTGCGCTTTGCACAAAAGACAGTGTTACATTTACAAATACAAACAAGATGGAAAATATGAAATGTACAAAGCTGCAGCTGAAATGATAAAGTGGATTAAAGGGTAGAAGATTAAAAAATTTATTAAATTCAAGACAGTGGAGAAAAGCTGAGTTAAAACAAAATACATCAGTGGAGGCATTTTTTTCATAGAAATCTTCTATCATTCTCCTGCTTGAGGTGAGAGAGCTGGTAAGCAGTAATATATTCTTGTGTGCCTTCAGATGCATCAGTTAACAATCAAAGAATGAAACAAGGATAAACGTGCTGTGATTAGTTCTTAAAAAACATCTCTTTACAATGTGCATCACACTTGTTTGCTAGGGATGGGAATGTAGATTTTTGCCTATAATATAGAGATGCTCCTACTGTTGAAAGGTGGCATTTCAAGGAGATGGATATTAATTTATCTTCCCCTCTGTTAATCATTAGTGTTCCAGAGTTCTTCTGGTCAAACCAATGATTGATATCTATCAGATCATTGTGTGTAACAGGACGCCCCTCCTCGTAGTCGAGGCCTCAAGTGTGTCAAACTACTGCCTTGTTCTTTGTTCTTCTGGTCCCAGGTTTCTCCACTGCATCCTACCTTAAGGTGCATATAAAGACACACCATGGCTCTCCACTGCCCCCCTCTGCCACAATGCACACCTTCCCTGAGCCAAGGGGGGAGCTGCAGATGCACAACGGCAACCCTTACCACATGGGACGCCAGTGCTCAGTGGAAGGCAAGCAGCCGCCCGCGCCATCCCAAACATTCATGTTTCTAGCTTTTATTTGCTCTGCTGCTTTTTTGGGGGGGAGGGTGCTGCATCTCTGTGTATGTTTCACATCACGAGCATACATCAGCCTCTGCTGCCAAGCTTTTTGCTCAAACATTTGCTTTTGTGCATTTGTCCTTTCTGCCAGCTAGCTGCCAGTGTCTTTTCCTCAGAGGAGGCAGTTTATACAGAACCTTTCTGTGGTAGTTAGTTAGACGGGAAACAGCTGGAAGTATTGCACACGTCTTTGAGGACATTTTCTCTAATTCTCTAACTACTACACCATTTTTATTATGAACTGCAGATTAAGTAGCATGTTATTAGGCAGGTAGTCAGTGGTGTCACATAAAGAGCTGTCAACACATACAGTAATTGAACATGTAGAAGTTGTCTAGACTTCATGATACTCAAGAGCATGTAAGAATTTGCAGTGCTGAATCGCTTTTTCTTTTTATATATATATGTATATATATATGTGTGTGTGTGTGTGTGTATGTCTGTGCAGCATGGCCATGGCATCATACAGTTAACAGTGTCTGTTTTCTGCTTGGCTGGTCCATCTGCAGTTGTTCGACAATGCACAGTGTTGCATGATCGTCCTAACGTGTACTCCATTTGCCCCGGATTCATTGAAACTCCTGTAGTCGTGCACATTTTTGAGGAAGAAGCAGTAGCATAGAGACAGTGCACAGTGAACTGTGAGCCTCAACTGGCAAAAAATAATATGGAAGACAATGTTTGCGTCTGTTGATTGTACTCGTAACAGACTTTCTGCAATTATATGAATAATCAGGGACGTTTGAAAAATATGCTATTTGGCTAATTACTGAACTAAGGTCGGCTATCAAAATGATTGATTATAATGAGAGCTGGTGAAGCTAATAGCCACTTAGTAAATCATTAAAACTGATCATGCCCTGTCACGTTGTTTACCCTCTAAACTGCATCATGGTAGACATTTAGCTGCAGGTGCTATTTACTCCTCGATAGATATTGGCCATTATCCTGTTTTGAGCTAGAGTTATTTTAAGAAGTTGTACATGCCTCTTTTTAACTAGTGCTATTATCATTCTTAATACCACAAATAGGACTTCATTAGCACCATATTGACATTATAATTTCTGGCCTAGCTGGGGACAAGCTTCCTGCTTTGGCAAGTGGAGACTTGATAAGCTTATTAGGACGTAGTAGGTTAGTTTCCTTTGAAGTGAATCCAGGATGTTAGAATTTTTGAATAAATTTTGGTTGCCATAGTGTTTGCCAGCAAGTTTGTGACAAGGACAACATGTCACAAGACGCAGTGACTCACAGATATACGTAGTCAAAATGTCAAGTGATTAGTTGTGTTTGTCATGTGTGTCCTTTGGGCAGTGGTACTGTTTTTATTTGCTTGCTCAGGTGATGCTGTTATGCAAGTTTGTCTTTTTTTTTTTNTTTTTTGGCTTATTTCCAAGATGGATCAGTTTAAGAAATAGCAATGCTGAAGAAGTTGTGAGAGGATTAGATAATTGGTTGTGGAGTCATTCCCTTCTGGTGTGAGTGTCAGTAAATGAGCAGACTTCTTGTTACAGTAGTATAAATGTATTTACCTTCAGCACAGTGGCAGATAGATATCATCTAAGCAGCTACCAAAGTGCTGCACGGCTCTTAAACACAAGTTCCTGTAAAGCTAACTACTGAATATAATACAACACTAAGACTGCTGAGAACAATCATTTGGTTTTAATGATTTAATTCTGAGTGACAAAGCTCATCAGGTAAATGAGATTTAAAAAAAAGTTTAAAACATGATTTACATTTGGAAATGGCCACGGCCAGACGTGTGTACTGTCACTATAGTTACTGCAGTTTTCACTGTAGTCTTTATCTAGTGTCAAGCCATGAGACAAAGAAGTTGTGGGTGTGTGTGTGAACATTAATCTTTGTTGTATACAGTATGGGCTTTTCTCACAGGGGTATTTTGACATGTTGCAACAGGATGCACAGGTGTTACGAATAACATTAATAATGGCTCTCTGTTCATTTAGGTGTGTCAGTGAGACATCATGCGCTAAGCAGGGTCCTTTCATTGTTACACTTCTATTAAATGTCATTTTTAATGTTTTTGATTACACCCGTGTTTAACAAGTCAGAGTGTCTACTGTGAGAAAGGTCTGTACTCAAAACCGCACACAATTTATGTAATTTCATCTGATAAAAGTAGCTTGTTAGCCACAGGGATGATGATTCATTCATGATTCATGATGTTTTAGTCAGTTATTTTGACAATTAGTAAAATCACAAGTCACTTTATTCAAGTGATTTGGTATTTTCTGGAAGAAAAAGTTAATTAAAAAGATTAATCAGCTTTAGTGATGGGACTCACTCAACGTAGATTCATTCAAACTAGTAAACCTGTTCTTAGCTTACTTTGTTTACACACAGCATTTCAAATATTAGTGATGAAATGAAGGTAATTCTGTCCGTATGGTTTCCGCCGGCCTGTCATGTGTGCCCCATCCCCTTCCTTTCTCCCTGGCTGGGTGTTGTGTAGACCTGTGTGCCAGTCGCCAGCTGCTTCTCACCTCGTCTGAGGCAGAGGGTCGCTTTCATGGGCTCTCTGGACACCCAGTTCTTCCCCAGCCTGGCCCTCCAGCCTTGGGCCTGCAGCCTGAGCTGCTCATGGGGAAGGCAGGTGGGGCTCCATATTTCTGGGAGTGTCGCTCTGGCGGGTTGCCTGGCTTCCCCGTCTATGGGCCTGTGGCAGGTCAGTACAGTCCAGCAGGAGGGTGGGTGGGGGCATGGTGCTAGCACTGCCCACTGGTTGGATGAGCGCAGCAGAATTGGCAGTGGAAACTGGGCAAATGGACTGAGATAGATAGATGATTGTGTAGTTTAATGCTGTAGCCACATTTTGAAGCAATGTGTGTTTTTCAGACTATATTTAGTGATTGATCTATAAATTTAATTGTCACAATTTGTTGTACTTGTGCTTGGTGCCTTCTCACTAAAGTTCTCAAGTTAAGTTTTTAAGTTTTTTCAGGTGCCAACCAGCTACTGGATTAAAGTTGTACTTGACAAGTTTTATAATTCATTTGTCCTAACTCATGCCTCCCTTTCCTCCCATTTCCCCTTTTTTTCCCTCTCTCTCTCTGTCTCACTCTCCGCCTTACTATCCATGCTGTGTTTACCACAGACGGGCAGGAAAACACTGGGAAATGTCCTCACCTGGAATCAGAAGAATCAGATCCTTCATTCGGGGAGTTGCCCAACGGCGACGAGCTTAAATCTCCCCACAAACCTGACGAGGGGCCGGAGCTCGAGATGCCCTCTTTAGCCTGTAACGGAGCCTCTGCGGGGGCCCTGGGGTCTCCAGAGGGTTCCAAAGCCAAGATGGACCCTGAGAAGAAGTTTACCTGCAGCATCTGCGGCCAGGCCTTCCGCACCAAGTCCTACCTCAACAAGCACCAGCACAGAGTTCACAAAGCCCAGAAGGCCCAGGGGGTTTCAGGGTCGGGCTTGAACGAGCTGGCCCCCTCTCTGACCTCTCCCTTCTCCCCTCAACAAAACATGTCTCTGCTGGAGTCATTTGGCTTTCAGATAGTCCAATCTGCGTTCGCCTCCTCTCTGGTGGACGCTGAGGCGGGTCAAAGTGGAATCGACTTTGGAGGGAAGTGACATATTTGCTAAAGTTCTTGCGAAGCCTCTCGTTCTTAGGACAAAGCCGGGTTGCCCACAGAAGATGCTCTGTATTTGGGAATAACTTTGCCTCAAGACTACTTTTTCTGTTCGTTACATTGCTTAATGTGTATCCGATATTTTTGTCACAGACTGCCATACGATTCCTACTTTTTCTACTTTTTCAGAGTATGAAAAGTGCGTGTACGGTGTTTAAATTTTCTTTATAAAGAAATGACATGAAGGTTTTATGTCCTTTATCTGATGTGGATCTGTTGAAGTTGTGTTTGGTATGCTTTCATTTGTTTTGTTTTTCTGGCTTGTGTGTTATTGAGCTTTCTTAGCTGCACAAATGTTTCTTGACATGAGATGGATTATTTACTGCAACCTTAAAACAAGTAATTACTTATTGTCTGTTTGTGAACTCTGTATTTATGTTGTTCTCTGCCTCTTTCAAGAAGGATTTTTGTTTTTCTTAAGGACAGGGATTTAAATTGGCCTCGGTTTTGATAGCAGGTTTGTTTTTTGTTTTTGTTTTTTTAAAATCTGTTAATTATTCGAAGAATCACTCCTAACAGGCCCTCGGCATATTTCACGGCACATTTATTAGAAGCGATTTTCTTCATACAGAAGGTGTCTGTTTGCTGGCCACTGGTAGCTGAATAATGAATTACTATTGACAGGATTGCTGTTAAAAAGCACTTTTAAAACGTGTATCGATAAAACTTTAAATTTGAATTGTTCCGGCACTGTAAAATCTGGCAAAAAAAAAAAAAATTAAGCTACCTCACAGAAGAAATGAACACCAGAGCTTTGTGTATCATAGCCGAGTTAATACTTCATTAGATTTAAAGAATAAAAAGTCATATCAAATGAAAATGAAAACGAGCCACTCTTCCTGTCAGAAATGAGAAATGTCAGTGGAAAAAAAAACTGTATTTAAAGCTCCAACAGCACCACAGCTTTCTGATTTTTTTGTTTTTTTCAGATCCAGGTCTTTAAAAATGCTTGTACTGGTAGAACTACCTGTTTTTTCATGATTTGAACAAAGCCTTTGAGGAGTGTTATCATACACTGCTCTAAATGAAGCAAACCTATTGGCAGCTCATTTGGATGTGAAAAGCCCTTTATTATTTTTTGATTTGTAAAATGGATTAGTAAGTAAGGAGAAGAAAGCCATTATTATTATGATCTATACTGTGCACAGGAACACCTTTATTGAAAATGAATTTTCCTAAGATAAAATAGTTTTAACCTGCAAAATGAGTCTTGAAACATGCCTTGAGCTTGTTAGGAATGATTTTTGTACCCCCCCCCCAAATGACAAGGTTTCCACGTCTTGTTTATTAGGTATTAAATCAGCCGTGTACATTAAACAGGGACCAAGGTCAGGTATATTTTCAGTATATATTTTGAGAAATGTAGATTATATTTTATTAACTTATTCATGCCCTCGGTTTTGTGTACATTTTTTTTTATTTTAGTGTCAAATGAAAATCTTGTGATTTGCTCATTTTGAGAATTTTTCACTCTAAACTATGTTAAGTGGAGATGTACGGTCACGTGTGTGTTGTGCGACAGCGAGAGGGGTTAGAAAAAGGAGTCGCACCCTGATCCACCAGCCTCTGGACCGACCAAACGTTAATGCAACTTTTTACAGAGTCGAGTAATTAAGCTCACTTTAATCCTCCAGCGTCTCACCCTCCTCATCACCTGCGCCTCCTGTCAGATTTGCTCGTGCTGTTAGTAGATGACGTGTCTTGTGTTTGCACTAATGGTCGCTGGGTTAGGGCTCAAGCTTTCCATCTGGGGGTCTTGCAGTGAAAATGTGTTTCTAAATCCAAAATGTTGAATTCAAGACATTCCTGTGATGAGAGCGAACTTAATTGAATGGTTCCTCAAATCAGTATGGGAGCCTCACCTCCACTTTTCTGCTTTGCTTTGTTTGTTTTTGTTGTCTGCTGCTTGGTTTTACATCTTAAAAAATCCCAACAGGATGTCATTGATAAGAATCGTGTGTGAGGATCAATTCCCTGTAAGTGAAGTTTAGTTTGGTTTTCAATCAAAAAATGCAAGTGTAGACCCCTTTTCACAATCATGTCACACTTCCTCTTGGTCTTGTTTATACTGAAACACAAAATAAGCGATCGCTGTCAGTCAGGAGGAAATTGGCTACTACTACTCTCATAGGTCTGTGTGTTTCTTGTGTTGTAAAACCTGTATCACGATGCAAACCAAACGCAGTCCATTAGTGACGGGGCTTAGCAGTGTGTGTGTGTGTGTGTGTGTGTGTGTGTGTGTGGTGACTGCTCTGTAAAAAGAGAGTGTATACATGTCTGTGTGTGTGTCTATTTCTGTGTTTGATCTGTGTTTCCTGCTTTCTGTTTTTAATTATTATTTGTGAGTAATTTAGTCTGTTAAATTCAGTACATTCCTATATTATTTATGGTTATGTTGTGATTGTAACAAGTGTATATACCACTCATATACACATTCTATAAATATATATATAAATATATATGAACCAACCAATATGATCAGTGTTTGTCAGTGGTGGTCCTGTACATATATAGATTTTTTT
>NTHP01000235.1:732558-748724 GCA_003416845.1 Oplegnathus fasciatus
TTGCTCGTCTATCATGTGGAGGGATGTTAAGTTATGGCCATTTGATTGAAAGTGTAAACTGCATGTTCTGGCATGTGAGCCGAGCTGGGGACTGAATGTCGATCACTGGTTGGTGGCAGTAATAGTTTTTATTGCTCACCGCACTGTCGCTCTGCTCTGGTAGCGCTCACACTGCCGGCTGCACGACTCACGTCTTTGACCAAGTTATTTTGTCCTTTTTTTTGATCCACTCTGCACTAGTATTTACTCCTTTAAAAAGGTAATAAGGGTTGTTTTGTTATCGATGATCTGAAAACAAGTGGAAGATGCTGTAAGGAAATAATGTTCCTTTTTTGTTTGAGTGTTTTTCTTCACTGGGATGTGATTTTTGGTTTCACTCGCGTTTGGTACTCAAGTGTAAAAGATGTTTTCAAGGATTATTTAGGCCTAAATGTTTTGCTTTCTGCTTTTGGTCTGTTGCAAAGTGCCTTCCAAATACTGATTGTGCACAGCAGTGGATTAAAAAAAAAGGTCCTCTTTTCTAAAGGTTAAGGATTGTACAGAGTGACTTGCATTGACACTTTTGTATAAAAACACACAGAAAAATGTACAATACGTTAACTTGGTATTTTATCATCGTACTCAACAAGATTGCTCTTAAAACATGTGAGCTACATGTTTTGTTATAACGTCTTTGGACACATTTCAATATAAGCATACTTTTCTATAGATATTTGTTTTTGTACTCTGTTATTGAGTCTCATCTCTCTTGTTGGTACAGAGATGAGCATCAAATAAATTGCAATTGCTCCTAACTTCTCTCTTGTTGTTATTATTGAAACAATCTTCTGCCTAATGAGTACTTTCACTTTTGATACTTTAAATACATTTTGCTGCTGATACTTCTGTACTGTAGATTTCGAATGCAGGACCTTTAGTTGTAGTGGAGTAATTTCACCCTGAGGTATTGCTACTTTTACTTAAGTAAAAGATCTGAATACTTCTTCCACCACTGCTTGTGTGATGTGAATGACAAACCTAAATCATGGGCAGACTGTAGGTTCAAACCAAACTGAAGTGTAAGTGCGTGTCTAATGAAGTCTAATGAAACAAGGCAGGATGATTTCTATTAAAAAAAACAGGTCAGAATGGTATTTTTCTATCAACATTTCAGATGTTAGTCAAAAAGGTTATAGATATTTGGAAAATACAGTAGTTCAGACTAGATAGATCTTATTCTGGTGATATCTTCTCTTGTGAATCAGTCAGAATAGATTAATGTCCACCAAGAGCAGTGTGAAACCTACAGTATATGATGTTACTTAATCAAGCCTGTGAATATTCTCATTCATCCAGGTCATAGTTATCTCAAGGAAATTGAATCGAACGCAACTGGATTTTTGGTTTTGTCTGTGAAGACGTTTCACCTCTCATCCAAGAGGCTTCATCAGTTCGTGCTCGTTTGACCAGGCTAGACTGGTCATTACTTAATCAAGCACACAATTTTCCTCCTGTACCCAAATTCAGTATTTTTACCACAGTGTCCACAGTCAATGAGAGTATCATATCCTTGTGGTTTTGATTGTTTCATGTTGGTTAAAATGATAAAAGTGCTCAAATTGTATTATTTACAGTAAATACCTATTTCAAACCAAAAAGCCTTTTTGTAAGCCTAGAACTGTAATCCCCACCTAAGAAGGCAGGAGAAGTAAACGACTAGAACAAAAAGGTAGTTAGAAAATGTCGTACATACTGTAATTTTCCAGGTTTTAGGTAAATAACTATAAAACGAGAGACAGTTGGTACAATATGTTTTATTTTCCATGTTAATATACTTCAAAGACTCCACGTTCTCATTGTCACCACTCTGCATATGATCTAGTTTCAACATTTCTAATGATCTGTTAGATGGTTATACTGAAAGGTAATAAATACATTTCTATTTGTGTTGAATGGCATGGTCGTTTCTTGATATACAGTTTTGTATATTTTATAGTATTTATTATTATTTAATTCATACTCAAAGGTTTATGCAATAAAATGTCAATAACTATAAACTATATGTGATAAACTATATAAAAAAAATGTTAAAATTTAGTTGCAAGATCAATGTCAGTGTTTTCAGTGTCAGCGCCCCTGTTCTTGTAATTCAGTTTGTTGAAGTCCTCCATAATCTCGACCATTGTCTTTCCTTTGGTCTCTGGGACAAAATATAGCAGAAATCCTGCGCTGAAAATGCAGTAAGCCACAAAAATCAGGAAGCAGAACTGCCCGAGGCCATCCTGTAGATGGACACACATGAAATCAGATTGTGTTAGATAAATATAATAAAATATAAAGATAGAGATGTAATGTATCTGGTCACTTATGATACACAGCACGTATCTCACCACAATGTAGCCGAATAGCAACCCCACAAGGAACATGCTCAGCCAGCTGATCGTCCCACTGATCACATAAGCAGAAGGACGCCATGCTTGGAGGAAGAGGTCAGCAGGAAGAGCCATAGACACTCCAGCTGACAGGAGATAAAAAAATTAAATAAATAAAACTAAAATCAGTGAAATGTTTCACTTGTGAGGTGAACAGGCAACAGAAAACTCACAAGGTCCAAGTCCATAAATGCAGATGACACAAAAGATCAGGGCGATGTTCACATACGGGATCCATGAATTCAGGTCCTGTATGAAAAGAGAAATGTTTATGACTTATTACAACGCAGGGTAGAGAAAGACGCACTGCAGTTGGAGTGTATTTACCTTGATGGACAGCATGACGGTGAGTACAGACATGGTAATGCCCATCAATAGATAGCCGTAGCCCATCAGCTTCTTTCTGCCAGCACGATCTATCAAGAAAGACTGAGACACAGCAGACAAATAAAGTCTACATGTTTGGTTCTTTATCACACAGGATTTTAAGCCTTCTGCAGTACTAATCATCGATCATCAACTATCTGTTTTACCCATTTCTTTTTCTTTTTTTGTAAATTAATTGATTGAATTTTCCAAGTTATGTACAAAAGTAGTATCCCAACATACAGGGAAGAAAACCCTCAAAATAATGCTCTCTGAAATCCACCTCCACCCAGCCAATCCCTCCCTCCAACAGGTCACAGCAACACATTTAAAATCTAAAATAACAAACCATTAGAATCACAATATAAAAAGAAATTACTCATTCACAAGATTTCAAAAATAAGCCCATAAGGGGCGCTATTATTCACTCTAATTCTCATCCCAGTGACCGTGGAAAGATAGGATATAAAAGGTGTCCATATTCTCCTAAAATGAGCAGATCTTATCCGTGTTTATTCCCTATTTATATCACGTGTTTATGTGCATTTTGTTCCTGTTTTGCCCTTTGGGGACAGATGAAGCGATTGTTTCCGTAATCACCTTGTCAGATCATGTGCCGTATAAACTGAGCTCTGTGGTGTAATTTTATGTGCATCCATCAAAACCCAGATTTCAGACTCCTTTGAGGGCCAAGCGCCAGTCTCTTTAAGTTGTTTTGTGCTGCATTGTTATCTTCCCTCAGGTGTCAGGTGTAATTTAGTGATTCGGTTTCACGCTACTTTGAAGAGATACTTACACACAGCGACACGGTGATGAGCTCTGTGGCTCCAATACCGATGGCCATGTAATGCATCTGGTCCTCCGGCACTCCTGACTCCCGGAAGATGTCAAAGGCGTAGAAATACAGCTGGATGAGAGAATGATATACAAGAGGCCATTAAACTGGATGGAGGAAAAAACATGTGAAACATCTTTGTGTTATTAAGGGGAAATGAACGTACGGCGTTGATGCCGCAGAACTGGACACCAGCACAGGGGATGACCAGAGTCAGTAGCTGCCACCTCACACAGCGAGAGCTGAGGACGTCCTTCACAGTTTTGGCCTTCTCTCCCTGTGTGCTCTCTCTCTCTTTCTGCATGTCGTCCAGCTCCAGCTTTAAGTCGTCCTCCTGCCACAGCCACTGCAAGGCTTTCACACACACAGTGTTACAAATACATGATAAATCTGGTGTTCATTTATGACCCAATCTAAACACACTAAAAGTTAGTTGCCTGTTCTCTCTGCACTGCTGAAAGTGATCATACTAGAGGTTTAATAGTGTGGTTTGACTGTCTATGTTTGACCTGAGGTGAGTTAACAAACATATTGAGCTTAAAATAATACAAACCAAATCAACCAGAACTGGATAAGATATATTATTATATATATTTACCATTATTAGAGACAACACTCTTCCAGCTCACCTGCATTTGTTTTTGTTACTTGTATACAATTTGTATACTCTTCCTGTCCAGTGAAACCATGTATCTCTGAATTTGATGCTTTTTAATGTGATTTTTTTCTGATGAACTGAAGGATCAAGTGTTCCTTTATGTGTTGAGAAAATTCTCCTACTTCTTAAGTTAAATAAACTATTTAAAAATCCTGATGGGTTATCTGGGAAATGCATCAAGCTGAAAACAAGCTGTTTTTCTTATGAAAAGTTGACTTTTTAGAGATGTGTGGTTCTCACAGGACAGCGCCGCTACAAACATATGATGATCTTATAGACCATGACGCATTGCTGTAGATTAAACTACCCAACAGTATATAAAGTAATTAAAATGATCTCAACCTTAAACATCTACAGCAGTAAAATGCAACGAACACATTAATGCAGCAGTAATATGAATCCAAAAACATCACATATAAAGTAAAACACTGACTTTCTCTCATTTGAAACTACTTTTGGATACTGGATCTTTAAATTTTAGTGCTTTTAATTTGATAAAGAGTGGGTTTATTTATAATTCTTATGGCTCTTTTTTGAAGGATGAAGATTGGATTAGTGTTTGAATCAGACTTCTTTTTTATTAGGAGGCGATCAGTAGTAGATAGTGGGGATAATGATTTAAAAAGTCATGTCTACAGTGAAAGTACCTCCACTTTTCAAAGTCTCCTCTCTGAACTTCAGAAGTGTCTTTGTAAGCTTTATAATCCCATGTGATATGAGTCTGCTGTGTCCACTCACCTTTTTTGGTGCCTTCAGTGTCTCCTTTGTCAATGTAAAGGTATCGAGGTGCCTCAGGGAAGAAAAGCAGCGTCACAAACTGCAGGATGGCAGGAATACCACTTACAGCTAAGAGGTACGGCCACATTTCTTCTGTACCCATCATCTCCCTAAACAGGGTATAAAACAAAGACAATCAGCAAAGTAGCAGGAAAAATTGAGATACTGTAGATCTATGAATAAGTAAGTAATTAAGCTATCTTAATAGATTATCTAGGAAGATCACTTTGTGCTGCTCATCCTGACTAATTAGTAAGACAAGGTCTACAGGGTCTTGTACTTTAGTCGGGAACAAGAAAAAGTCTTTGATCGTGACACGAAAGAACTAAATGGACAACTGCCAGAACAATGTTTGTACCCACAGAAGAGTAACTTGACCTCCATAATAAGTAAGTGAGTAAGATGTTGTTTTTCTGCCCAGTCTGTCTCGACTTTTGTTCTAAATATTGCTGAATTTATGCTTTAAAATGCCAACGGTCAACAGTTCTTACTTGATGCCAATGATTTGACCCATGACTTTACCAAATCCGATGAAGATTGAGGTTGTGAGAGTCATGAAACCTCTGAGTTTCTTTGGAGAACTCTCCCCGAGATACATGAGGTGCACACTCAGGCCAAGACCTGTGGAGAAAGACAAGATGAAGAGCCTGACAGAAACTAAAAATCAAAGGTAGAACACACTGCACATAATCACAACATACCAACATTATATCCATAGAGAAATCTTCCCAGCAAGATCATCTCAAAAGACTTGGCCATGCGACTGAAGATCATGAGAAGAGCAGCGACTATCGCCACAACGTTGCTGAACAAGAGAGATTTTTTCCTGCAAAATCAAAAGAAACACTAAAAGATTTTCTTAAATGGAATTCAAGGAAATGTGTTTGCACTGCTAACGTTATGCGATCTATGATCTATGATCTATGATCTATGATCTATGTACCCAAAACATCTACTTCTATTACATTTTGGGAAATACGCATATACCTACTTTCTAGCCGAGTCAGGTGAGAAGATTGATACCACGCTTGTGTCTGTTCGTTAAATCTAAGGCTACCACCAGCAGCCAGCTAGCTTAGCTTAGCACAAAGACTGGACACAGAGGGAAACCTTAGCCTGGCTCTGTCCAAAGGTAACAAAATACACCCACTAGCACCCCTAAAGCTTAGTAATCAACATGTTATATCTCGTTTGTTTAATTTGTAGAAAGTTGGGTTATGTGCTGGACTGTTTCTTGGCCAGATACTGGTAGGTGAATTTTTTTTTTACCTTTGGACAGAGTCAGGCTAGCTGTTTCCAGTCTTTATGCTAAGCTAAGCTAACGTCTCTCGGTTGTAGCTTCATATTTAACATACAGACATGAAAGTATCAATCTTCTCATCTAACTCTCAGCAAGATGGTGAATATGTGTATTTCTCAAAATGTTGAACTACTGCTTTAAACTTCCTATATCTGCCAGTATGCTTAGAGAACATGCTGTGAAGTTGTTTATGGATATATTTAGAAGACCATTTCTTTTCTGGTTTCAATTACTTGTAAAGCAAACACATTACAAAATCACCCTGATTAATGTATTTGCGCTAAGTGAAACGGATAAAAACGTTTCCTTTTTTACATGCAAACAAAGTTGAATTGTACGTGGTTGTAAGAAAAAATATTTCCAGAAATACTGAAACCAGTGGTTTTAAATAGTTTGTTGACTATGAGAAAGCCCATTTATTTAGAAAATGTGTATCTGTCTCTCTTCTTCAGTGCACCAAAACCTGGAATTTAACAAGTTAATTCCTGCTGTTAAATTAGATAAGATAAGATAAACCTTTATTGATCCCCAGCAGGTAAATTTGGTTGTTGTAGCAGCACTATGACAGCAATAAGTACGGATAAGTATAGAAAGTAAAATAAATAAATAAAAGAGGTTTATAAAACTAGAATAAGAAAGAATACAAAATAGAAAACAAATACCATATAAACAGTACTAACAAAGTCTACTAGTACTAACAAAGTCCCTTGATTCCGGTCAGTTGTGTCATGTGAAAATGCTCTAAAACAAGAATAGAGCAGATTATTGTCTAAAGGTGAACATTAATGTTTTTTTTGCTTCCAGTTTGCTGACCTTTGTACTGGTTGTTTTGGCACCAAAACAGATGATTTTTGAAAACCACAGATGTCAGCAAGTAATTGTTGAGTTTTTGCTATTAATTAGCAACCTTACCTAACTCTACAGATGTATTTTCAGATTATATAACCATGATGTGTGTGTGTGTGTGTGTGTGTGTGTGTGTGTGTCTCACCGGCCGTAAGTGACAGCAAGGCTGCCGCTGTGAATCGCCCCGGCACAGGCTCCGAGACTTAACACAGCCACGATGAAGGACCAGATGAGCTGGTTGACAGAATCATCCACCGGAGCGCCGTACCTCAACATCCATGTTTGGTTCACAAAACTCTGAATGTGCTGCAGGAAGGTCAGAGAGGTCAAGGGACACGTTAAAAAGGCCCAACCTGATGTCTCAGCAGGTCTTGTGATTGTGAGGTTCCTGACCAATGATGGATCTTAAGCCATGTACTGTAGTCAGTATAATAATAATAACAACAATGTAATAAAGTAAAGTAACAAAAGGCTCAAGTCAATACACTTTTTGTTTTGTTGCTACAGCCTTGCTTGGTCTGGTATGACCACTAGCTTATGGTGGCTAACGTTTGCTCATGTTAGTTGGATTTAGGTGTGCAGCTGATATTTTTCAGCCAGTTTTATAACCCCTCTCTGCTTATGCTACTGTTACATTATGTTTTAGCATTTATCATTTTCCTGTAACTGGGGGCAAAAATGTCAAAGTCTCACTTTAAAATTATAATATATTAGCAAAAGTTCAGCTACACTACTAGGAACACATTCAAATAGTAATAAAAATACTTCTACTACTACTACTAGAACTACTACTTCTTCTTCTACTACTACTACTATCATTACTACAACTACTACTACTTATAATAATAATAATGATAATGATAATGATAATAATAATAATAATAATAATGATAATACTACTATTACTACTACTACTACTACTACTACTAATAATAATAATAATAATGTTAACAATCTCATCTTTACTGCATCTTATAATGAATAAAATAGAACAAACAATGTAATTAAAATATAATTTAAGAGAGAAAACCAGCATCAAAATAAAGCTCTAAAGAAGATATGAATGTGAAAAAAGTTGTAAAAGCAAGTTTTAAAGAGCTTCTTTACTGAGATAATCTAGTCTTGCACAGTGTGAAGTGTTCTTTATAGTAACAAGAAACTGAAAGAACTGTAAGCTGTAACAAAACAGGAATTTGACAAAGCCACGTAAAGACATAATGTGTTAAATGATCTTGCTCAGCCTGTTAGAAGAATGGCAGCACACGGCTACTTCTGAAGGGAAGAAAATAAGACCTGATGTCTTTGTCGGCACGGGGAATAATAATGAAGAAGAGACACAAACTGTATAAAGTGAGAGGAAGTTTTCATGCTTACTTTGCATGCAGCTACAATCTTACCACTGCTGGAGAGGCGATGACAGAGACTTGAATCCCGTACTGAAACGATCCCCCAATTCCTAACACCAGCATCAGCAGATAAAGCCTCCAGTACTGCAGCTAAAATATAGAGTGGAAATCATACATCATACTGGTCTTTTAACCAGACTAGTAGTTCTTCACAGGACTTAATCCGACGCCGTAGGAGAGGACAGATAGTATGCAGAGGTGGAAGAAGTATTCAGATCCTTTACTTAAGTAAAAGTACTAATACCACACTGTGAAAATACTCCACTACAAGTAAAATGCCTGCATTCTCATTGTGCAGTATAATGTTCCCTGTCAGTGTTTTACTTTATATCTGATGTTTCTGGATTAATGTTACTGCTGCATTAATGTGTTTGTTGTATTTTACTGCTGTAGATGTTTAAGGTTAAGCTCATTTTAACTACTTTATATACTGTTGGGTAGTTTAATCTACAGCAATGCATCATGGTCTATAAGATCATGTTTGTTGTGTCTCTGTCCTGTCAGAACCACGTATCTCTAAAAAGTCAACTTTTCATAAGAAAAACAGGCTGTTTTCAGCTTTGTGACGATGCCTTTTCCATTTAATCCAAGGGGCGTTTAATAGTTTAGTCAACTTAAGAAGTAGGAGAATTTTCTCAACACATAAAGGAACATTTAATCCTTCAGTTTATCACAAACGTTCAAATTCAAACTCAACACATTTGGAGATACGTGGTTTTCACTGGACAGGAAGGGTATAAAAAACTGTAATCTGCAAAGTAACTAAAGCTGTCAGATAAATTTAGTGCAGTAAAAACTACAATATTTCCCTCTGAGATGTGGTGGAGTAGGAGTGTAAAGTAGCATGAAATGGCAATACTCAAGTAAAGTGAAAGTACCTCGAATTTATACTTTAGTACAGTACTTGAGTAAAAGTACTTAGTTACATTCCATCACAGATAGTATGTGATGGCTCATCTAACGGTTCACTGACGTGTGTTTAATGATTAAATAAATGACCTCCACATGTATTAACATGCTCAGTACAGTCACACTGCTCTGTTACAGATGTTTGATGTCACCTGAACACCTTCACCTTCTTGTTATAAATGCAGACACACTGAGGTTATATATAAATTGTTCAAACTTTTTGGTTTTGACTGTAAAAATAATTGTTAAACTATTTCATAGTTAAGATTTTTAAGTTGCTTTTTTTAATTACAATTTTTTTTACTCCACTTCATTTATTTGACCAATATAATTACTAGTTACTTCACCGATTTTACATATAAATCATGTGATTATAAAATATGATGTCTTTTTAGATTAAGCAACCCAACACTATATAAAATAGTTCAAATTGACCAACATTGACCAACTACAACAGTAAAATGTTATTAGTATAAATAATCTATTAATATGATATACTGTATATAATAATAAACACTCACAGGGCCCACCTGTCTGCTTGGGTACTTTTGATGCTATACTAGTACATTTTGCTGATAATACTTAGGTACTTTAACTTACATGAAGGACTTTTACTTGCAATGGAGTATTTGTATTTTGCAGAATTTATACTTTTACTGTAGTAAAGAATCTGAATACATCCTCCACCCCTGCATGTGTATTTGTTGCTACATACAGTACATTAAGTGTACTTGTACTGAAATGTGTGTATTTAGTTTGTTTCTAAATGTTGACAAATTGATGAATATGATTTCTTCCCAGTAATGTAACAATGCTCACCCACCGTTCTTGATGCACCATCCATGTTTCTGTGCTGGCTCCCTGGATGCTGGCTGCAAGAAGGAGGTGGACCAGAATATATGAAGGATACGGCCTGAAGTTACACATCAATAGACTTTAGTTGTCCATTAGTTGCTTGTTAGAGCGAGATCGTCACGTTTTGACGTGTGTGATAAGGATGACCAAACGCTGCACTGGATTCAACCTGGTCTGTGGTGGATTCCTGTGATTATTACAAGCAAGTTCTGTTGGTAAATCCTGTCTACTGGTTAGACATTAGTGGGAGGGAGGGGTCTTAAAAAAACAAAACACACTCAAAAAAAACTTAAACTTGAAAAACGATTATAAGATTTGAGGGAAAAGGTAACAAAAGGACATGGTGGGATGTGAAGCATCATCAGTTATTTGCTGCATATCTATGTGGAGCTTGTACATTATACATCACACAGTAAAACACAGTACATGCACACGTTAAAGAGGCACTCCACTGATGTTACACATGAAGATCAGGTTACTCATTGAGGGAGGTACTTCTCTTTTCTTACTTGCATTGTTATGTAAAAAAAAAAAAAAACAGTCTGTATATTTTCCACAAAAAGAGCAAATGATGTTTCTCAACAACAGTCAGTTTATGTATCAGGTGACAAGCTACCTGTTTCAAATACATCATCTTAGACTCAACTCTCTGCTTCAAACAACAAGTTAAGCAAGTTGTTGCAAAAACAAAAATCAACCGAAACAATTCAAACAAGATGCTGCTAACATTTACATGCTATGATTTTCTCAGTCTCAATCTCTTACCACAGATACAGTAATGAAGCCGGTACAATCTGTGTATAACCGATGAGCGATATCAGAGACTCGACTGCCCCTTTAAAACTATAATGTATTTATCAGTTGTTGTTGCAAGAGATTGTCATTTCCAGATTTTAATTTGCATCAAGAGGACACAGACATGTAGCGTGCTGAACTGATAGACTTATAATGAACAATCTACATTTGTCATTGAGAAATAATGAACCTTCTCTGAAGGTGTTGTCCACAGAGCCCTGCCAGGAACAGGGTTCTGTTTTAACTCAAACTGGACAAATCTCCCCTGAACTCCAGGCCCAAATGACTTCTGAACATAAAACGTGGGTCTACAAGGCCACAGGAAATGCCTCTAATGGAATGGATAAGACAATTTACGATGGTCATAAACTGATGGCAAAGACCCCAAGGACCAGGTCTCACTTGACCACTCTGAACTCAGAGGATCTAGGAATCCTCTGTTGAATCTGAATTGACTCTACATTCATTATATGTGATATATTTAATGAATAATGTAAAGGACTACAAAATGTCGTTATAATGTGTTGATTTCAATGCCAGAATAAGATCCTGAACATATTACATAAATTTACTAATTTAGCCTAACCATAGCATGTTTGGTCTTGTTCAAGAGCTAATAAAACTTAGAATGTGAATATGCATTTGTTTAGCCAATAACTTGATCATAGCTTGCAATAAGAAGAAATATTAAGTTAATGAACATAAAGATAGCTGTCCGACACAGACACAGATGCCCCCCTTTCACCCCTCCACCCTGCATTCCTTAGATAGAGTAATTACTTGAGGGACTAGTAATGCTATTTAATTTGAGACAAATACACATATATGTAGAAATCTATTTGCATGGAGTAGTAAGTTTNCCCCCTATACACTCACACCACAGACGTGTGTGTGTGGGTAAGTGTGTGTATCTAAATGTGTGTGTGTCTGCCTCTTACCACCGCTCTCAGAGAGAGAGAGTAGAAGACTCTAAGGAACTCATGCGTTAAAATTACTGTATTTTCACCATTTGCCGACTGTACATCTACCTGTACACATATGCATATATATGACTTATGTGTGTGGATCACACTTTGTGGAAGTGATTGACGTTTATGATATTTAAGTCTGAGTTAATGCTGTATAACAGTTATTACTGCTTATTTAATACAAGTGTTTGGTATCCTTCAACAGCTGAAGGAATCAAAATTTTAACTATGGAAGCATTAAATAGGTAATAAGTTTTAATGATTCTTTAGAAAGGAAAGAGAATAACTGAGATTAGGATTAGAGGGTGGAGATGAAGTTTCGTTTATGAAAATGAAAAATGTTAAGAGATATTTTATCAAAACAACCCAACACCTGATTGAAGAAAAAAAAAACATGATTTAGGAAAATAAATAAAAACGGAGATATTTTTTACTATGGTTTTTTTGCAAATGAACCCTTCATTTGTAAAGTTGGACCCACCCGTGTGTCTGGCACAAAGACTTAAGGTTAAGGGCTTATGTAAGGCAGTGTCATGTGTTGATCATTTAAACACATTTTAGTGTAAAAACTATAAAACCAACAACTAGAGGACACAGAAGTCTGCCTACCTAAACTCAAAGACATGAATAAAAGTTTCCTGGCTTTTTGTCAGACAAAATACTCTCACATAAAAAACAAAAAAACAATAAATACAAAGATGGTGGTTTGTGAATGTGTGTGATGCTGAAAAGGAGCATCTGTGCTCACCAAACGAACAGTGGGTAAACAAAATAACTTCACTCCATATTTTTCACACGTTCAGCGGATTTTATTTGATGTGACTTTATTTCTGTTTTATGTTTTTAAGATCTCATTGAAAAATAAAATATGAAAAGCTACGTTAAGATACTTTTATTGGCTCAGACTTTGATCATTAAAACAAAAAGAATGACGGCAATATTCAACATAAACAATTGCACATATTCCAATCATGTAAAATCTACAAGATTTAATGCTCGATATCTTCATACCTTTCCGCTTATGAATGAGGAGTGCACACTGATGCATATAGTTCATATTTAATAAGGTGCAAATTAACTCTTTGTTTCTATCTAAATACATTCTCTTTGATATGGTGCACCATCTGCCACACAGCAAAGACGTCACTACCTTGTTAAGTCGTTCAACTGGAACGCCTGATGTGCAGCTCACTCTGACCTTTGACCCCCCGAATGAGCAAGGACATAGTTTAACATACTCGTGAATAACTGCTGGTAACAAGTGTATTCTTTGTGCCATTAAACAAGAAAAAAATGTAAAATATCTTCATAAAATTCATTGCTGTTTATTTGCTAGGCTGAAATATTTTATTCTTCACCTTCAGAGGTGACTACGAGTGCTCAGGCTAACTATCCACTTATTTTTCAGTTTATTCCAAACAACCGCTTGTTGCTGCATCTGATAACAAACACACACTTCGTATGTAGCAGATGATTTCTTTTCTGCCACAGTTAGCATATATAATATACAATATTTTAATTTCTTTTGTCTTATTTCAATCAGAGGAGCATACATGTGAAGACGTCACAGATAATTCCTTTAAATTCTCTTCACAGAAAACACACTCCAGATAAAGGAGTTATAGTAGATCTAAAGTGAACATTTCCCCCGTTCCTGTCACACTGTGCACGGCTTCTTCCAGCTCAAGCAGTCAAGGTCAAAGTGAGGCATCCAGTGGTGTGTTTCAGGAGAAAAAGTCTGTCTACAAGGCTGTGGAGAGACACACTTCGCCCAGCTGATACTGAGCTTGAGTTTGCGATGCACACTTTCCCTCCTGGCCTTTGAAGTTGAGCTTGTGGAATTCACTCGTGATGGCCGACAGAGACTTCCCCTTGGTCTCAGGCAGAAACAGGCCGACGTACAGCGCAGACAGCATGCAGACCGCTCCGAAAGGCACAAAGCAGAACTCACTCAACTCACTCTGCAAAAGAAAGGCAACAGAAAGCTGTCAGACTGATGTAAGACACGATGTAAATAAAATGTCTAATTGTCTGTCTGTGCATTTCCTACAAGTATGTATTCATATGCAGACTTCCAAAAAGATTTATATTATTGGGAATGAACGATCATTAGCACCAAAAATAAAGCCATGAGCCTCCTGACAGACTGTCCTCATCCCTTATTTCCTAAATTTGAGACTCTGAACTCTGGGAGGTGCTATAGGGTGCCTTTAGCAGCCCAAAGAAGTCTTTTATGCAGCATTTACCTGCCTGTTACCTTATAGTCTCCTAATTAATTGGAAAAATCCAAACCTCCCTTCTCATGCCAGGTAGTTGAAAGGTGGTCACGTTTCATTTAAAACTCATGCATGTTTGTTGGATGGATGGATGTATGGACAGATGCTGACAGCTGGATGGATGTAGCGACAGACAGACTGACCACTAGAAAAGGGAAGATCATTCCAATGATGAAAAGGTTGAGCCACATCATGGAGCCAGCGATCATGTAGGCCGCTGGCCGAGCAGTCTGATTGAAGATCTCTGTGGGCAGAACGCCGGTCACTCCAGCTGAGAAACAACATATAAAACATATCGAGCAGAGTTAGCTTCATCATCACATCCTTAGAAACAGAAATAGAAACATTAGCTTTTATAGCTGGACCAATACTGGACATAACATAACAAAAATAAATGATTTATAATAACATAAATAAACAATCTTGATAGGGATCCCGTAGATGTTTTTTTTTTTCTAAAAACTGTGACCAGGACATTTTACAGTTGAAAAAACAACTTGTCAGTGCTCTGGTGGACCTCAAATGTAATTTAGCATTTATGTGCTAACATTTCTTGTGACTTATTGGCCAACATACACACAGATACCAATATATATCTGCAGTAATCAATGAGTCTGTTTGAGTCTGTCCCCAAAATGAATGTTTGTTCAGATCAAGCTTCAACATATCACACCGATATCATAAAGACTAACATGATAGTACGCATGATAGTACACATAATAAGTAATAAGTTGCTTCATTACACATTCATGAGAGAATGATCAACATTTATTAAAGCTGTATAACAAACGTACGCAGTATTACTGTATGATAGCAGTTCAAAATATCACACTTATCACAGTGAAAAACAGTACACAGTCACTTCACTTTGAGTATTTCAGGTTTAGGTTTGAACTATTGAAGATGCCCACAGGAAAGCAAGCCATAAAGATTTATAGTATTATTAGTTAGTTATTACTCTGTGTTTCTATTATATATGTAACATAGTTCAAACAGTTTCAACAAAACCTGATCATTATAACCTTCGTGAATTAATTATTTATTGCAGGACTGCGGTATTAGACTGTATTACTTTTAGCTAGGTGTACCTAATAACCTGGCAACTGTGTGTTTATCACTTGAAATGTGCACTGAGGAGATAATTTGAGTTTTTATGCAAAACAGCTGTTGAGATGCGCAGGGAGCAGCTGTGTTTGTGGCTCATTTGGAGGTGAAATGGCGCTCAACATCCACGTTAATGTCTTGGAGTTACATTTAGCATTTGAACAGTTGCAGCAAAGACTTCAGGGTGAGAAAATGACGACAACTGTATTAAAGATGTTGATGTATTACTGAAATGTGAGGAACAGAATGAATCGTTAGTATTTAACTGATCCACCTTGAGGACATTAAAGAGAGAAGATGACATTTTGTGAGTCTGTAAAAAAACTGACCTGGTCCCATGCCAAAGCTGAGAATGTAGGTGAAAATGCAGGCCATGCTCAGGTACGGCATCCAGGATATATAGTGCTGTTTGCGTGAGAGGTGGAAAGTCAAATATCCACAGTGAGCAACTTAAGAGCAAGAAGAAAAGAAACCAGATCAATCTGACACTTGTATACTTCATAGATTGACCAGAGATTTGTGACAAGACTTTATGCTTGTACTGTATAACTAACTTCAGTTATAAAGTCCTCAAACTCCAAACATTGTGGTTTAAACCCAGTGAAATTACTTAAATAATCTTCCTTTTACTCCCATTCTCAATCTACTGTATGTCCCCCC
>NTHP01000235.1:756245-767923 GCA_003416845.1 Oplegnathus fasciatus
TGGCATTGATTCTCCAAGTCTCTGAACTCTACTGGAGGGATGAACACCATTCTTCCAAAAGATATTCCCTCATTTGGTGTTTTGATGATGGTGGTGGAGAGTGCTGTCTAACATGTCGGTCCAAAATGTCCCATAGGTGTTCAATTGGGTTGAGATCTGGTGACTGCGAATCATAAGCGTAGCATATGATTCACATCATTTTCATACTCATCAGACCATTCAGTGACCCCTTGTGCCCTNNGGATAGAAATGATTCATCATAGGATAAAGGTGATCACTCAGAACAACTTTCTATTTATTTGCAGTGACCCTTCCCTCTAAGGGGACAAGGTACCCCCCACAAAATAACAGAGCCACTGAGTCTGCATTTGTTATGTTTCTCCACTCATTTATTCAGGTTTTTCCTTTAATTTGTCACCCATCCGTATGTACCAACCTGTACTCCTGCATTGTGTTGCAGTACCTGGCCTCAAGGTTTCTGCTTGCTTAACTCCAGATTTTGACACAGGGTTGCTCTACAGGACAGGGCCACAACATTAGATAATAATGCAGGACCATCCTTTAAAGGCCAAGCTTAAATTGCACAAGTTCCTTTAACAAATTTGCAGTGAATCAAATTACCAAAACCCACTTACATGCAGTGAACCTGAAGATTTTGGGACAACTTGCATATACTTGAGGGTTTAAGAGAGAATTTAATCTGTGCTGCTGTTATAATGTCCTAATCATTTTGTATTTGTTGATTCTCATCTTTTGAAACAATATTTTGTGATATAATGTGTATCTTGTTATTTTCTGGTCTCAAAGAAACATGTGTCCTTAGCTCATTGTTTATGTCCAGCAGAGGGAGCTGGTTTGAAATGTTGCTCGCTGTTCTGTGTTTGCTGCTCATGTTGTCATAAATGGAAAGCTACTGTATTTACTCTCTGATTCTATTNACAGGAACTGGAGGCTTTTTGCCAAGAAGAATGGGCAGCTTTACCATCTGAGAAAATAAAGAGCCTCATCCACAACTACCACAAAAGACTTCAAGCTGTCATTGATGTTAGAGGGGGCAATACACGGTATTAAGAACTGGGGTATGTAAACTTTTGATCAGGGTCATTTGGATGTTTTTTGTTGTCATTATGATTTAAAAATAGAAAACACAGTTGTTTATCAATAAATGGCTTCACCCAACCACTGACCATGAGTGGGAAAAAAGTTTTTGTGTTATCATTCATATTCTCTGAAAAAAGGCCAAGAAAGCAAAAATTCTGCCAGGGTATGTAAACTTTTGAGCACAACTGTACATGCAGTGAACCTGAAGATTTTGGGACAACTTGCATATACTTGAGGGTTTAAGAGAGAATTTAATCTGTGCTGCTGTTATAATGTCCTAATCATTTTGTATTTGTTGATTCTCATCTTTTGAAACAATATTTTGTGATATAATGTGTATCTTGTTATTTTCTGGTCTCAAAGAAACATGTGTCCTTAGCTCATTGTTTATGTCCAGCAGAGGGAGCTGGTTTGAAATGTTGCTCGCTGTTCTGTGTTTGCTGCTCATGTTGTCATAAATGGAAAGCTACTGTATTTACTCTCTGATTCTATTCCTAAACAAGTCACTAAACTGTGTAACAAAAGTTGTAGTTACTGTAAAAGGAGGGTAGTTTAGTAGTAAAATGAAAGAAATTGATGTATACTTATTATCCATTTTAAAAAAGGAGGCAACCTCATCATTGAAGGGATCAGCCAGCAATTTCAGTTGCATTTTCACTTGTCAGCTGCATGGGTGGATATTTCATTAACAGTAGTAAACATAAAAATTTCCTAAGAGCAGTTCCTGAAGGGGACACCAAAGGTGCCGCCAAAAGTACTATTGTAACAGTTAATAATATATTAAATGTATATAGAGGAAACCCTAATTACTACTACAGTGTTTCCTGTGGAACGCCTGTAACCTCGGCCACAGATGATTTGTTAATTTGTTAAGAGGGAAACCCTCCTCTGTACTGTTTAGATTTTTTTTAAAAGTTACAGGGGGTTGCAACTTTTAAGGTTTTCCGAAAACCAGCAGAGTGATGGGTCTGTTGGTCAATAAACTCTCTTGCGTTAGCTGACTGTGCACATCATTCTCCAGCCTGATATGTTCTGCTTTTCTTTTCCTGGGAAAATATCTGAGTAAGCTCATTTTCTTTGAAATTGCGTCGCTAACTTGGAAAATGAACTGACTGGATTTTGTAATGCAAGAGTAACAGCTACGTATATATTGAGGAAGTGAATCAGATGATTGATTGATCCCAGAATGTTGTGGGTTTTTTTGTGATTTGGCAGCCTGCCACGGTGAAACGTTACCAGCAGAAACATTGGACTATATACTGTACAGTATACTGGATAACTGATTGGTAGATAACTTAAGTGGGTTCAAGGACTAACGTTAATGTGTGTGGGGTTTGGCGGATGGGAGCCAGTGGACCAAACCACTGTGAGGCATATGAGGGGGACAACCCATATCTTTCCCAGGAAGGGCGGTCTGGACCTTCCTATCCCCCCGTGATATCCGCCTATGGTCAGCTGAGCGTTTAAAAAGAAGAGAAGAAGTAAAGAGGATGTTTTAGCTGCACTTTCCTGGAAAGTCTGGCAGCTTTCATGAAAATGATAAAAGGCACAGTGGCACTGCTGACCAAAGGGCAGAGAATCACCAAAAACATTAGGAGATATCCTTTGGAGTCCATGAATATCCGCACCAAACTTCATGGAAATCTGGCCAGTCGTTTTCGACAGAAGAAAGAACAGACGGACCAGCAAAGCTATTCTTAGGCCACACTGCTTGAAAGGAAATAAATGAATAAAATACAACTGTGATTCATTTTAAGACCCAGTGATAAAGACAAAACTAAATCAAAATCAGTTCACTTTTTTTCAGAGGAATAAATCAAGTCAATTTTATGTAGCCCAAAATCACAAATCACAATTTTGCCTCAAAGGATTTTACAGTCTGTACAACATACAACAGTCCACTGTTATACCAAATAATAGGCAAAACTGGCAAAAAAAAAGAAGAAAAAGAATAGAAATGTTTTAATTTAATTTCCATGCAATGATACCTGTTAAATCACTTTTACTTAATTATGCTAGTTGTAATGTAATTTTATTTTAAATAGATTTTCTTTTAAATAATTCAGGTCAAGTACAAATTTGAGGTACTTGTACTTTACTTGAGTATTTCCATTTTATATAACTTTACACGTCTACTCCACCATATCTCAGTGGTACAGAACATTTGTCTGTTCTCAAATTACAATTTTTCATGTCCTTCTTGTCCAGTGAAAACCATGTATCTCCACATTTGGTGATTTTAAATTTGAATGTTTCTGATAAATTGAAAGTTTAAAAGTTCCTTTATGTGTTGAGAAAATTCTCCTACTTCATATGCTAAATAAACTATTTAAACCCTCCATAGATTAACTGAAATGCATCGTCACAAAGCTGAAAACAGGCTGTTTTTCTTATGAAAAGTTGACTTTTTAGAGATACGTGGTTCTCACAGGACGCATGATGATCTCATAGACCATGATGCATTGCTGTGGATTAAACTACCTAACAGTATATAAAGTAGTTAAAATGAGCTCGACCTGAAACATCTACAGCAATAAAATACAACATACACATTAATGCAGCAGTAATATTAATATAAAAACATCAGATATAAAGTAAAACACTGACAGGGACCATTTTACTGCACAATGAGTACTTTTACTTTTGATACTTTAAGCGCATTTTGCTGATAATACTTACATACTTTTACTTCAGTAAGGTTTTGACTGCAGTAGTTTTATTCTTGGAGTATTTACACAGTGTGGTGTTTGTACTTTTACTTCAGTAAAGGATCTGAGTACTTTTTCCACCTCTGAGTGGGACACACACTCTCTTTCAGATTAAATCACTTAAATTAAATAATTTCAACAATCACATACAGGCTATAAGACGCGCCTGATAAACACGAATAAAACAGAAGAAGTGTCATATTGAGGTCATAATGAGATGATACCCTCCTCCTCCCCCTCCTCCTCCCCCTCCCTCTCTGTCTCTAATTGGTCAGCCTCTGACAGGATTACACGAGTTTCCTCAATTGAACACAGTGAAGTTAAACGCTCGGACATCCCGCCGGAGAAAGAAAAGTCGACCACAGTTTTCTTCCCTTTCCGATCAGATGTGTGTAAATGGCAGCAGTCGACAGGTCTGTGTTGACGGGATGAGATGTTTCCTGATGGTCTCTGCTGCTGCAGCCTGCAACACTAAACACTGATGTGCTTTCTGAACGCACGCCCGCATTTCAGAGACGCTGCCCGTCAACTTTAAACCACAGTTTAAACGACAAGTCGGCACGATGACTCGGATTTTCTGGGACACAATTTTTCTCATAAGCGGTGAGTAGCTAATTTTGTGTCCATGTCTCATTCTGACTTGTCATTTTGTATCAAACATTTAGATAAATTCAGTGATTAATGATTAAAGTTAATGAGAGATAGGCCTCCTCAGTCCCCTGTTAGTCCCTATTAATATTAATTCACTGGATCACTGTATGGCAATCACTACAATACTCCTATCTAAATTTGAAGTGTTTTATCTGTGGCACTCCATTTTATTAGTTGTGTTGACCTTACTGTTTATCCTCTGTGGTGTCACTGATTCTTTATACAATATATTTAAATTAAAGTGGGTGTCTTATTTTAATGGATTTCTGTGTTATACATACTTATGGTGAGAAAAAAGGGCGAAAAACTACCATATTTCTTATGATCTTTGACTTCTGTCTATTTTTTCTTACAACAAACCGCCTTTCCTGCTCTTACGAGCTGGTTTCCTTGTCTAGTTGTGATTGCGTGTCTTCACAGGACCCGCTGTATTTATAGTTCTTTGGTCTCATCCTTTTAGTGGATGCTTGACCCTGTTACTATTGTTGGGTACCAGTTACTCAATGAAGCATCGATATCACATTGAAGACAGAGTCACATGGTCATAGCTGTAGCTGCAGGGGCGGATTACTGGGACTAACCCTCAGGTGGTTCGTCATATAGTAGGATATGTGACACCTGGTTTTCCTTTTGGGGGGGAAAAAGAAATCACAATACAGTAATATATATTTTTTATATTCCTATAGGTACTTTTAGTATGTCTGTGGTACTCAACGGTGAGTTTACAGTGAACTTTTTGGTCTTTTTGTTCTCATATTCCTGCAGGGATTTGTTGTTATTTCTATATTTTCTCACATCAGGACCATTCCTCTCTGCAGGTTCCCTCTTTACATTCGGAGCAGGGCCGGGCAATTCGACAATTATTGAAGCCAGCATTTCCATCGACGCAAACTCCACTGCTGCTCCGAACACCTCAACAAGCCGCTCTGCAACAACCGGCAGCAGGAGCACAACTGCCACAACTATTGCGACTACCACAACGAACGTCCCTCCAGTTAATAGTGAGTCTCAGCACAGTCGTGAAGATGCAAGTGAAGGTTCGAGCTCATTTTATTTTATATGCCAAATGTTCTCAAGAGCTTGATCCACACTCGCTGCAGTGTTGCTTTCACAGCAGGCGTTCTGTATCTGTTATCATATTCCTGCAGAGATTTGTTATTATTTCTATATTTTCTCACATCAGGACTGTATCATTATATTGACAGCGGTCTATTTTCCTCTCTGCAGGTTCCCTCTTTACATTTGGAGCAGGGCCGAGCAACTCAACAATTACTGAAGCCAGCATTTCCATCGACGCAAACTCCACTGCTGCTCCGAACACCTCAACAAGCAGCTCTGCAACAGGATGCACAACTACCACAACTATTGCAACTACGACAGCCAACGTCCCTCCAGTTAAAAGTGAGTCTCAGCACAGTCGTGTCATGTGAAGGTGCAAGTGAAGGTTCGATCTCATTGTCAGTAAAAAAGTAAAAAAAATCTCTGTATTTCAGATAAAATGTGCCAACTGTCCTCAATGCAGCCCTGGATCCACTCTCACTTCAGCGTTGCTTCAACACTGCAAAGCTTCCCATTGGAGTGCAGTGCATCAACACATGCAGACAGTGTGGCGCTCACTGATAATTGATCCTCTTAGCGTGAGTGAGGGCAGCAGTTGTGGTAAATTAAAGATTATGAGTGGCGTATTCAGCCATTTCACAAAAAGCTGCACCTACAGTATCGAATTATGATCCGAAAAGCACCTTACACGCCCTGAAGGCTGGTTTCTGTCTCCATGTTCCTCTCGTTCGACTGCCAAAATCACATGGAAAGAGAGAGGGGTTGGTAGGCAGATGCCTCAGGGACAACAGAGGGCTTTCACAGAGTCTGAAAGAAGGAGACAATACATGTAGGCTGCAATCCAAAAGCCCATTTACCGTTGGAATGGAGTGTGTGACGAAGGCTGTAATGCAACTATCTCTCTGGACGTTCATCCTCCTTCCCACCCTGAATGCAACACTGTGCATCTGTTTCGGCTGCTCGGGGAACACTGACTCTTGTTTTAGTCAGTTATGTAGGAATTTGTCTGACTGTACAGCTTATGTGTAAGAAATGTCCTGTTTTGTCTGGGTGTTCATTTAATCAGATACTTTAGTCCTGAGGGAAAACTGAGATAGTTGCTTGAAAAAAGAAAAAAAGGCTTTAATTTCTGCTAAAGAACTGTGCTTCCTGCAGGGATGTGCTCTCTCTAGAATGGGTTGATGGACAGAGGTTTTTGTTTGCAGCGTGTCACTGGGACTTTTCTTGACTCTAATTGTCCCTCCCAGGTACAGTGAGAGATGTAAGCCACCACAAATCCACATGCAGCTGGTAACAAAAGGCTTCAGTCTACCGTTGGTGGCGTGGGTGTCAGCTTTAGGATTTAGTACATGTTGTTTCAGGTCTTTGCAGGCTTAGGCTATTTTTAGATTTATGATATTCACCTGTGTCATGGTGTGTATTCTGAATAAGTGCACTTGGATTATATTTGATATTGTAATTTAGGGTAGAATTCATGCCCTGAAGGACCTCTAAAGGTGGATGGCTCTGTATCGTCATGTCAAGTAACCCAACTAAATATTAGCAGATGCTTCCTTTTATACCTATTCTCAAAGAGAACTGGCCACCCAACTAAAATCTTTTCATTTGCAGTGATTTCCGTGGGAAATAATAGTGATTCAAGGTCTGAAAAAAAGCAAAAACTATCTTAAACTTTCAAAAACCTACATACAGCACGTCTCTCTAAAAATGTCAATGATATCTTGTCTTACAGAGTTTGTGGCGGCGGCCGTTCGGTCTCATTTTGATGACTGTCCAGACTCCCACAGCCATTTCTGCTTCCATGGCACATGTCGCTTCCTGATATTAGAGGAGACACCTGCATGTGTGTAAGTCATTACCATCTTTAACACAAAATGGTACAGTTATAGCAATAACATCATTTCACTTATACAAAAGAATATGTTTCACCCACTTCTACATTTGCATTTTAAATAGTTTTGGTCGTTTTTGGTATTTTAGCAATTTAAAGCCATTTGACCTTGATTTTGGACGGCTTTGCTGAGCAGTGAGGTCTGAAATATACATAATGTTAGAGCCATCCTTCAAAAGAGACACTAGTGAAATCTTAAGATCTAAAGCTATTTGGTAACAAGTGCTAGAAGGCTGATATTGGGGTGATTGTGAAGGAACAAATTAACATGGAAACCACCTTTCACAAATTAATGATTTATTTTCAAAATTATTTTTATGTACAGTAAACATGAGCTGTGCGACATTATGTCTATGTTTTAATAGGTTCACAAGTCTCAGTTCCTTCATTAGTTTTAATAGGACTGTAAACAAAATAAAGATAATGCATATCTAGACATAAATGGCCCAAGTTATGTCCCTGAGTGAAATTGTTCCTGTTGCTTCTTCACTGGACTGTACATCTGTGGATCTTTTTTATTTATTTATTTTTAATCTACTGGAAATTGAACTCTTGAATTGAATCAACATGATAAGACGGATATTAGAAAGAATATAAAGCATTTGAAACAACTAGAACTTTTGGGACTTCCCCCGTCAGCCAATAATACTTTGATTTGAGCTACTTATAAAATCCATTAACTGTTATTTTTACTTATAATCCCACTGTATGCATACCCAAGTTAATTTTCCGTCCATGTTGCAGGTGCCATCCAGGCTTTGTTGGGATGAGGTGTGAGCATGCAGACCTGCTTGCTGTAGTAGCAACTAATCATAGACAACAGACCGTTGCCACAGTGCTGGTGTTGTGTGTGATTGGGTGTGTTCTCATCATGGTGTTGTGTACACTTTTACAGTGAGTAATACGCATGGCATATCTTATATCATATCTTATATTGTTTTCACTGGGATCATAGCCGATAAACTGCGGTGTTTAGGATAACAATTGTGTAGCAATATGAGGCCAGTGCATTTTTTCACCTGAGGAATGAAGTGATGAACTTGATGTCAAAAGGATTTTCAGTACTTTTCTTTTCTTGTGTAGTTGCTGGTGGAGGCAGGACTGTCGCAGGCGGCGCCACGCACATCACTACGTCGCAGACAAGCACGAAGCATCCTGCTATCCTTCTGAGAGTGGTACTTTAAATTTAATTTCTTATGTCAAAAAGATTATTTCCAAGGTCACGTTTCTATTTACTTACATCTATTTATACTTGGTCAAGCATGTGATAGAGATATATGGGATCTTTATGTCCCCCGTGTAAGGCTGGAATTATTTTATGTTTCCTGTTGTTAACAAATCCCATGAAAAAAGCAAAACCAACAATGTGCTGGTCTGTTTCTCAATACTTTCTGACTCATCTGTCTCTCAGCGCCATTTGATCCTAGTGAAGATGTACAACAACAAACAAGTCACAAACAAAGGTATAAATTCATTATCAAAAGAGGATTTTAAAACAGCCGGGCACCGCAGTTTTTGGCAAATGTTACTCAAACAGGAGTAAATAGTGTATTTGTTGGGGACTATTTTCAGCTGCGGATTAATCCAAATTTGGTGCTCTAGTGAGTATTTCTGGCAGCAGGATGATGTGTGTGGGATTGACTTAAAATAAACTACAGTGTGTGTTCAAGGGAATAAAGGAACACGTCACGCTGTGGCTCATTGATGTGTTTTTTATATTTTGTGGCTCTGGCACAGAGGAATGAGCTATATCAGGCTTTGGATACACAGACAACTCATTAGTAGGATCAATTCATTATTGTTTGTTTTGATGGGTTTTGTTTATCAAAAAATTAAAACATAAAATATCGTCAGCCTTATCCTTAAAAGATCTTGTGATCCTTGCCAGAAAGAAAAAAACTTGCATGTTTATTATTTCCCTTTCAGTGGTTTGAGAAGACGTCTTGCCGGAACATGAGCTGTTTGCATCACGGCGTGTTAAGTTTTCCTCATCTGTCCGGCCCACAAACCCTCAGGATTACATGCAAAGTGGTATTCACATGTTCTGATCAAGCAGACCTGGCCAGAGGCGAAGAAGCATTATCGTCCATGTGGCTAAGGTAGGCCTGCTCGATGTGGGAGGTTAAATGTTCTGTGACATTTTTTTCCCCCCACTGACCAGGACATTTGACCCGCAGCGCCCTACGAACGTGTTTACTTCACTCTTTGAGTCTGCGGAAATACACGCAGAACTGCGACAGTCTGTTTGAAGCTCCGAGGATGAAGCCGCTGCCAAAATCCTACATGGGAAGAGCTCCGTGTGTCCCGATTACAGTTTATGGTTGGCCTAGAGGACATGAGAAATGAACTACGAAGCCATTAATCATCCTGTATGGATGTTGAACAGGAACGGACGACAACAATTCATTTACTTAAGTCAGAAGACCCCAATTCCTATTTTTGTCTTTTAATAACTTTGTGCACTTTTCATCAGAACTCTACAAGCATGGAGGACATTTTTTAAGAAATGATGGTGGTGGAAAACTGATGCTTTAAAAAAGTTTTAGTGTCTGTTTTTAAAGACGGAACTCACTTCACCTGACAGGAGTAGGAATTGTTAAAGGGACTGACTGCTAATGGATTAAAATCAGTAAGAAAGCGATCAACTTAGAATTGTTCCAATATGGTTTTGATATGATTTTGGAGAAAGAAAAAAAAAAAGATTTGATGACTCCAGTATTGCTACTGAAGCTGAAATATTTGTCAGTTTTATTTTTTATTCCTGAGCTGTACTTGAACACGTTCATGCATCAGAGGTTTTTGGTTTGCAAGCTATAACCGTAACGACACGTGCACCCTGGGCGGCCACATTATTCCTTGTTCCTCTTGTATTGTTGCACTTTTTTGCAAGCTTGCTCACTGTTCTTTAAAAAAAACTGCACTTACTGTACTTGTAAGTGAGAGTTGCCAAATACACTTTGCCTGAATGAGCACTGAAGGGAAGAGGCACGCGGTTTGTACACATCCACCTAAGCATGCATGCGCTTAGATCACAGCTTGTATTTTTAAAGGAACGACACGAAACACTTCTTATGTCAAAAGTGGTGTGTTATAGCCTCTGCTTTGAATTTAAACACTTTTTTTTTAAAGAGAGAAAAGCCTCTGAGGGTTAATTTAAAACAAAATATTTAAGATTTTCTTCAAATAAAATGGAATAATAATTGGTGAAGGAATACAAAATGATGATTACAAACTGACTCGGGTATAAAGTGTGTAGGCGCTTTGTGTGACAAGGCGGGAAAAAACAACTTCCACCTTTAAAAATGAATGTGATGGTATTTATATGCCAAAAGAAAAAGAGAGGATGACACGCTTGTCTTTGTTTACAGTATGTGATGATATTTACATTCAGAATATATGTTAATGTTTGTTATTACAGCATCGATGTGTAAATATTCAATGTGTGTCTGTGTATATATGTATACGGTGTCAATACAAAAGGGTGATCTTCTCATGCATTCACCCTTTACTTTGTCAGATGTATGTTGTCACAATTGGAAAGCCTCTATTATCTGCATTTGTTTTCCGATGCAGAATTAAAAATGCAAGTGTGTGTGCATATTTTTTATTGATGTGCTTATTAATTGCTGCTCTCTCTGGAGCCTTTTATTGGATCCATCGCGTGACCTTCTTTTCGCTTTTGAAGCTCTTTCCTTTTTCATCGCTCTCTCTCTTCAAATACCCCGATTTTGTGATGCTCTGCTCTTCTATTTTTCTCTTCCACTGAATATTTCAAGACGCAGAAAATGCCAACATGAAACCCTGAACCCCGGGCACAATTGAACAAAGAGGTCGAACTCTTGAGTGCTTTTATAGCTGAAGGAAATGTTTCAGCCCTCCTCTACATCGCCATTACGTTTTTTTTATTTATTTATTTGTCTTTTTGAGCACACAGAATCCACACCCATTCATGTTAAAGCACCAGTGTGCAAGTCTGCACCACATACATCCTGTTTTTGTTTTATTTCTGTTGTGTGTCATTGGGTTGACGTGTTCCCTCTTAACGTGCTGCATCTCCTCCGCTCTTCCCTTTCGCTCTCCGCATGAGGAGCTTCGTTTTGTTTTGCAATCCCATTATGTCTACAATTGGATTTCTGTGGAGCCCTTTAGAGCCGTCTGGCTGAGCTACTAAACCAGCTTTGAATTAAGCAGCTCTTGTGGGCGCTTCCCTAAAGATACACAATACCCTTTAACATACAAAGGAGTTGAAGGGGAAACAAATGAAAGCG
>NTHP01000235.1:768265-789900 GCA_003416845.1 Oplegnathus fasciatus
TTTTTTCTCTCTCCGCCGTTTCCTCTTCTGGCCCTTTTGATCCTCAGCCCAACATTCCCAGTATCAGCCTCTGACCAGATGGTTTGAAATAAGAGTATTTACAAAGGTATTAGGGCTAAGCAACCCTGCCTTGTTCTCCTCACTGCTAAGCACTGAAACAAATCATTAGGAATGATGAAAGCGCAGGGCTTCAGTTAAAGGGTGAGTTCACCCAAATCATATAAAAAGGAATGTAGTTTTACACTGGCAGCTGATCTGAGCGCCGCTCAAATTGTCACATTTTATACAGCGTGAATGTGACGTCATGATATTGATCTTGCCTCACCTCCATCCATCTGGCTTAAAGGATAGGTTCATATTTTTACACATTTTTGTCTATCTTCCAATACTCACATGCCCATATGTGCATCAGTTATTGGAGGCTGTAAAAACTCCCTCTGTCCATACTGGCTGTGAAAAGATCCCCTCCTAATGCGATTACAAGTGATGGGGCAGAAAATCCACAGACCTCGTTCTTTGTAAAAAATGCATTTTAAACCTTATACAAGGCTTCAGCAGTCTGAGTTAGACAAATCAAGTTGGTATCATCCAAAGCTACAGTGTGTTTGTGTTTCTCCCTGGACAGCATTTCCTTGCTGAGCTGCAGAGAGAAACTTTCACACTAAAAAGACAGTAACTGTGGAAGATACTGCTTAAGTCTCATATTAGCAAGAGCTGAAGCTGAGAATGTATTTTTACAAAGAACTCTGGATTTTGAATTTTGTCCCCCATCACTTACATTGTAATCACATTAGGAAGGGATCTTTTTTCAGGGCCAGTATGGACAGCAGGAACAATTACAAAGGCCAACAACTCTTTCAATGTACATATGGGCATGTAAGTATTATTTTAAGACCAACTTGAACCTATCCTTAAGGTTGAATATGTTCTGTATTCCCTTTAAGCCACCAGTGACAACCTCTCTGTTCCTTTGTGCTGGAATTATGAATTTACAAGCAAATAGTGCAAACACAGGAGCCTAATGATCTTAGGTAAAAAATATTAGTGAGTGGTGGTGAGTCAAACGCCTGCATGCACATGTTGTGGTGACACCTCCGCCACAAATTAACTGAAGTATTTGTTGAGACCTTTTTACTGGAAAAAGTGGACAAGTCTGCAGCCACAGAGGCCTCTCATTAACTGCACCAACCAATGTTAGTTAGTTTGGTTTATTTGTCACATATAATCATACTGGGTATAATCATAGTGAAATGTTATGTCCGTTAGCTCCTTCAATTGTGCAGTAAAAAATAAGTGTAAAACAGAGTAAGAATAAAGAATAAAATAAATAATAGATAATAATGTTAACTATAGTCGTAGTGACTTTGAATAATAAGTAATTAAAAAATTGTCAATTATGGAAGGCTACATAAATACAGATGGGTGACAAATCAAAAGATTTTATGTGTTGATCATGCCCCTTAAGAGGCAGGTGTCATTGCAAATCAATACAAATTAATTCAAAGTGATCAGTATTATACAATGGATAAACTTTTCTATCCTGATAGGAGTTGTGCCCCATCCACAATGAATGGTTTAATGAGTATGATGTGAACAATATGCTGCGATCTAAAGCAGTCACCAAATCCCAACCCACCTGCACACCTCTGGGAGATTTTGGAGTGACGTGTGTTGGTGCTCTCCACTAACACGAAACACCAGCTGAGGGAATATCTTTAGGAAGAGAGGTGTTCATTCCTCCAGCAGAGTATCAGAGACGGTGGTCCAACACCTGACACTATATGCTTGTTTTTTCTTTAATTTGTTACCCATCTGTATGTTCCCTACTTTTGTGTTGCCTAAGATTTTTGTCATTATGCTCCTGTTTTATAAATCTTTCTATAAGTGCTATAAAAAATGTATTAGTTTCAACACTGATGAATACCAACTTTTTGTCCCAAACCCCTTTAATTTGGTCATCAGATGGCAGTTTTCTAGGACAGACTTGATACAATTCATAGATATTTATTGCTCCCAATTTATTCACAGTAAAAATGCAGGATAATTACACACTGTACATACAGTTTTTATATTACAACCTTCTGGGTTTTTTCTCTATATTTCTGTCAGGAGCATTTCATTTGTTAAACATGTAAAGAGCTCTAAAGTGGTTGAGCCCGCTCGGGTCAACAGGCTACATCCCAGAAATTAGTTCCCTAACTGAACCACAGTTAGGCTGAGTAGCTTTGCACTTGAGCCTGTGACTTTTTGGCTTTAGTCCATGAGCTGTTGAAGCTGTGACGGCAGCTCCTCCAGGGAGCCGAGACGATGCTCTCGAGGAACGTCGGGTCGGTTATGCTTGTTCTGTCTGTCTAATAGGAACCCGTGGATGCCCAAAGACCGAGAGGCGAGGTAGTCATTCACATAGTGGTCCCCAATATGAGCTACACTAGCAGCAGGCACACCACATTTCTGTAGCGCCTGATCAAAGATGTTCGGATTCGGCTTTGCTATACCCGCTTCCTCTGATGTTATCAAAAAGCTGAAGTGAGACAGGAGGCCACATACACGTAAAATCTCTTCAAGGCGGCTGTCAAAGTTTGATACCACACCCAACTTCAGTCCCAGAGAAGAACAACTCTCCAGGGCCTTCTCTGAGTCTGGAAATACCTAAAACAAAGGGACATTATACAGTTTTAAGACATTTTCTGTGCTACTTTGTCCACTACTGTAAACATTCATATAAATAGCAAACATTAGTTGTAAATATACTTTACAACCATTTTCAAAGTGTTTTTCTGCATTAGTAAAAAGGCTTTTGATGATGACAGTGATTGTAAATAAAAACCTTTACACTATTTACTTGATGTTTTCAAACAATCTCCTGAATAATGTTATTTTTCTGATGTATTATTTAGCAGATAACGTCAGAAAAGCAGATTTTATACATTTGAATTTAACAACTTATTATTCATTCTGTGTGTATGACTGTCATTTACCTCCCAGTTCTCTGCATTGCAGAAGTTATGATAAAGGTTGTGAGCCATTGTATTTAGCAGGGCTGGGTCCTGTACCCTGCACTGGGAGAAAGTGTCCCGCACCACCTCCATCCACCAAGACCGTCCATCCAGGCCCTGTGTGATGCCATAGTTTGGGTATCTGCTGGAATGATGTCGATATGCCGATACGAAAGCAGCTTCGACCTCTGCAGGACTGAGGCTCAAGCCCATTCGTTCAGCCTCCTTGCAGTACTGCTCTCCCACAGATGCACGCACCTTCAGCAGGGTGTCTTTCACATCCCACAGCACCCAGCGCAGAGGAGCTCGCATCACACCTACAGAGGTAACACCACCGACATTAGACAGGTTCATGTCTGAGCAAAACCTGAGAAAAAGTGTTAAGTAGATGTTTCCTCACCAGATTGTTTCTATTGGAATGATAAACTCAAAAGCCTGTGTCTAAAATCGTAGATAATGCACTTAATTGTAATTGAAATGTTAATCATCAAATCTAATAAAGTGAAGTCATATTATCCCAATATAAGGCAATGTAAAAGTAGAGGCCTTTTTCATAGCAGACATTTGGACTTAGTCACAGTAGGAAAAGCACAGGTGTTACTAATAACATTAACACCAATATTAATTTTAATATTTACACCCTTGTTGTTTTTACTGTGCCATGTCAAAATGTCTTGTCTATTGTGTTTGTAGACATTAATACAAATTTGTTTCGCAATATGCACCACTAATGCATATTATCAACTGAAATGATAAAGGCCTTAAGGTGGGTCCTGCATTAATATCTAGGCTAATCGTCTTCCTGTCTTTAAGAGAGGGCCTATGTTAAGGTTTACATCGTGGATATTCCTTAATATGTTGTGTTTAATCAAAGTAATATAGGGACCAATAGGGGCCCACTAGCGTGTTAATCCAATGTTAGACCAATGCTTAGGTTAAAGAGGCATGTCGCTATTCTGGCAATCACATGAGATCAACAGACTCTTAAGTACCAATTAAAACAATAAAGATGTAAATTGTCCCACCTTAAAGGGTGATATATAATCAGGTGGATTAAAGGTGTAGTCTGCAATTCTAATCCAATACACTCTTTGTCAATTTCAGTGAATATCTCCTCACGGTCTGCTTGCTGTCCGTTCTGTGTGTGCGCTGAAAAAAAATCCAGTGTTCATACACAGCCCTCGCTCTATAAATGGGAAACAGAGTGGCTCTGACCGAGCCACACAACTCATGCTCATGTACAGGACAACAGTTTGGACAACAGCAAGTTTGGCTGCAGGATCATTTGCTTTTATTGTGAATATTCACCCCCCATCTGTCTCCAGTGAGTGGCAGTTTCATAATTGGTGTGTCAAAATCAATAAATATGCACTGTATCTAGCAAGTCACAAGTTGGCTGAATAAATCTAGCTAACTACAGCAGTATGATCCCAAAATAAACTGATTTTGCTGTGATTTAATTGCAATAAATGGATCAAAAGGATGCCGAAATAACTATGTCATGATGCCGATTTGTAAAAAGTCTGAATTCATGTTTTGTCAGGTTCGTCCGCAAGATGACAAACAAACAACTTTTAAAATGCTTGTTTTCTGAATGAAGTGCGGATTGATCAGGGCAAAACGTCATCTAAATTAGGCATAAATACGGCAGCGACGTTATGGTTTATACACATTGTTTATAACGTTACACCAATATCTACGAAATAACCACATCATGATGCTGATTAGTGAAAAGTCTGAATTCATGCTTTGTCAGCTCTGTTCGCAAGACGACAAGCAAACAATTGCTTGTTTTCTGAATGAAGTTCGGATCGATCAGGGCTCTCCAAAATCGTAGACTCCACCTTTAAGCGAAAACACCTGTGTGGATGGACCATGGACATGTAGTGGCTTTAAGGATGGCTCTGTTTTATTCAGGTGTCCCAGTAAGTCATGTGCAGTACCAGGACCTTCAAACTGAGGCAGCTAAATGGAATTCAGCCATCATTCATTTTTATTATTTACACCTGTTACATGTTAAAATGACCCCCACCAGACAAAATGGTGCTTTGGTTCACATGGAGATGTCTTGCTGTTAATGACATTTTGTAGTATAAATGTTACTGTAGGATGACTGAGAGGACAGTGAACCAGAAAACCCCGCTGCTATGCTAACGTTACAGATTATCAATTTTAAATCCCTGCTGACGCTCATTGCTTCACAGTGACAGTAACTACGTCACTTAACTGCAAGCTGTCGTCTTGGTTACAAGTTCTAACTGGTAAAACCTTACATCGTAACGGGCTACAGAACATGTCCTTGTACTTTTTATCACCGCTAGCTAACGTTACGTTCGTTGATTTTGTATGATTAGCTACATGTCAGTCTTTTTACACATGAAGCTACCCAAGCACAGACACGTAACTAGAAAAGTTGTAACAGTTTTAACGTTACCGGCGTCGCGTCTTCAGGACGGTCAACGGCTGTAAACAAGGTTAGCTACAGTTTAGCTAGCTAGTTTTCTTCTTCGCAGGTTTTTTTTACGGCAGCTGTTATCTGGAGTTTTAACTCCTTCGTTCCTGTGTATAATCTTTGTATCAGCTATCTTCTGCCAATTCTCCCATTTCTCACCACACATAATCCCGTCAAAGTTTTATTCTGGTGTCTGCTAAACAGCATCATCCCAGTCTCCTCTCATACAGTTTGTTGTGTGGCCTGTTATACATCCAGTACAGCAGGTGGCAGTATGTTCAAGAAGTAGCTGCCAAAACTGAAACAGCCAGACATGTACGCATGCGCGAAGGTTCACATGCAGCAAAGTCAACTGGAGCCAGAGCAAGTCATGTTTTAGAAAACAAACTGCTGTTACACCGTGAAAAAGTCTCAGGAGATGTAACCTAATAGAACTGATCAAGAAATCGGGATGTTACTAACATAATGGCAACTCCAGCTACTCGGATGTTTCGGAGGTTAGAGGGTCTGTTTTGTGTGTACAAACCCTCTGGTGTCCACTGGAAACTCGTACGGGACAGCATCGAGACAAATCTTCTTAAAGGTGAGGATAACATATCCTTCAAAACTTATCCTACGGTCCATCAAACACTCTCGATTATATATCTATATGTGTGCTGTGACGATGAGGCACGATACAGCTATCACTGTACCCTGTTGACCCCTTTATGTTGTCACCTTGCAGGGTTAAACGCTACACCGTCCCAGCCACTTCCTCGGGAGGTCCGCTTCTTGGCACCCCCAGGCAGTGAGGCTGAAGCACCCAAGGGACTCACACTGTCTGCAGCCTCTGTGCCAGCACTGTCCAAGCATCCTCTGGGTATGTGTGTCCAATTCACTGCGCAATTTAATCTCCGGGGTCACCTGCGCCGGTCTTATCATGGTGTTCTTGAATAAAAGTTTTCATCAAGGCCTCATGTAATGTCATTTTAAATTAAAGATTAAAAAATTCTCTTTTGCTGGTGGGCCACTGTCCTGCTATTATACACAGAACAATGCAGGTGGACGTGAATATACGTATAATTTATTTAATAAATCAATTAATTCATATTAGATGCATAGATTTATGTAAGGCATTCACTACTAGGTCATCATTTGTTTTGGGATTTAAAAAAATGTAACACGCTCCTCCCCTCACTGGTAAATTGAGTGCATTTTAATCAACAGTAGCAGTTGAGCTCTTATAGAGGGAGCTGTTATCGTTATCAGTTGCACGTGTGTTTGATAAGTCAAAATGTTCCCTGAAAAAGGTCTTTTTACTTTAGTTTACATCCCCCCCCCGTCATGTTAAGATGGACCATAAATTAAGTTTGCCCTGATGACTCATTAGTGACTTCAGACGTGCAGGTTGATATTAGCTGGAATGACTGAAGGTTAGTTGTTGTGTCTGCACACATTGAGGACTATATGTGAGTGAGTAATATGTATTTTTTTCTGTGTGTTTTAGTGACTGGACCTGAATTCCAGCATATTAGAGTTGGAGTAGGACATCGCCTGGATGCGTTCTCTTCTGGCGTTCTAGGTTTGATTTTTACAGCTGATCTCACAAGAAAACCCGTTTGTTTCAGACCAAGTTGTATTTAATATATTGAGTCTCCTTTTCACACCTTTTTTAACTTTAGTTCTTGCAGTTGGGAATGGAAATAAGACCCTGAATGATTTCTACAGAACACGAGTCACAAGGGTAATTTATCATTTCTGCTGGTTTTACATCAGATGTACAAAGATGTAATAAAGATATAATATACGCATGTTTAATGCTGTTCGGTATGTTTCAGGATTACACATTGGAGGGTGAATTTGGGACTGCAACAGATGATTTCTCTCACATGGGCCGAGTTGTGGAAAGGTCCACCTACGGTAGGATTAGTTCAGTTTCATTTCAGTTTATTCACTTGATAACACATAGGTTTAGATCATCACATTTGAGAAGTAGTATTTGATTTAAAGCAACTCAATGCCTTTACTTGAAATAATTGGTTACACAGCTCACCACTGATACACAATAATATTGTCACCCTGTATTACTGTAACCTAGAATCATTTCATTGTTAGATTGTTAGATCTATCTAGCATACTAGTGTTTGTAACTGTGTGTTTCTGTCGTTTCCACTGCATCACTTATTGTGCCTTTGACTGTATCTGACCCTAAAATATTGTTGTGTTCAACAGGTCACATCACTCAGGATAAGCTGGACAGAGTCTTGGCAGCGCTGCAGGGAGCCAATCAAAAGGCCTTGTTAACGTATGCAAACTACATTTAATATTCATTACACTTATATAAACATAATATTGACATTCTTCGCTCTTAAGTTCCTCTGTATTAGACTGTTTTTCTCTGCTTTACTTTTGAATAAGACCCCCTGCACATATGTGCTTTCAGGGGTCATAGTAGAGTGCTAAGTGGTCATACTTAGATCCGTTTTTTCTTCCATTACAGGTATTCCCAAGTAGACATGCGCTCACAGGAAGCCTATGAGATGGCTGTGCAAGGTTTACTGGGTCCAGAGGGGAAATCAGTGCCTATTTTGACAGGCTTGCGTTGCATTCACTTCCAGCCCCCCAACTTCACTTTAGGTAAATAATTTTCACACATGAAACCTCAACACACATTTTAAAACACACACATTTTCAGGATACTTGCTGATCTTCTTCGATATGTTTTTCTCTGTTCTTACAGAGGTGCGGTGTCTAAATGAAACTCAGAAATATCTGTGCAAAGTTGTGCATGAGATCGGACTCGAGCTGCGCAGCACGGCAGTGTGTAAAGCGGTTAGGCGGACCAGAGACGGCCCCTTCACCCTGCAGGATGCCCTGATCCATCACCACTGGACTGCTTCTGATGTTATGCAGGCCATCAGACAATTCCACTCCTCTAAAAGAAACAAAAAACATTCCCACACACAGATGAAGGACCCAGCATTACAACCACCAGAAGAGAACACGACGACAGCCGGTCACGAACTGAAACCAGCGACGAAGCGGCAGCAGCAGAAGGAAGAGTTAAATAACTTGTTGCTGTGACCAATACAAGTCACTTTAGCAGTCAAAGAATTCACATATAACACAACTGCTCTACGGTGACTCTATGAGCCTGGAGGTTGCAACACTTTGAGTTCGGCTCAGTTGGAAAAGAGATGTGAAAGATCAGAGATCCTATAATGTAATGAGATCATAAATTCATTACATTACGCTTTTGTTTAATATGCAAACTTCTCTCCATCTACAGAAACACTTGCTGTATCTCATATGAATGTTTTCACCGTTGTTAAATGTTGTGCAGGTAATATTAACTTGTTTTCCAAATCTAAATAGGAATGTGGTTTATTTTTATCATGAAATAAACTGAAATGATGCTTAAGACTTCTGTTGTGTGGTTGTGCTATCATTTGATAATTTCAGCTTCTTTCAGTGTCTAGACAAGATATTAAACAGTCCATTAGTACAAAGAGGCTTTTGTTTGACAGGAAGTTAAATCAACAGTTTGTTTTCAGTTCTGGCATGGTTTTAAACAAGTTATTTCCTAGACAGTGGTTTAGACTAACCGAACATGTCCTCTTAACCTGTTTAAAAACCTTAACCCTGCTGTTGTGAAGTGTCTCGGTTGTCATGACAACAGACAGCTGTCAGTCAGCTTTCCCACTGTGAACAAAAATAGATGGTCTGTAATACAGGAGAAAGAAATAATAACTTTAACAATGATCCTTGTATGAAACTGTACCTGTAGCATTGTGATTTAACCCATTTAAAAGGTTTTAGGTACCAATTTGTTTTACAGGTCTAATTTCCTCATAATTTCTGCGGAGGTTTCAGGAAAGAACTTTGTAATTTGATACTAAAATATTTATTAATTATTCATTAATTACTGGAAACTGTATTCTACATATATGTTGAATTGTATGCTTTTCTGTACAGATTTGATCTGCTGACCTGCTGTGTACTGACTAAAAGTCCTCAGGTTACAGCAGCAATTAATTGGAATTAATTAATTGGACGTTTACCAATTGAACACTGTCTCTTTTCCCTGTAAGTAGTACCAAAATACATTGTTCTTTCCAGGAAACTTACTGGAAATTATTTGGAAAGTATTCTGTTTGATGTTTAACAGAGTTACAGTGTTTACATGTTCCAGCCTATAACTGAATTATCTGAAGAACTGAGGGCAAGAACAATAATTGTCCTGGTGGGTAAATGTAGTGGGTGAAGTCGGAGCCAATCTCTGATATCAGATTTGGTGTAGTCGACTGTGTCCTCTGACGATGTTGGAAGATGCTGTCTCAGCGTTTCTGTTTCCCACAAAAACTCTTTTGGGATGTTATGAGGTTGTTGCAGTGGTGCCATTGTTGTCATGCTCTTCATACCAGTGAAGGACTTGTTGTTCCTGTGGGAACACTGTTTTCTTTGTCAGTCTGGAAACACACAACTTCCACAAGGACACAAATTAACTACGAGAGCACGCAGCCGATGTTCTGGAGGTTTATTAAGCGTGAGACATGACATTAGAACAATCTGATTAAAGGTATTATAGGGAAATACACAAGCATAATAAAAATAATTTGACAAGTATGTTTAAAGCCTGTTAATTATTTCACTACCACTGCCTTTAATTATAGAGGCATGATATTTATTTATGGTTATATGGCTGACCTGGCAGCTGTGTGACAAACTGCAAGTAGGAAGAGTGCCAACACCTTTCATTTAGAGCAGATGGTAAACATACAAAATCATAATAAACTTAATGTAATTATTGAATAACACAGTGCACTAAACAGCTACAAAAATGAATAGATGCTCTTGTTCACAGGCATACTGCATGAGTTGCTTGTAAACACTGAAATCTAATACAAAAACATTTACTATATAATAAAAATTTAGTAGACCCTCGATAACATCAATTTGGTACCATGTTTTGTAACTTCCAAGAGGTAACTTGCCTGTTTAGATTCAGCAACAGTGAAATTTAAAGGTACATACATACTACATTGAATATATATTTGTGAAAATATAGACATTGTAGAACAAACACAGACATATAAATAAAATATAGAGGATTCTCTTTGTGGAAACTTCTTTCTTTTTTTTCAAATAAGGACCTGAGAAACTTCTGAACAGAAAGTGCTAAAAAGTACTAAAAGTTTAGTTTTTCAGTGAGATCAGTAAATACATCTTCAAACTGGAAGAAGACAAATATTCTATTTAACAAATATTAATGTGATCATTTCAAATTGCACGAGTAGAGTAAGGCTTTCATATGCAAGATGGAAAATCAATCTAACATCTAATCAATCTAATAAACATCTTAGTCATCTAATAAAACACAGTGCAAAATGATATTCATTGTTGACCTGCCTCTAAAGAAAGCCTGCACCATCTATACAGTACAGTATATACATGAAGATATACAGTAACAACATCCTCTGTGGTTCAAAGCTCATCTGAAAATGCTCTGTTTCAAAAAGTGAAACAGTATATTTTATGCAACTACAGGAATATCTTACTCTTAAATTGTCCTCTAAATCAATAATTTACTTGTAAGGCTTGGCAGAAATAATAAAACAGCGTATATACATTTGCGTAAATTAATACAATTTGTAATAAAACGGATTATAAGAACCGATGATTGTTTGAGTCCCAGTTTTAGTGAGTTTTTAGACACACTGCTGTTCAGCAACATCCGGAGGATTTTTTCTTTTGGGGCTCTTTCTGTAACACCAGCGCTTCCTCTCTTGTGTCAACTTTTTGACTCAACATCCTGGAAACAACAACACAACATAACATATTAAAGGACATGCTTTAAAAAATCATATGGGTGTGACGGATGGCACAAGACAAAGGAAATGTCAGTGATAGATGTGAAATGTGTTACCTGGCCACAGTTTCCAAAGACTGAATCACATTTTCACCTGTGGCAGCGCTACACTCCATGAATTCAAAGTTGTACTCCTGTGGAAAGAAAACTGTTGCCTTTAGTATTTATAATAATCAGAACTGTTTACTTATTTATATTATATTATATTATATTATATTATATTATATTATATTATATTATATTATATTATTTTATATTTGTTTACTAATTCTGACATCACCAGATGAGTGTGAGAGCAGTGTGAACAGCGTGAGAGGATATAACACCACAGATCATACCTTAGCGAGAATTTCCCCGTCCTGAGTTTTAATGTGCCGTTCTGCACGATCACTCTTATTCCCAAGAAGCACAGTGGTCACGTTTTCTGCAGCTCCTTCCTGCAAAACATTTGATTAGTTTGAGTTTGATTATTGTTCGGATTGCCATTCAAACATCTTTCTACAGAGCAATCTGACTTAGTGGACAGGTTCATATGTTTCAGACAATTAGGTCCCATGTACTCTAAATCCTAAAATATAGCTTTATTACCACATTTTATTTAGTTTGCTCACAAATAAATAAGTGTATTTAAATAAAGGCTGGGTATCAAACTTAAATACTTTTAGGACTTCAGACTTGTTTACTTATTCTCTGATCAGATATTTCCAAATTTAAATAACAACTTTGCTAATTTTAATAAGACAGTATTTTATTTAATTTAAGAAAAGTTCATGTGTGACTGCTTTGTGTTAAGGCATTAAATTATGATGTGTGTGAGAAGCTTCATATGAAAAAAAGTATTGCATTGGCATCTGTATTAAAAAACTATAAATGATACCCAGCCCTACCCAATATAACAAAAAATGCTAATTACACATATAAACACACTGTTGCAGCTTTACAGTATGTCTGGCCTGTAAAAACATCATTCTAAACAAAGCCAGTAGTGTGGTGACGACATTTAAACAACAGCCACTGGAGCCTAAAGTGCACCATACCTGGATACAGCTTGCCCAGTAGCTGACTGCAGAGAAACTCTGAGAGGAAGTGATGTCATACATCAAGAGAAACGCCTGGGCTTTGTGGAAGACCTGTCTTGTGATGCTGTGAAACCTTTGAAGGACAATGAAGAATGCGATCAGAGACAAGAGAGGACACTAACTTTACACAACTGGCTCAATGTAATGACTTTTCTCACAGCCATTCACAAGTGAATGGGGCATTTAGGGCCTTTCAGACTAAATCTGAATCCATATCTGCTTATAGTAAAACTGAAATGAATGGGATCTCAGGAGCCTGTCATTTACACTGGCTAAAATGAGTTTAAATGAGAAACGAGGATTTGTTTTGTACGTCTCAGTGCGGACATTAAGGAGCTCTCTGTAAACTCTACAGGGCCATTAGTGAACTTCTGAACTGCACACAACAGGTATTTCAACCATGCTAATCTAATATGTCCTCTGATAATTGCAACATGTGGAGTGAACACGCGGACATCTACACACTGCATGCACGTTACCTCCACCTCTGCTGCTGGGACCAAATCTGTTGTGCTTTCCAGCATTCCAGCATACAACACATTGCTGAGCTTTGCCAAACCAGTTCTGAAACAGGTTACAACCTGGCCTGGAGGAGACTTCTCAACACCACCACCAGCACATTGTCTGGAACATGTTCAGAGCGGCTGCCGCCTGAAGTAACTCATATTTACAATACCCGTGACTGGCTACAATATCATGTGCGCAGAGGATGTCACTTATGTAAGTATCGTCACATGTGCTCATCAGGTGCTCGTCAAATCTTGGCTGACTGCAGAGATGTACGGACTGCTGAGGACCCTTCAGGCTGGGAGACAAGGAGGCCCTCAAGACAACCTGTCCAGTGCAATCAGAGAGGCAAAGTGCTGCTATACACAGACAACTGCCACTTCCAGGGATAAAAAGACACGTGGTGCCATCATAAACCACAAAATAACACCATGTACACCTTTGACGGTGATGATGGCTTCCAGCCTATGATCTTTCTTCCAAACAATGAGCAGGTACTGTGCCTACCCACAGCAGACATCAGGAGGACCCACGTAAGGCTGCGGACCAGACAGTGTACCTCGTTGTATGGTCAGGCAATGATCTGGTCATCGTTCAGATGTCCTTACAGACATCTTTCAGCTTGTGGCCTTCCTCAGGGTCATCAGGATCACCTGATGAAGGCCACCAGCCAAAATGCGTTGGTCTCACAATAAAGTTCTTCTTTATACTACAAGTGTTGCTGGAGTTCTGACCCCTAAAGACTGTTTCCCCTCTCCATGCTCATTGGAGGTCAGTGAAGTTGTGCAAGAACTCTCTACTCTGCTTCCAGACAACTTCAAACAAACGCCTTCATCAGCAAATAGGTCATCCCTTTATCTATTGTCCCAGTGCCAAAAAAGTGAACTGTGCGTCAATGACAACCGGCCGGTAGCAACAACAGCAGTCATCATGAAGTGCTTCAAGACGCTCACATGAAGCTAGGAAACTTTCATCTTTCATGGTAGCTTCAAGATCAACCAGAATCTACCTCAACAGGGACAGATTGAGGGAGAAAAATGATGTCACACTTTAAAGGGCGAGGGACCGACTGCAGGTTTGTTGATGACATCATGGTTGGCAGACATTTCCTTCTCATGATTGTTGCTTCAGGGATTCGCTCATTTTCACAAATATTGGCTGAACTTTTTAAGATGAGGCGAGATGAAATGTGAAAGGTGACCCAGGAAATGTTGAGTATCTTAGGCTTTGATCCTATCCTAATACATTGGCCATTGTATCTTTGATATCGCAATTTTTACAATTTTCCCACATGCAATATACTGCGAGGAAATCACCTTACATAAGTCACAACATCTGTGCACCTTGAGAGAAAAACAGACTCCTGAAATGGTAAAATAACTTTTCAAAAAGCTGGGATCACTTATATTTAATCTCGGCAATAGAAATTGCTTTCACTTATAGTTTGTTTGTTTGATTACAACAGTGATAATTGGCACAAGTGTCTCAATAATGTTCTGTAAAAGGAAACAGGAAATTTACCTTTCTTGACCTGCTGTATCCCACAACTGTAGCACCACATGTTTTCCATCCACTACCACAGTCCACACACAGGAGTCAAGTCCTACAAAATGTATTTATGTTACATTATTCTGCATATTTGCACACATTTATGGGAATATAAAAGGATAAAGATCAGGATCTTACCAACAGAGGCGGGTAAATCTAAAGAAAACTTCCCACTTTGAGCTCTTTTCATGAAGGAGGTTTTGCCCACACTGCTGTCTCCAACCATGACCACATTGTAACGGTTTGATCTAGAATCTGCTCCTCTGGAATTACCTGCTGAAATGAAAACACAAACACTTCCATATTAAACTCTCTGTCTACAGTCAGCTACATTCTGCTGTGTAAGTATTAATGTTCTATTCACCCAATGAAAACGTCTTCTGACTCTCTTGACTGAGGCGGATTTCAGTGTAACGATGTTGAACTGGAGTCACTCGTTCAGGCGTCTTCTCACTATGGAACATCCAGAAGAGCATCGTTCAAATAAAACACAGCATATACTGTACAGGAGGATACCAAAAGTTCACATTCAGGATTCTGTGAGTTTTTAGTTGTCTGTTGTCAGTATTCCCCGCGAAATGTTTACATTTCTTTGAGAGATTAATCTGTTAAACTGTACAGAATACAATCACAAGTTTATATTTGAAGTTTAGATTTAAAAAAAAAACACATACAAGGAAAAATATTTGAATCTGTCATTTGGTGTGTGGTGTACTACATCTTACAAGAATTTGTATCATTCACTTGAAATGTGACAAAGTGCAAAAAAGTGTTTTAAAGCTCAATTCAGATGTTTTACACTTTTGAAAAGTCAACTTAAATATAATAATAAGAATAATCACATTGATTAAATATTAGAATTCTTATTCTCATTTATAACAAGAATAATTACAAAAATATATATAACAAGGTCGTGGTCAAGGTTGCTTTCATTGTCTCCCAAAGGAGAAAACTGCCTTAGATTAAAGGAAGTGCTGCATAAAATTAGACATGTCACAAAAGACACTAAAAAAACAAAACAAAAAACTCTTGGAAACACACCGCCAAAAAACATGTAGCAAACACAGTTAAAAACTACAACAATTCCAAAACATGCCTCCCTCACACACCTGAATAATTTACAAGCATACAAACACACATCTCTCTTTACATGCCTCCAGCCAAGCACACAATCATAAGCACCATCCTGCAGTTATCTCGCTGCGCCCTTTTGTCTGTCCTCCATTAGCTACCTGTTAAAAAGGTTAACTGATAGAGGAACAAACAAATGTTTGTAACGTTCATCTCTCTTCTCTCCTCAGACCAGCCGTGAACTCAACTCGACTGCTAATCAGCCTGTCAGCTAGATAACAAACCAACAGTGCCACTAACATCCTGAAGAAACAAACCTGTTTATATAGAGTTTGTACTGCATACTGTCTGTACTACACTATGTGCATGAGGATTAGAGTGGACGTAAGGCTTGCATGAGTCAGAGGGTTAGCCTCTTGGATGAGTGGCAAAACACCTTCAACAGTTCAACTGACAGTTTCATTTTGAACCGACATTAGAAGACTGATGGTAAGTCTTTGTCCTTGATTCTGACACATAGAGTAGTCATTTCCAGATTAGTTAAAAAAACTGATGCAGGATTGTCGGTGCAATATTACAGTAGGATTAAATGTACTTTGTCTAAAAACTATGTGGAGGTAAAGTGAGTCGTTGACTGTCTGAGAGAGAGTCACAGCACTCTTGATATAGTCATCATTTCCTGATTGTGATTATCTTGTGCAGTTACATACAAAACCAGACTTCCTACAATGATATTTTTAGTGGCTGAGGTTATAGCTGGTTGTTCATATATCCAATGTGATCCAATGTGCCTGTGATTAAATAAACTAAGCTGTAATATATTTATAATTTTACTGACAGTTGCTCCATGTTGACATGAATGAAGATTCTTTAGTAACCCAACCAGGTAGATCGATACATTATTGTGTGAAGCTGGTTGTGAAAATGGATAAGCCTCGTAGGCCGCAGTGTTTATGTCTCTGTTGAACCTCAGTGTCTGACTCACCTCGCAGGCCTCAAGTGCTCTCCTGCCTCTGAGGTGCTGACGTTGGGTGATGCTTTCTTGTCACTTTCATCAACCTAGACAGACAAAAACATCTCAGTCATGAGGTGACAGTCAGGGAGATTCTACTTTGATTGCAGATTTCATCTTCAATCTATGACACTTTGATACACGGTATCCATATTGTTGTCTCTTTCGTTTGCCAAATGATAAAAGGATAATCTTCATTTGTCATAAGTCAACAATTGCAGATCTAAACTTTGTATTTGACAGGTTTCCCAGGAATAATCCTCTGGCAGTGAGGTGTTTGTTTTGTGAAGTTTTATATGAAATATTCAGGAATTCATATGATTTGTGATGCGATGTAATGTTTTATAGAAAGGAAGAGTAACAGGGCTTTTATATAAATACCAGTACATAAAAAATGGCTATTTTTATTATTAAATAAATGTGCACTACAAGAAAAACATTTGTGCAAGGCCTTTTCTCTGTCGTTAAGGTTCAGCTTTGCATCATATGCTTTTAGGCATCTCATTTGCTATGGCTTCTTGACTGGCTGCCATTTAGGCCTATGTAAGTGAATAAAATACAAAAAATACACACCCCCATCAAGATCAAGAAGTCAGATACATGTTTATGTTCTCCTTTTTGCCATGTGAAACATGTAGTGTAGACCACATGTTCCTCATTTTGGTTCCTTGTGTCATTTTGTTCTTCTTGCAACAAACATTTAACCAGCATGCAAGGGGTTTTATGCAAGTAGGGAGTACAACACAACATAGACTAACTGTGCAAAAGAACACGGCCAATTGTCCAATAATAACCATCTACTTGAGGCTAGATCCCAACAGAAATGTTTGTTTAAACAGTAAAAAAATGACACAAAAAACTACTACTGCTGCTTACCTCTGATATTTTGTCCAGGCCCAAAGATTCTTCTTCAGTTGTCTTGATGGCATTTTCATCTGGGATACTTCGGACATCTCTTCCATTTTGTGTATCTGTTATTCTGTCCCCTCTTGCAGTTTGGTTTTCATTGTTTTGGTGTCCACGTGACTTCCGGTGAGATCCCATTTTTCTTCTTCTCCCACCAGATGCTGATTCTGACATGACATCATGTTTGGGAGAAGTGGATGGCATCGCAGGGAGATGACTTGGAGTTAGTTGATGCTCTGTTTCTACTTGTTGGCCATGAGGAACAGGATTTGTTTCAAATGTCTGGTGAGCTGGAGGTTTGAAGTGAGACTCACCAGTGTGCCTGAACTCCACTGTTTCAAATACTTTTTCTTTCCTTTGTTCAGAGCCACTGTCTTCGCCTTCTAGTTGTAGCTCTTTTTCTTTGGTGCCTGAGAAACTTTCAGTCTTTACATCTCCGACATTTGTTGCGGTCTCTGCTGCCTCATTATCCACCTCCTGCTTTTGATGCAAGTCTTCTCCTTTGGTTCGTGATCCGAGATTCCTGCGGGTGGAGCCCATCTTTCTTCTCCTGCTGGTCGAATTTAAATTGGGACTTGCACTCTTCATCTCGAGAGTTTTATCGTGAGCTCCTTCATTCATGTCGCTGGCCTCTTGTATTCTAGCCTGGGCATTCTTATGCTCTTCTCCACCTCCTCCTCTGACTACAGATTTCACTATTTCCACATCTGCCACACCTGCAACTGGTGCTTCTGCTGATTTCAAAGCTTGGTCCTGTATTATGTTTACACTCTCGGGCCTTTCCTCATCATTTTGTGTACTCTGTGTGGTCTCACATGTGATACCAGTGTTCAAAGTGTCTTCAGTATTTGACGACTGCAACGGATTTGCTGAGCCACTATTTCTTCCAGCGAGCACAGACGTTATATGCATCTCAGTACCTGTAAAATCATCTAGGTGCGATGGCTCCAGGCTAACATCTACATTCCTCTCACCATCCCTTACATCAGCTACCTGAACAAACTTAATAGGATTAACAGCTTCTTCAGTACTGCTTTGTAGCTTTTGCCCCTTATCGTGAACGGCGCTGGTTTCAATAGTTTCCTGTAGTTCTGTATACACAAGACTCAGTGATGGTTTTGCGTCTTCATTCTGTGATACCTCTGCAGTTACAATCATCGGTAACTCCTCCACTACTTCCATCTTATCAAGATTTCTCATGTCAGCTTCCATGTTAAAGTCACTTTCTTTTGTGTCATCTTTGTTGTCCATTCCTCCCTCTGGTTTTCTATTGAGTTGACTCCGGCGGGTAGAGCCCATCTTTCTCCTCTTCTGCTTGGATTTTCCTTGCAAATTTTCACTGTCATCTAGATGAGTTTTTTCTTGTATCCCTTGTTGGTTGGAAATCCCACTTTCTTCAGGTGCATCCACAGCTGACTCTGCTTTGACATTTTCCTCAAGATCAATGTGTGCCAGAATGTCAGTTTTGTTGTCTGCAGCAGAAAACAGTTCAGCATGTGTGATCACATGTGAAACGTTCTTTTCTTGGGCTTCGGGGTCTTTCTTCCTAGGATCTCCAAATTCTTCTCCAACTTCATCCTGTCCAGAAACTTGTACCTCACTTGGCCTGGTGTTGACATTGTCCTCATGACATGAGATATTCTGTATGTCTGAATCATCTTTCAAAACTGAGACTTCTGGTGATTTTATCAAATCCATTTTAACTGTGCCATCTCCTGTAAGCTCACTTAGATCAGGCTGTTTTATGAGTTTCTTTTCCTCCTCATTGACGTCCTTATTGGATTCGACAAAGTCTGAGCTTGAACTAATGTCTGTGGTCACAACTGTACTGTTGTCCATAACATTCTGGGACAAAATTGTGTTTTCCTCTGGCATCTTTTCTGCATTTTCTTTGTAATTTACTGTTGATCCAATTTTTCTTATTCCCTCAGCGGGTTTGAGGTACAGGGCGGTTTGCTCTTTTAATTCTTCCTGCCTCAATGTCTCCGTTGCAAATGACATTTTCGTTGTTTCAAGGGCTTCATCACCCCTCATATATTCTACAAATTCTTCTTTAGGTTCGTGGCATGTTTTGGTAAAAGAGTCCTCGACATGTTGTCTTCCTTTATTTCTTCGACTTGACCCCATTTTCCTTCTGCTCCCTGTGGGTTTGAAGCCTGTGTGAGTTTGCTGTTTGTTGCTCTGAGAATTGTCCAGGGGTTGGAAGTCCAAAGGAGCATTCATTTCTGACTGCAGTGTTTGTAAAGAAGATCCGCTCTCCGTAATTGAGGGGGAATCAATTTGATGCATTTCTTGAATGTGTGTTGGCTTAACCTCCTCTTCATACACTTCATTTACAGTTTCCTCTGAATGTCGAGCTCCTCTGACTAGAGATAAGTTAACATGCTCTTTTTGTTCCTCATTTGTAGATGACTCCTCCTTTGATGATGAAAATGCTGCTTGCTCAACACTACATTCAATTTCAGTATGTTCTCTAGGGACGCTTTTTTCTGTGGATATCTCCGGTATGACAGAAGACTCTATATCCTCTAATTTTAAATGTGACTCACTCATCAGATAGTTATCCTGTAAATTTACATTCTGCCTTAACAAATCGGTGTCCTCGTCTCTTTCCTTGCTTTCTTTCACTGTTACAGAATACACATTGGGAAATTCTTCTTCTGGTAACTCCCTGAAATTTGATTGGTCCATCATCTCTTGGTCAACTGTGGTACTTGGATGTAAAGTTGAACAATTTAACTCAGAGATGCCAACAAGTGTGCCAACATGTGCATTGTCTTTGTCTTGATCAGTAACTTCGTCAGTTTGATGAGTGTCAAATGTGTACATTCCTTCCAGTGTGGTTTCCATTGATTTTCCCTGCTCTGCTCTTTCAATTGTTAATGACATTTTTGTTGTTTCAAGGGGTTCATTATCCCTGGTATTTCCAAGAACTTCCTCTGTAGATCTGTGGTATGATTCAGCAGCAGAGTCCCTGGCATTCTTTCGTCCTTTATTTCTATGGCTAGATCCCAGTTTTCTTCTATTCCCAATGGGGTTGAAGCCTTTGTGGATTTGTTGAGGTTGAGAGTCCGAAGAGGAGCATATTTCTGATTGCAGGGTTTGTAAAGAGGATTTGCTCTTGTCCATTTCAGAGAAGATTCCTTCCTTCTCCTGATCAACTGTTTGTTCAGCACTGGGTTTTATATTATGCTCTACTCGGCCTTCAATCTCATACACCTGATCTAGTGTGGTGTCTACTCTTTCCATGTCACTGACCTGTGGTTTCTTGGTATCATGTACATGATCATCTTCATTTTTGTGGTCAAAAGCCACGCTGTTGTTTTCTTTTGTAGGATGCTCATCTGGTTTGTCATCAGGATTTGAATCTTCCTGCTTGGTATCAGAATCATCAGTACTTTTCACAATTAACTCAGATTGGTATGTGTCCCTGACTTCAACTTGGTCCATCAGTTCTCCAGAATTGATTTCAGAATCTTCTGTGGCATCATGTGTCACACTTTCAGAGGAGTATTCGATTTCTTGCATTTGTGTTGGTTTAACCTCTTGTTCATGCACTTTGTTTCCAGCATCCTCTGAATGATGAGCACCTTTGACTTCTTGACTCAGAAGAGTGTCAGATTTGTCCATTCCTTCCAGCGTGGCTCCCACTGATTTATCAGACACCTCCACTTTAAAGTCAGTTTCTCTTTCATCATGATCTTCTAGAATGTTTTCACTTTTTGGAATTAAACTTTCCAGGTCAGCCTCTGGATAGTTTGTTGTAGTGGGGTCTTGAACCTCAGAAGAATAACCAGGCATAATGGCTGAATACAAAGAGTTGTCATGTGTTGCAGGCATGATGATATCGTGCTCACTCCCTTGACTTAATTCTTCCTGACTCGTTCTCTCTATGGCCAATAACATTTTTGTTGTTTTGAGGGTGTCATTATCCCTGGTACTTTCTACAACTTCTTCTTTGTGTTCATGGTATGTTTCAGGAAAAGATTCCTTAACCTGCTGTCGTCCTTTATTTCTTCGGCTAGACCCCATTTTTCTTCTGTTCCCAATGGGGTTGAAGCCTGTGTTGGTTTGCTGAGTTTCGGAGTCCAAAGGAACATTTGTTTCAGATTGCAGGGTTTGTAAAGAGGATGTGCTCTTGTCATCTTCAGAGAGGATTCCTTCCTTCTCCTGATCAACTGTTTGTTCAGCACTGGGTTTTATATCATGCTCTACT
>NTHP01000235.1:793332-821835 GCA_003416845.1 Oplegnathus fasciatus
GCTCTTGTCATCTTCAGAGAGGATTCCTTCCTTCTCCTGATCAACTGTTTGTTCAGCACTGGGTTTTATATCATGCTCTACTCTGCTTTCAATCTCATACACCTGATCTAGTGCGGTGTCTACTCTTTCCATGTCACTGATCTGTGGTTTCTTGGTGTCATATACATGATAATCTTTATTTCGATGGTCTAAAGCCACGCTATTGTTTTCTTTTGTAGGATGCTCATCCGGTTTGTCATCAGGATTTGAATCATCAGTACTTTTCACAATCAACTCAGATTGGTATATGTCTCTGACTTCAACTTGGTCCATCAGTTTTCCAGAATTGATTTTAGAATCTTCTGTGGCATCATGTGTCACACTTTCAGAGGAGTAATTGATTGCTTGCATTTCCGTTTGCTTAACCTGCTGTTTATGCAACTCCTCTTTTGATGATGAAAATTCTCCTTGCTCAACACGGCATTCAATTTCAGTATCTTCTCTGGGCCTGCTTTTATCGGTGGATATGTCTGGTGTGGTAGAAAACTGTATAACTGATTCTACGTGTGACTCACTCACCACATAGTTGCCCTGTAAATTTCCTTCCGGCCTTAAGAACTCGGTGTCCTCATCTCTTTCCTTGCTTTCTTTTTCTGTTAAAGAATACACATTGGGAGGTTCTTCTTCTGGCATCTCCTTGAAATTTGATTGGTCAATCAGCTGTTGATCTACTGTGGGACATGAAAGTACACTTAAACTATTTAATTCAGAGACATGTGCATTTTGTTTGACTTCCTCACTCTGAAGAGTGTCATATTTGTCAATTCCTCCCAGCATGGTTTCCTGTAATTTACAAGAATCAGACGCCACTTTACAGTCTGTCTCATTTTCATCCTGGTCTGCTTGCAGATTTTCACTTTTAGGAATTAAACTTTCCAGGTCAGCCTCTGGACAGTTTGTTGTAGTATAGCTCTGACCCTCAGAAGAATAATCAGGTGTAGTGGCCGAACAGAAAGAGCTGTCATGTGTCGGAGACATGATATCATGATCACTCCCTTGACTTAATTCTTCCTGCCCCTCAGGTTGTATTGCCGGTGATATTTGTGTTGTGTCTGGGGTTTCATAACCCCTGGTCTTTACCTCAACTTCCTCACTAGGTTTGAGGTATGATTCAGTTGCTGAGTCCCTGACATGCTGTCCTCCTTTATTTCTTCGACTAGACCCCAGTTTTCTTCTGTTTCCTGTGAGTTCTGGTGAAGGTGGATTTTGGGTTTCAGATTGTGCACTCTCAGGATTAGCCAATACATTGAATGATTCAGTATTTTCTTCTGGTATGTGGCGTTGTGCTATAGAGGTACTGTCCGTTATGTGGAACTCATCAGCCTCAGATGTTTTACTCTGGTTTGCTACCCGGCGACGTGAACCAATTCTTTTTTTCTTTGCACTTTGATTCGACATGACTTCTAATCTTCTCTCCTAAAGCAGGAGACATTCAGTCGTATAATGTGTCAGCAAATCAAGTGTAAATCGACTACCCATCAGCATCAGATAACATCAACTGAATCTCTAGAAAATTTGTGCAGCTGTAAATATGTACTAGTAACTTCTGTTTCCATTAACTACTGGGAAACACTAAAAACAATCATTCTGCTCTCCAACAACACACACACAAAACATCAAGATGCATGCTGATCTTTTTAATACTTACTGCTTCTACCATAGTAACAAGTCACTCTCAAGTAAAAACTGTTCATCAGTCAATTACTTTCAAAAGGATAAACTGCACCAATTACGATAATCTGGAAATAAAATGGGTTTGAGGAACAAATAAATTTGATTTGATTTCAGGCTTTCTATATAATTGTTACGACGCCACATGTACTCACCACCCAAATCTGGCACCTCTGTCGTCTCACAACATGAGTCGCTTTGTAATGTCACCAGTCTGTGCTCAACGGTAGTTACATTTCACACATGGAGGGGGTGTTTCTTTACTGCAACCATGACTGATAGCTTCCTGTGTGGGTTACACTTGCAGCCTTTATAAGCTAACAGCAATAACATACAATACTTCCTGAATTAAGTCAAGCTTAACTTTCTATATTTTCTTTACTATACCTCATTCTATTATTTTACATGGCGAGTTTTTACATAATATTGATTTATGCAACTATCCAAAAATTAAAAAAAACACGGTCAACGAGGAGATAATGTCACCTTGGAAAAACATTTATTGAACAAGTTGTTCAACTGCATCAGCACAAATTGTCAGAGCTCAAAGAATCAAGCAAAGTTAAATAGAGTAAATGCTTGTTTTGCAAAAGTGACACAGGTAAAATACAGAATTACAGATGATGTTTTAGGTTTCAAGGATCGCCTGCAAATAACAGCACCAGTATCTACAACATTTATTGCCAGTCTGCTTTCAGTCACTGGTTTAAAGTATGCTCCTTCTATTGGTGATGCAGCCTACAGTAACCCATTGCCAGTAATTTAAGAGTCAACAAAGAATAAAAAAAACCCAAACAAAAAGAAATAAAAATTTCACAGAAACTTTAATTCAACACTTAGAAAAAAAAAATCCAGGATGATAATGTAAAACCAAATCCAGTCTTCCATTTTCAAAACATGCAGGGTAAGACAGAATTTGTTTTATGGTTTATACAGTCAATTCAAAGACAAAATTCAGTTAAATGGGTAAATCTTTGCCATGAGAACTGACACAAGGAGAAAAACACTTCAGGCCTTTGTTGTTACTTCAATAGCTGACTGCTTTACACAATATGTAACTTGGACAACCTTAGGCTGCCTTGAGCTGGCAAATCAAATCTAAAAAGAAAAACATGACTATAAAAAATTGTATTTTCACAACCATAGCAGGATCCAGGGATGAACCATCGTTTGTGGTCTTCATTTCCTCTCGTTAGACCTGGAACGACTGTAAAATAAACAAACTAGTGAATAAGTGCAAAATGACTGATAAAGATATTTAAGCGATGTAAAGTCTTAGGGTGCATTATGGTAATAATCAATAACACTCAAACTTACCTCCTTGATTGTGAGAAGGATCTTGAGCGTTTACGGTTCTTGTCTCTGGAGAGAGACCGATATCTGCGTCTGTCTCTTGAAAGAGACCTGGTGAAGAAAACCAAAAAACAATTAAAGTGAATTTCACCATTCATTATCAACAAACACATAGTTTAAACATGAACAACTGTTACAAGCTTACCTGCTGCGACTGCGACTGAGGCTCCTCCTCTTCGGTGATCTATAGTATAGGTGAAGTTAAAAAATGAAACAAAGAAAAATTAGAAGGGACAATTTAACCCTTTCTATCACTAATGAAACCTTTGGCATTCTTGATCCTTCAAGAGACATGGGCAGTAGTTCCTTGTCTGTTAACAGAAGGATCATCTGCATCCATGAACTGCATCAAGATCAACTCATTAAAAAGGAAACTTGTCAAATGAGCACCAATCGTGGAGCCAGATTTCAGAATATAGAACAAAATCAGGGCTCGACATTAAGGCTTACCTGGGACAAACACCAAGTAAAATATTTTATAACTTAACAAAGACAAGTGGGAAAAACATTCTTAGACCATCTGTCTACTGCAATGCTGCTATAAAATTAAACACTGGAGGCACACAGCTGCATCTACACAAAGTCCATGATAAAAGTAAATTGCTCCATACAGTGGACCTGATCAGAAACAGAGACTGTGATTGTTTTCACTTTTAGCTCAAAGAAACCTGATGCAGGACATACTGTGAACCACTGAATGGTCGTGTGACTGTAGCATTGAAGCCATTAATAACCTACATGTGTTGGCTCTAAAGCTTGCTGCATTGATAACAGTAACATTTTAAACATTTTTAATTAGGAAACTGATGCACTCCTGGTGAAAGGATACTTTCATGGGAAAGGGGGATAGTATCAAAACTACAAAAACAAAGTACACTTTATTCCAATGGATATATCTCAAGTAACTTAATGTCGAGCCATGAAAATGCACTCAGCAGCACAATTACACTGAACATCCGATAAATGTAGCTCATTTTTGCAAATGAAAATTAAAGGCTGATGGCAGAGTTCCTTGACCACAACTTTTGATCTTTAGATTTTTGCAGCTCTGCACTGAAATTGCTCTAAATTACATAACTGCTGAGGGAAAACTGTCAAGCAGCTGTGAAAGCTAGATTAAGCATAAAAACTACAAAGAGCAGGATAAAAGCAACTTACTATTTTGGGGGATTTGGACAAGATAGAAATGACGCAAGGAAGCCAGACTGATGGTGAGGGAGGTCGAATTGCAGAGAGGATTTGCCACATGATGCAAATGTTGGAGATATGAAGTTGCTTGGTGGCTGGTTGGAAGGGGTAGTTGTAGATTTTCCCTGCCTTTTTTGGGGGGAAGGATGGGAAGGGATGTAAGCCAAGGGCTGTTCCCGTTGATACAGTAGTTGTGTGGAGAATAGAAAGAGTAAAGACGCTGATTGGTTGATAATGTGAAGTGGACCGCTGTCGATTGGGTTAAGGTTGGAGGAAGAAGAGGAGGATGCTGGGAACTGCATGCTCAGGAACCAAAAGCTTGGTGGAACCTGACGACTGGCGGTGCGCCTGGGTCATGTGACAACACCAGCCAAGCTGATTGGGGCTCGCTGGTCAGCAGTCACATGATGCTGAAAGAGGACTAGTTGACTGACTCAGATGGTGAGAAGCGTGGTGGTGACTCTGCAACGGGGTTCAGTTTTATTAATAGATGGCAACTGAACTCAGAAAGAAAACAAAATTTACACCTGCAGAAAGTAATTCTAGAAAGTACCTATAAAAATGTTTGATGGGTGATGAAGTGCTAACTTGGCCTCTTAAGATGTCCCCATAAAGCAATATCACTCTTGTAGAGCTTTGACTTTTTACAGACATGCCGTTATAAGAGTTCATAAATAGTCAAGTGCTGACATAAGCTGCCTTTAGACTTGGCTATCAAAACTGGCACAGATAAATTTACCCTTGAGACGATGAAGTTTGTATAAAAAGTATCACTCCAGTTAATGTAGAATTAGATTTTTAAACACATTAAGAAAAGGGAGTAACATCAACATATAAAATCCTGAAGCAGCCAGATCCACAGATTATCTATTGATGAACTCATTATGTATTTGTGCTAATAATCATTTTATTTTACCAACATCATCTACAACAGTAAGTGTGCTAACAATTAAATTTAGGCCATAGCGACGACCAATCAAAAACTTTATTTCCTACTTGGCTTTGGCTTAAAAGTTGACAAAGCTTTAACAGAGCTGAGATCTAAAGATACGATTTTTTACCAGTGTGGGAGTTTGTTAGGTTTAAATGGCTTTGCCAAACTGACTAATATTTTGAAGCAGTAAAAAACTAATGCTTACAGTGTGTGGGGATTGTAAATCTGCTTTGTCATTTGTGCTTTTAAAAAACACTGCAAATGAGACTGTAAATAAAACAGTAAAATGAATTATCAAGTAGGAAATATGTACCTGCGCCTGACTGGAGGACTACGTCGCCTAAAATCTTCACGAGGGCGTCTATTCCAGGATGGAGGAGGGCCACGGCTCCTAGAGCGCTTTTCCCCAGTGGATAACTCGACACGCACTCGACAGCCACACATGTTTCTAAACAAAAGTCATCACATGAGTGATAAAGTGCAAAAAAAACAAAAAAACAAAAAACAAGCATGCAAAATTAACAACAATTAGAAAATGTGTTGAATGAGTTACCTTCCATCCAGTTCTCTCACAGCATCAGATGCATCTCTGGGATCTTCAAACTCTACAAAAGCAAAGCCTGGGGGATTCCTGGCAACCCAAACACTTCTTAAAGGACCATAGTATCCAAAAGCTCTTTCTAACTCTGTCTTGTTTCCATTGTTTCCTAGATTCCCAACGTAAACCTTACAGTCAAGGGGACAGTCTCTATTAAGAGCAGGGTCTGAAAGAAAGAGACACAAACACAAACGTGGACGGATATGATGAATGTTGCCTATACATCATTGTAACTTATTCTATATCATCCATTTCAGACTTGTAGGCTGGATTTACACAGACTGTGAGTATCCTTCAACACTTTGGGTAAAAACAAATACCAAACCACAATAATCTAAATGACCAACATTTACCTTCTTTCAGTTTTTTCCTTTTTGGTGTCAAGTACATGGTTCAAATGAAATAACCAAGACTTGTTTTGTCCAGGTTAATTAGTCTATTATTAGAGTTGAACGTTAAAGTTTTTTTTAATAAGGATGTCCCGATGAAGTTTTTTGGCCCTTTAAAACTATGGTAATTCTATTATTTTTACTTTACTCCCATGATACTTTGCCTCACGGTAACCTGTCTGCTTCCAGCTGGCTACCTGAGGCTGGTGCTTCTTGCATAAGTTGTGTAGATAGCTGAAACATTTCAAGGAGAATACTGTCTGTCTCACCAATTCTTTACCTATAATATTAATTAAAGTAAGGCACTACCTGTTACTACCTGTTACTACCTGCCCTGCAGTGATTATACTAACGCTTCAAATACTGTAGACTACTTCATACTATGAACTTTTACACATTCCTGCACAAAACTGTGCAGCTCTTTCATTTAAACAGTCATATTGTACATATTTTCTATAATATCTTTTGTTAATGTTATATTTTCTATTTATGCTTCTTGACTTACAGTACTTGGTTTTTATCTTTTATATATTTTCTACTGAACTATGTTTATTGTTATGCACCAAAACACCAAGGGAAATTCTTTGTATGTGAAACATTAACCTTTTGGGGAAAAGAGTAGAGGCACTGTTTTACAGAGCAAATGTCACACATCTAAAGAGTGTGACTTCTGTTTTGACTGTCATCTACCAACTAAACTGATCATGCGACTAGATGTGTCAAGACCTGGATGGCTTACCACCTCTGCCAAACAATTTCCTGGGGTAAACCCTGTAGTGTTTTGAACTGGAGGGAAAAGTAACATCAGGAATTGAGTAAAGTAACAAGTAAACATAACATACCTCCCATTTCACCAAATATCTTCTTGTTAGGAGTCCTACAATCAGATGTGCCTGGAAGGAAAGAAAGACGGCCAGAAACGGTCACAGCCACATGCCTGACTTCTGTGTAAAATAAATGCCAACAATTGTCAAAATTCAATGTTAACTACGGCTTTCCTGAGCCTCGTCAAACCACAACAGAGCAGTTCGTCTAAGTGCCACTAAAGTCTCAACATTAAACATAAACCGGAGTTAACTAACTGTGTAATGACCACAATAAATGGGAGTCCGTTGCAGGTTATGCCTTTCTATTTTAATGTTAACGATGACAGCACAGCTAACGCTGGCGACCGACCAAAAGTAGTTTGTTTGGATTCGTTAGCTTGTGCGCAACATCGACCCGTTAGCTACAGACTTTATTTCATGCTCTTGTTAGTTTAAGACGCAAATGTGGCTGATTTACACAATCGCTACACAAAACTGGTACTCTGTGTCTAACTTAGCTACCAAATATTTGTGCTGTCAGGACTCCCTCACACAGCGGTGTAAACATTAACGCTGTGTTAGCTAGAACAGAATGAGGTTGTTAGCAAATTTAGCATGTATCACGACGAAACGGTTAAAAAGAAAATTAACTTCTGAACCCACCAGCACACCAACCAACGCTAAACCATACAAAACACTGGAGGGAAACTAGCAGATCTATATGTTCAATATATGTGGCTCACCTTTTTTTGTAGCTGCAGTTCGACAAAAATGTTAGCAGCAGATTTCACGCCGCCCGTTTCAGCTGTTAGCTTGACTTGTTGTTAGCACCGGTAGCAGAGCGGAAGAAAGACGCGACTTTTCTTCTTCCTCGTGTGTATTAGCGGGTCGCAAACCAACGTTAGAGACACATACCGCCACCTACCGGAGTGGATAGTCTGGCACAATACACTAAAAACAGTATACCGTCCCTATATTCTCCTGTCCAACTTAGTTAGAAGAGATCGTTTTAACCAGACATTCATGGAGAAAAAGGTTCACAGACTGCTTCTTTCTAAACAAACGTGTTTTGTTTTGTTTATTCTTCAGACACCACCTACTCCACAAGTGTGTATAAAGTCTCTAAGTAGCAAATCTAGATAGCTACATCTGGAACAACTCCACTAACAATCTTTTTCAAATTCGGCCTTCATTTAAGAGACAAATTGTTAGATATTCCTGCAAACATAATGAAATCATGAAGATATTTTACATATTCTAGAGTACTCTAAGGCCTTTGTAGTGATTCTAATCCTGCATGGGCTGTAATCATTCAGCCAACACCATCTCTGTCCCCCTCAAAGTGAGCCACTTCAATTTTTCAGGCACATTTTCTCCCATCTCCATCCACTTCACTTTGTTGATAGATAGGTAGATAGATAGACAGAGAGTACTTGATTGAACCCAGTGGGAAATTGAAGTGTTGACAGCAGCTAAGTCACTTAAATCACAAAACAGAAGAGATAAAAACAAAATACAAAAAAGACATAAATAATAAACAATGAACTAGAGTAAAATAAAGTTTGGGATAGATGTTGAACTAAAAGCTATACTCTAACTGTATATATGTATTAAATGTAGACTGTACAATACTAGTGCCACAGTGGCACAGTTTACATTAGTGCAAGAGGGCAATGTGTTACAATTTGTTATAATAGAACAGAACGGAACAGAAAATTTGTTTTCTTGGCAAACGCCATCCTCTACCTTTTACTATTTTCTCCATCCACTCAGCGATGACTTTCATTGTAAACATTGTCTGTGCTTCATGGATGAAGATTTTCTCAGCAGCTTCCTGTGTCCTTCGGCCTGGCCGTGATCTTTTTCAGATATTTAGTCAAATAGTAGATTTCCGCATGTGAGGACATGTGGCTTCTCTCCCTTAAAAATCATCCACTCCTCTTCCATGTTCCAAGATAATCTTTTAAAACACAAAATCGCAACATGCCTGTATAACTGTAACCCAGTGACCTGATGGAAAACAAATTAAATTGTTCAACAGGAAACAAGTATTTCTGAAAAAGAGCACAAATGTTGAAATGGCAGTGGTGGAATGGAACTAAATACATTCACTCAAGTACTGTACTTAAGTACAAGTTTGAGGTACTTGTACTCTACTTAAATACGAGAACTGTGCTTCTCCATCTTTCCCACCCCATTAATCCCCTCACAAATTACGTCTTTTAAAGAGGTTTTCATTATTGAGATTTGACTGCAACTATCCAAAACATTCACTATTGTTTTGTACAAGAAACAATCCATCGCCTAAATAGTGAGCCTGAGAAAACTGAATTTAAGTCACATTACATCAAATGCATTGCTAGTACAGAAGCAGGCGATGAAATGATTTAGTTGTTATGTTTCACGTTGACAGGAAACTTTATTCATGCAGTTTCAACCGTTACTGTGTGCCATTTACTGATTACTGAGGGAACATAAGTAAATCAACAGAGCGGGAGGGTTATTGCTCAATGGGAGAAAACACCACAAACGACCCCTTGTGAGAGTTCAGGTTGGTGGTTAGATACTGTATGTACGCTTCCTGTATACAGACACATTCAAGAAGCAGCGTTGTTGAGCAGGGGAAGAGGTGTGAGTAACAGAAGTCTTTGTACACCTCTGACCCTGAATCTGAACCCTCACTCCTCACATTGCAAAATGAAACACAACATGCAACATAACATACAAGGAAAAAAGCTTGTTTAATCTTTCTTTATTTCATGCTGGAAGTGGAAATCTGCAAACAGTTGTAGTTGGTAGTGAATTGTGTGTTTCACCTGTTAATCACCATGTCATGGCCCTATCGTCTTTAATCGAACACATTCTGGGAGTTTGTAACAGCGTGGGTGACTTTGTTTGGGAGCATCCTCTTTTGTAAACCAAACATGTCACATGTCTTGTTTGTATTAACTGTTTAGAGATGTCACTCCTTAATATGTTTTGATGGGGCTCTAACTGCCATTGTGAGCAGTCAAATATAGTTATCAAGCAATTGCCCACACACGACTCGAGCTTTGATTAACAGTTGCCTGACATGACAGATGAAATTGCTGTGTACTACACTTCCCTGTAACTGGTGCCAGATAATTTAATGAAGAATAATAACCCTCATTAGCGGAGGTTCTGTGGCAGGGCTGCCCCGTGAAGGAGAGAGTTGTTTCACTTTAATGTTTCAAGTTTTCAAGTTTCTCATTGTTTGGGGTGCCACACACCCCACTGCCCATTTTCAGAAATATATCAGCTATCATCTGATAAAATTAGGAAAAGTCATGAAGTATCAAGGTGATAAAACATTTGAGTTGTTAAAGAGGGTCTCCAAACAGAACATTAGGGTTACGTTTCTTCGTCTTTTTGGAATAAATGCAGTTAAAATGAAAGAATGTGTCTTTTAGGACCAGAGTATAAACGGACAAAATGTCAGACAAAACAAAAATGCATCAGAACAAAAGGAGCCACACATCTGGAAGTCTTGCACTCTTTTAATCGTACTGTGTACCCACCACACACTAAACAACCAAACTCCAACAATAATGAGGGAAAAAAAAATCACAGAAAAGCACCCAAAGTTAGATATAAAGGCACATTTTATTTAGAAATGAATACAGCTGACCTTTTCACCTATATAAATACAGGCATACTGTATATGTATGGTTCTACCACAGTCAGTGTAGGAATGTAACTAAGCAAATTTACTCAAGTACTGTACTTAATACAATTTTAAGGAACTTGTGCTTTACTGAAATATTTCCATTTTATTCTACTTAATACTTCTACTCCACTATAATTCAGAGTAAAATATTGTACTTTCTACTCCACTGCATTTATCTGAAAGCTATAAAAACAGATGATTAATTTATTAGATAAAATGCATAGACTGTTATAAAGAGTTGATATTCAAAGTTTGAAATTACACCTCGACAAGCTACATTAAAATGCTTCTTACACTCATTAATAATCCAATACCATAATGTATAATAATGTACTGTAACACTGACAGAGGCCATTCTGCTCTCATCATGAATACTTTTACTTTACAGTACATTTCATAACACTTTGAATACATAATAGTACTTCTCCTTTGAAACATAATATAATATTTAAATATGTGACTTTTACTTGTAATGCAGTATTTTTACACTGTTTTGCAGCTTTAACTTAAGTAAACTACAACTTTTGAAAAAAAGATTCCTCCTGTTCGTCACTGTGTTTCTCTTCATCAGCGGCAGCCAGGAATCATTTATTTAGGGTCCTTGGCAGACACAGCGGTAAAGAACTCTTGCCTCAGGGTGCAAAAGTTCAGGGATAAAAGGGATCACTCAGGAGATTACTCCCATGTACGTAACACGGATGCCTAGAACACAAACAAAGAGCATTATGTTGCTCAGCTTTATTTTAGTCGCTGTGTGCATGTTTGTGTGAGAGCGAGTGCTCCTCTAACCTTATCCTCACCACTTGTCTTTTATATCACCAAATGAAGAGTTAAGCTCAGTTTGTTTTCTTTGTACATATTCCCCTGCTGCCATAGGATTCTCCTTTTAGCTGTGTAAATGAAACATCTTTTTTTTTTTTCATGCCTCCACTCAGGGCAGTGTTTTTCAATCAGATTAGTACAGCACATTCTGTTCTGTTTCACTTCCTGATGACTGTGCAGCCTGTATCCCTGAATGAACTCACCCGCGTGCTTCTGGTTACACCAAGACACTCATTCAGACAGACGTATTCTCGCAAATGCCTGTCAGATTTTAGTACTTACGCACAATACAATGTACTATTTAGTAAATGTGTTAGCCAATTATCAAGAAGACCTATTGCTTACTGGTTTATTTTAACAAAGACTAGACTGAGCTAGTCTTTCTTACTCAGTGCAGTAAGAGTCTCTAAAGCTCAAAATATGTGATAAATCTGCATAGATATGTTTATTATATTTCTAGCTACAAACCCTTAACCGCCAAATTTTCCTGTTTCCTATCAGGTCGCTGCTTTCACCAGAACAGAAACAAGATGTTCAAGATGTTTCAGGAAGGAAGACAACATCTCAGGCCCTGTGTCAATATAGAAATCTATTCATGCATTTCGGTTCAGCTCAGGTCAGTCGAGTTCATTTTTGACCTCCACTTAAGTGTACAAGGCGGGGGGAAGTGCCAAAAGAGCTACCAGGACACCGCAGTTCAGACAAGGGTTTGGGAAAACAAACAAATCTCAGCCTGAGCTGGAGTCAACCGTCTTGATGAGTTTTTCAAAATGATCTATGTATTTGTTGTTAATATCTACAGGCGGCTGGTGGTGCATGGTGAGGGCTGCTTGTGTTATCAGATCACAAGGCCACAGTCCTTCTGTTTTTGTTCTATTTTTTGCTTTTAATGTGCTTAAAATGTTCTACTGTGCGAGTGTGTGAAACCTGCTTTCTTCCTATAACTGACTGCTCAGAAGATTACTCAGCCAGTTGACAACATCCCTGTGGGTTTGCAGCATCAGGTTCACTTGTGTTATGTCACCTTTATAATTAACAGGATCATCGTGTTCCCTTCAATAGCTGCCTGGCTGTCTGCCAGCAGCGTGGTCAGACAGTGTCCTCACCACCTCTGACTGTGGGATTCACCCACCAGGAACCTGCAATAAAGTTTTAACTATCTGAGCACTTCAGTTCAAGCAATAAGGAATAGGGTTTCAACTCTTTCACGTGAACAAATCTCCTTGGCTCGCTTATTGTCAAAGATATACTCACACAAAGAACTGATGCCATATTTCAAAGTTTTTACACATTTTAATGTGAAAATATGATGAACATCAATATAAGCAGCAGCCATAAAACATGCCATATTGCAAACATCCTGTATGGACATAATAATATACCAGCATCCTCAGACCACAGAAGCGCAAAAGCAAAGCCATAGAAAATCTTTTATGACTTTTATGGGAATTTCAGCTGCTCTTGCACACCCCCGATGTATATGCCTTGCTTCAGTGAAAGCCTGAGTTCATCACAGAAATTCTGAACATGATTTTTCCTTTTTAAATATCAACTCTATATGCAACCATTAACAAAACACTCTCTAATTAAACACACAAGAAGATTAATAAGTAGATTCAATTCACATATTTATGAACCACCTTTTATGAACTTTTATACATATGGTCTTTACTCCATGTATTGACAACATGCCATGTAGTTAACAGATAAAAAAGCAGATTATATGAATACTGTAAGCAGATGCAATGAAAGGCCTATGAAGGAAAAACAACCCTCAGAGAATAGTAATTTTATAATACACCCCAAACCTGCCATGTGGATCTAAACCTGGCAAAAGTCCAATATTTAAGATAGAAGTGGGGTTGTCTGTTTATGTCACTGAATAATAAAGCTTCCATTTCTTTACTTATTTACTGTGAGACAAAAAAGCAGGAGTTGTCTTTTTAGGAAACTGTGATAGAATAAAGGTTAAAGACAAACTTATACGAAATATACGGTCACATGGGAGAACATGCTAGTTAGGAAGTAATTAAACATATTTACACAGGTGCTGTGTTTAAGTACAGTTTTGAGATAACGGTTCTTGAGTATTTCCATTTCATTTCAAATTATTATATGCTATACTACATTGTATATCCATGATAACTGTCTCTACTCTTTCTATGCGCATGCATATTTGACTTTAAAAACAAGAGCTAATAAAATATGATGCATTATACTTACAAACATTACACAATGTAATTACAACACTTGGACCAGGTTTATAACTTTAAGATGTCATTTGACACATTGACAGGCGCTTACTCCTTACTATCCCTCACAATGAGTACTTTTACTTTGGATATTTACTTGTACTTGAATGCTAGGTCTAATACTTCTACTCAATATTTGTTTTCTGGGTCACATGGGAAACCTAATTAGGCTACAGTAGCAAGTTAGGTTAGGTTAAGTTACTACATTTCAGAGGAATTTTTTGTATGTTTTATTGCAAAATAGCTGTACTATTTTCTTTGCAGATTAAGATTTGACTTGTAAAACAAGAGCTCGTAAAAATATAATATAACATATAATGTTATTAATATTAATATATAATATAATATAATATAACATCTGCACCAGGTTTATTACCTTACCTTACCATTTAAAACCTGGACAGTGAGTACTTTCACTTTCAGTATTTACTTTTACTTAAATACTGGTAAGATGGAAGTCCTAATCAGGCTACAGTAACAGGTTAGGTATTAAGTAACTAAAGACGAAATTATTGTGTGGTTTAATGCAAAATAACAAAGATCTGAATTGCAAAACAAGAGCTCAAAAAATATGATGCATTACACTGTACTACTTCAGAAGAAATAATAATACGTAACACCACCTGGTGTCATTTAACACTTTGATAGGGACTATCCTTAACAGTAAGTACTTTTACTTTCAATACTTTGTATTTCTCTGTTAGGCCTAATACTTTTATCACTTCTTTTCTAATAGCGGTCACTGAGAAAAATAATTAGTCTAATCATTTACAGTTCAGACATACTGGTACTTATTCTTCACTCTATACTACATTTCAGAGAAAATGATTGTATGTTTTCCTGCAAAACAGCTGTACTATTTCCTTTACAAATTAAGACTTGACTTGCAGAGCTCATAACACATAAAGCATTATACATTACAATAAACAATTACAAATAACAACACCTGGACCAGGTTGTTTATTACTTTAAGTTGTCATTTAACACTTTGGTAGGGACTATTCTTACTATCCTTCACAGTGAGTACTGCACAGTACAGTGGAAACCTGTAGGCTAGTAACAGGTTAGGTAGAAAGTAGCTAAGTAAATTTAATCAAGTTCACAGTGACAAAGTTACTTTGCAGATTAAGATTTGACTTGCAAACAAAAGCTCAGAAAATGTGATGCATTAAACTTCCCCAAGTGATAAGAAATACATGACACATAACAACACCTGAACCAGGTTTATCTTTTCACACTTTGACAGGGACTACCCAGCAAACAGGTAACTTTCCTGGAAGGTCGCTAAAGGTCCCCATTTTTTTGTTTTTTTGTTTTTGCAACCTTTAAAAGACGTTTTAGGGACCTTCCCATTAGATATTATGGTTCTAAGAATGTTCCCAGAAAGTTATTTTTGTAAAACCTTTACATAACCTTTAGGTTCCTTGAAGGTTCCCCAAAGGTTATATTTGTAAAGCTGGAATGTGTGGTGTAGCCAAGATTGAAAGGGGCAAATTGACTAATGTTCAGTTCACAGTATAGTATACAGTGTTATTATTACAGTATTATAGTTTGTAGTTTGTTACATCTTTACAAAACATTTGCTTCCTTAGTTCATCATCAGCTAGCGTTTGTTATTGTTAGCTAATCCTCGACCGCCCAATCGCTAAGCTAATGTTACCTTATTGATGTTAGCTAATGTTAATGTCTAAATTAGTGTGTAAAATATTACATTTACATATGTGTCTGATATCCTAAACAACAAAACTGAGGTCATGCCATTTACGCTAGCTTAAATTACTTTAGGTGTGCTAACATGTTGTGGAGATTAGCTAACAGCTACAAAAACGTCAATTGGTGTTGATGTCACAACAGTCGAAGTAGTTTTTGGCATCGCTGGGTATACCCAGTGCCAAAAGTAGTTTTTGGCATCAGTGGGTTTAGTGATGCCAAAAGCTACTTTAACTTTAGTCACAGAGGCAGTTACAGAGAGAAGAGAAATTTTAAGGTGTCCTAATACTTTGGCCATTTTGGCCAGTTTGAATAAAAACAAACCTCACCTTTTATCACATAGCATCTCATCTTGGATTTACTGGTCATACATGTGTGTGATGAAACAAAATCATTAAGAATTGAAACTTTCTTTTATTGTGATGGATAAAAAGCACAAATAATATATAAATTGTTTTGTTTTCATATAAGTCACCCTGCACCACATGTCTACTATTTAGCACCATAATGTGGCCACACTGTTGGAGTCCTAATACTGTAGTAATATAATACACAGAGCTGTCTGCCTCAGCACAGAGTGTGTCCTGACTCCAGCCTTTGACAAAGAGACTCAAGGAGATGACAAACCTCGTTCTGACGTTCCTGTTAGTTCAGGAGCACCTTCAGGTTTGCGGTCGGCAGAACGTTCCAGCAACGTTCCACGACGTTACTTTGTATTTCGCACGTATCGCGCGTTTGTGACCAAAAAAAAAAACGAACGTTCCAGATCGGCTAAACAAACTTTCCTGAATGACCGCACGGAAACCCTCCCCGATCCGAGGACTGTTTGCTGGGTATCCTTCATTGTAAGTACTTCACTATTTATATACTACTACAGTAACAGTTTAGGCAGGAAGTATACCAAGTATTCTTACTCAAGTTACAGTTTTCACTTATTGCAAAACAGCTGCACTATTTTATTTGCAGGTTAAAATTTGACTTGCAAAAACTCATAAAACATCATATTATTATGAAAAGAAATAACTACACATAACATCACTTGGATCAGGACCTTCTCTGTGAGTAATTTCACTTTTAATCCTTAAATGTATTTTTACTCCTAACTTTGTATACATTTCATTTGGTCAAAAATTATAACTTATACTTGTGGTATTTTTTCATTATAGTGTTGCTACTTTTACATAACAGATCGTTTCACAACTGTAAACACCGCAGCGATGTAAACACTGGTTGTTTGGAAGATGACAAAATGATCTCAATCCAGTAGAAGTCACATTAAAGGAAAATTACCACCAGGCAGTATAATGAAAATAATAATTAAAAGTATACATTTGTGCGCATATGCCGAAATCCCTACCTTCAAATAAGTTACACAAACGCTACAGCAAATGTTCTTATAACAGAAAAATCCCCGGTAAACAAATATAAAAAAGCGAGAATTTTACCGCCTCTCACAGAAACAGTAATCCGTCTCACCGCGCGTCTTATCGGGCTTTTATGTCGGTGCTTACACATCCCGTCTGTGTGGCAGGCAGACAGGCAGGCTAGGGCTATTACACAGCAGTGTTGATGATATGTGTTGTCAGCTGAGCGGAGAGAACAGCCTGCTGCGGTACAGGCTGTTCCCGGCCTGGCTCGGCACGGAACGGGTTACAGGTCAGGGTGTCTATTGGAACACAGTGTTCTCATCAGCAGCGGCAGCGGTACAGCTACAGTACAGCCGGAACATTGTGTTACTTTGTGGCCGCTTTCCAAGACCTGCCCCTTAATTTTACACTAAACGCCCTCCCACAACTCTATTCTACTCTCTCTCTCTCTCCCTCTCTCTTTTTTCTCTCTGTGTGTCTCTGCCTCTCTCCCTCACCGGAGTCATTTTGAAGTCTAGGATCCATGTGGCTACTACACCGGCACGTTTATCGCCACTAGAGAGGAGAGACATAAAGGGAAAACAAGGCAAAAACAGCGCTATATATTAACCACATGGGCAGAACATTTAGTACCCTGGATATGAGATGAGAGGGGCGGACTTGAAATAGGAGGAATAGACGCGGTTTAAAATCCACCGACTGAAATTTCAGCGGGTCACCGGCCGTTTCTGGGAAGGAATAAAAAAAAAAACAAGGAGCGCAAGAATACGTGAGTCTTTTAATTTATTCTATCCTGTTCTCTATTCTGCTGCTGAAAGATTTAATTAAGGAGTTAATTAAGACATAGCCGGCTTTCTAGTGCTTTCTGTTCACGCCTGGCTGGGTTAAAGGGACACTTGTTATACATCATGAAGATTTACGTTTTATCTAGAGGATTAAAACAAGTCTGATAAAACCGTTAATGATTAAAAAACAACAACCAACATGTCCAGCTGAGGCTGTGTGATTATAAGATGTTCCAGGATGGATGTTGAATTTGCCACACGTGTGGGGGCATTTGAGGTTACAGCTGTATCCCACTGTGCTCTGGAAAATAAGGGCTGATAAGGGTGTGTGTGTGTTTATAGGTGAAAGTGTGTGTGAATGTGGCACTTGGCTGTGGTTCCCAGTGGAGGTGGATGAGGACAACAGTTTACGTCCAGAATCCCTTTAGGCTTAGGTGTATCATTGTAAATGACAGGTTGCATGGCTCTGTTTTTGAGAATTAGTAACATTAACTCAAGCTCACTCTGTGCTGATTCTCATTCATTTTGCACCAAATTGCCCATTACAGGACATAATGAAAGCCTCTGAGTAACTTGAAATATATGGGTGTTATCATAGGTGTATTTAGATTTAGATGAAGTGGTGTTACAGAGGCAGAGTTGGCCTGCTGACATGGACACGGGTTGAGGCAAAGTCCCAGAGATGAATTAGACTGCCTTAGGGAGATATTTAATGAGGATACATCATTTCTTGTCCAAATACACTGACATGAAAAGATACACAACTGAATGCTGATCAGTTCTTCACCTTTGCTTCATAAAAACAGTCAAATTCAAAGGTTTGCACCGTCATTTCACATTAAAAGCATGTGCACCACAAATCTGTGCCACTGTAGCAGCATTTCCAAAAAGCGACGTCCTTAAAAACAACTTTACAAGCTTCCCTGTGATGTATTTGTCATGTTAAAAAGGACTCTCCCATGTCAGACAATGCTCTGCTTCAGGATGTCAGTCTGTGCACAGTGTGTGCTGACATGTTCTCATATGAATCAGCAGCAGTATACGGATGTGAGACAGAATGTACAGATACACTGTGCGTCTGTGGATGTGGTCTTTGCTTCATTGTGTTCTGTTCCTGCATTCCTCCGCAGGGTATCTCAGTTTAGGTACATGTAGCCTACATGCCATTTTATCTGTGTCATAACTATTTGCAGTTGGTCTCCCCGTTCAGCTTTTAATAATAATACAATTCTTCATATAGGAAAAGCAAAAAGTTGAGTGATAAAATTGATGGAATGAATAACTTTTAATGATATGGAGTCATTGATGATGGTAATTCATGACACTATTACTTAACTTGCTTTATTGAAAGGTATGGTCAATTTGTATAATTAAAACCTGCTTATTTTCATTTAAAAATTGAAGCTGTGCTGTACGTGAGGGGGTCTCAGATTGGTGAACACCATCAGGCTTTGCCAGCGGGGAACTGTGAATAGAAGGAACATTGTGTTCAGACACACACACACACACACACACACACACACATGCACACACACACGCACATACAACGAGTTACATCTAAAATGAAATCCATGAAATTTAAAAGACTCAGGACAAGGTGTTGCTACAGAAGAGACGGACATTTTGTGCTGCGCTTGTGTTCAGTAAATGAACACTTGATACTTGAGAGTGACACAGAATTGAAGAAGCAGAATAAATTGTGCAGACATCAGTAGGACAGATCTTTATGGTTTTACCCTGTGGGTTGAGGTACATGGGTGAAGCCATGACTTGAGCCCTTACTTCTCCTAAGATCTTTCTCACGCTAAGAAAATGAGTTCAAATCTATTTGTTGATCAATATCCAGTACAATGAGCTTATTGCCAAGTTGATGCAACGCAGGCCAAGCTCTGTTGCTTAATGTTCATACTTACAGGCTCTTTAAGAACTTAGTCACCGCGGCAGGATATCCAAATATTTGCACATGGTCATCAACAGCATCTGGGCTGTCCTGAAAGTGAAGACGGGACAACTGGTGGAAAAATCTAGAAAACTGATGCAGGGAATGAGAGCTGCCGTTCCTCTCTCTCAAAACGCACTGCCCTTGAGCCAAGTTTACAGCCTAAAACAAATCTCTGTGGAAATGTCAAGTGGTAAAAAAAAAAATTATTGTTCTTTTAGCTTTATTACATTTAGAAAAAGTACAACTTTTCGAGCCCAAATTGGCTTTATACCTCTGAGCCTGATGAAGAGCCAATTTGGGCTCCAAAAGTTGCACTTCTAAATATGATGAAACATTTTTAAAGGGAGCACTCGGCAGTGTTGCGAGCCTTTGCGAAGCAGAAAACAGTTGTTGGTCAGCCTAACAGACGTTTTCTCATTGTAAAGGTTACATTTCCATTTGTAATCGTTACTCCAAAACTCTGGCCAAAAGTCTTCACATTAGTAACATCCCTATACAGTCCCAGAACAGCTGTGAGCTGATGCTATTCGAGCAAGTGTTAACGTCTCAGCTGCTGCATGTGATAATATCACTGAATAGTGTTTGCCAACATGCTCAACATAGCTAACTAGCTTTTGCATTGTATTCAAACAATGTCAAGATTATTCTGCCAGGGCAGACTGAAAATGCCTGCAGCCATGTGTATTGAGGCAGCAAGAATGCTTGTCGACAACGATTGCTCCTGTGATGAAAGAAGCAACATTTAGCTGCTGTAACACCAACAGGTCATTACAGTTTTATTGCTCTGGCAAAGCTGCTGGTGTCTATTTGCCACATGGAGGTGTGAGACAGCAGCACCAGTGATCTATCTATCTATCTATCTATCTATCTATCTATCTATCTATCTATCTATCTATCTATCTATCGAACCTGGGTATATGTCTATACTAGTACAGTGCCAAAATCTGGCATCAAATGTCAGGTCTGATCCATCTATTTATCTCTGAACAACAGTGTTTAATGTTGTTTTATTATGGCATTGTTTTGAAGAAAGAAATTCTTTGCCTGATTTGTTTTATAATATTTCTGTGAGAAAGCAAACGTGTTGCTAGGAAATAGAAAAAGTGCAAGAAAACAACATATGAAAAATGTTTTTGACAGAAAACTTTGATGTCGATAAGGTGACAGTATACTGTGCAGTATTTGGGATGAGAGTTGGTGTTATCAGAATCCATAGTTACGTGGATATGATGGCCATGTCGATAGAGGTCAAATACTGCTTAAAAAAACATATTACTTGGCAGTAACGCGGCCTGAAAGACCCCAAAGAGACAACATTTGAGCTGTATCACAACATCACCAGACAAAATGCAGCCTCATACTCTGATAAGATATTATATCAGTGAAGTGAAGTCAGTGAAGAGTCGTGATGAAATTCAAGATTTTTACCTGCCTCATCACAGGCACCGAGAGAGATTACATGACTGTGTTTGTGATGGCGCAGCTTCATCAGTGTGTGAGTGTGTGAGCGTGGTCGAGCCCACACTTTTCCTGTGCATATGAGGAAGAAGACTAATGTTGAAATGCAACATTACAGAATTACCAGTGAAAATATCTAAATGAGGTTCTGCTGTGCTGTGGATTTAATTTTGGTGTTCATAAAATATGTGGATGTCATTTATAGATTGACAAAGAGCACAACGGGCCATAAACTAACAGTCTGGAACATACTGTACTTTGGTGAGTGCGCGCCGTCCCTTTAACATAGATTTATCGTGATGAAATTACTTCATTACTGGGAGATCAGACAAGGTATGGTACAGTTGAGTGATAACACAACTGCAGTGCAAAGCAATGTTCCTCATCCAGCTGGGATCAATGTTAATGTGGCTTTTGCAGTAAAACTGTAAATATATCTGCAGCACAGTTCATGGATTTAGAACATGTGCCCTTAAATAGCTACAAGTTATATAATGTGGAGGAAAAAGTCATGTTTACTGGGTGGATTATGGAGATCTTGTATTGATATTTTTGTCTGAGATCGTGATTTTCCAGTCCAGCTCCACAAATTAGGTTGTGTAGACTTTCCTTGTTGCAAGTTTGTCCCAAAGTGAGAACATGAGACATGAGGACATGTTATTTATGGCGCTGATTGCTAATACGTAGGCTTGTGTGTTCATAATTTCCACAGTGTTACTGTGTGATGCCCACACGCAGAAATGACCACTGATCAAGATCTGCCTATGGATGGCCAGTCAGCCACAGCCCTGTTTACTGCAAAGGGCATTGATGTAACACCTAATAAAGACCAAGGAGTTATCAAGGTATTTATTATCATTGCTTTGAATTTGTAACACTTTATTGTAGGCGTAATTGTTCTAACATATGGCAAAGTCATGATTTTTCTCTGTTCTGTCTGTTCTTTCTAGATCTTCCACCTACCTCTTCTATATTTTCTGTCAAAAAGGTTTCTCAGTTGAACTGGAAGCTTGTCTTTCTGTCTACAGGTTGTGAAGCGTCAGGGGCTCGATGGAGACCGGCCAATGATTGGGGACAGAGTGACGGTCCACTACACTGGGAAGCTGCTCACGGGGAAGAAGTTTGACTGCAGTCGAGATCGCAAAGAGCCTTTTTGCTTCAATGTGGGCAAGGGTAGGTGACTTTATGCTTTACTGTCAAAGCTGAAGGAAGCGGTTAGCTTAGCTTAGCATAAAGACTGGAAACAGGAGAAAACAGCCAGCCTGGCTCTGTCCAACAACAACAAAATCCACCTACCAGCACCTCTAAAGCTCGCTAATTAACACGTTATATCTTGTTTGTTTAATTACACAAAAAAACTTCTCTGCTGGTTGCTAAGGAATAGTCCGGCATATAAGATAACCCCCTCTTAAAACCACAACCCTTTGTTTTTTCTTCGGATTAAACAAAATAGATATAACGGGATGAGCTTTAGAGGTGCTGGTGGGAGGACGTTGTTACTTTTGGACATAGACTGGCTAGCTGTTTCCCCTTTGTTTCCATTCTTTATGCTAAGCTAACCATCCCCTGACTGTAGCTTCATATTTTAACAGATGTGAGTAGTATCAGTCTTCTCATCTAACTCTGGACAAGAAAGGGAATAAGTGTACTTCTCAAAATGTCAAACTATTCCTTTAAATTCTCATCATTGTACTTTAAATTATAACACAATCTTTGAGCCAGTTTTATAAACCAGCAACATCTCATAGTTTTTTTTTATTGCCTTCATCCACTCACAGGACAAGTCCTCAAGGCCTGGGACATTGGCGTGTTGTCCATGCAGAGAGGTGAGGTGTCCACGTTACTGTGTAAACCAGAGTATGCTTACGGAGCTGCTGGTAATCCCAACAAAATTCCACCCAGCTCTTCAGTAGTGTTTGAGGTAGGTGTGCCACGTCAGTGCTGCCATTTGTACCGTGAATTAATTCTGCATCACACAGAGGGACCCTGATAATTTAGGAGCATGTGTCAGCCTCTGCTGATGGAGCTCTCTGGTCATAAAATTAACTGGTTTGTCTATTTTAATCCCTCTCGGTCAAACAGCCAGAGTAGTTCAGTTGCCTCTCGGACCAGTCTGTTTGGAGCTCAGTGGGGACACAATTCAGGCTCTCTCTGTCCTCTGTGTATCACTGCCAACAGTAACTGTGTCAAATGTTGCCAAACGTCATATTATCAGGTGTTTCACTGTTAACCTCATGTGTGCTTGCTCAGTATGTGCTGCACAAGCAGACATTTTCAGATTATTCATACATTTTTTAAGAGAGGTTTTTAATTTTACTGAACTTTACTTTAAGTTATAATTGTTGTGATATACTGTACCTTACTGTATTAAGCACTTAGAAAATGTCTTCATATCTGTTTATAACTACATTATAGTATGTTAGAAACCATTTATTAAGTGTTTAAATACTGCTTATAAATGCTATATAAGGGGGTAAAGTATTACTGAATTTTGTTGCCGTTTATTCTCTTACTGTAAATCCCAATGACCTTCCGATGGGACGGCCATTACAAACTCATGCTGTGCAGCCAAATATTGTTCCAGCCCACTGAACTTGTTTTCATATTCTAGTGGTGATCCCAAAGTTTCCAAATACACCATAAATGCCAGGCTAAATATTGGGGAAATATGTAAAAAATGATGCACAAGACATCAAAAAATATTTCCATCTGATGGAATGGTGCAGCCATAAAAATCACAGTCTTGGGTTTTGATATTTTGGTCAGTGTAAACATCATATAGCCTCAACGAAGAGTTACAACAATATTTTAGGTCACAGTTTTCGAAACCTAAAGCTACCTAGGGGGAATAAAAGTATTTATCTTGGCAGGCTGATCCTGTTTTGAAGTAATAGAGGTATGAAACTTATACATATATCTCTGATTACATGGTCTACCTGTACTGTATCTCCAATTACTCCAATTATTACTCTTTCTTCTTTTTTTATTTCCATGACTTCTGTGATGACTCCTACTTATTATGTTATGTATTTATTTTCTCCAACACCTACTGTAACACCATTATTTGTGTCGTACAATGATCAAATAAATCTTTTCAACAAAACAGATGGAGCTACTCAAGTTTGAAGGAGAGATGCTTACAGACGATGGCGGCATCTTAAGGAGAATAAAGGTCAAAGGGGATGGTTACACTAATCCCAACGATGGAGCAAGTGTTGACGGTAAATCCCATCTTTTCTTCACGGATAAGTATTGATATTGTGCCAGTTTGCCAGATAGCCAATACATTAAACGGTTACGTCAGAAGGTTAAATTGTGTCATGACTTGTGCCTTATGTCTCACAGTGCACCTGGAGGGAAGCTGTGGAGGTCGACTGTTTGACTGCCGGGACATCAGTTTTATTGTCGGTGAGGCTGAAGATAAAGGTGTTCCTCTTGGAGTGGACCAAGCCATGGACAAGATGCAGAAAGGAGAGTGCTGTGTACTTTACTTAAAACCAAAGTAAGTTACTGAAAAACCTAAAAATGTGATCCATGTCACGTCTTTTGCTCTCTCAGTGCAGTTACAGTGAGCTGGTCTTTATGTGGGATTGCTTTGGTAATTATCTCTGCTAGATGTGTCCCGTGGTCCTTTATTACACCATTTAAGCCAAGATACAATTGTGTCCCCAGGAACTTTTTATTTTATGGTGCTTAATGCAGCATTTCTGTCAGAGCACGATTACATTGATTTTGATATTCTAATATGCTGTCCTCACTTCGTATTTGTCTGGGGTTTTGAAGACCAATACCATGACCAGAAAATCCCTAAATTTACAAAAATGACTAAACTTACTAACTTATCAAAGTTACTTTTGCTATTAGTGGTATTTATGTGTACGTACATGTATGGAGTCAGAAGTCATGTGGTCCTCAACAATTGTACAATAATTCTATAACATAATCACATCAAATATTATTGAACAGTATTACATCTGTCTTCTCAGGAGTATAAAACACTCAGTGACAGTAATCTAAATACTAATGAAAGGCTAACATTTGCCTGATATAGTGTGGATATGGTACTGATATTGGTTTAGCAATATACTTTATTAGTCAAAAACCTACATGTACAGTACTTTTAATGTAATGTAATGTAACTGTCAGTGTCAGTTATGAAAAGCTTTAAATCCATCAATCTCTTGATACATACAGGGGCTTGAAGAGTGACATGCATCCAAAAAATAAAGACAATTCACATTATTATTATTAATAGTATTTTCCTTTCATTTAAACATACAAAAAGAAGATATATTTGTTGTTCTTTGGTAACTTAATCCATCTCTCTCTATTCATGCAGTTGTGTTTGAAGGGATTTTATTTTAAACATAAACAACATAGACAAAAAGAGAAAAAACCCCCAGAAAAAAACCAGATGAAACACATATAGTACAACCCAAACCAGATCATATAATTCCCTTAATTAAAAAAAACTGAACTTAAATTAAATACACAGAAATAAGGAGGAATTATGAAAATAAATACAGTAGAACACAGTGTACTGCCCAAACCACATCATATCATTCCCTTCCCACACCAACCCTCCCCATGATCCCCTCAGGCATACAAAGTACTGGTGATAAGTACCAGGAATTCATAGCACAGTAACGATTCATACTGAGAGTGAATGCCAGCAAGTAGTCAACTAACACAAAAAACAAATCTGAAATAAGAAAATAAAGTCATACAAACAAAAAAGTAAACGGAAAATACTACAGTATATACATAATGCTTCTCAAACTTAAAAATCCACATTTATCCCTCTTACAATTGTCTCTACGCATGAATTACTCGTTTAAGGAATCAGAAACATCCATTTCTGCTAGTGTTACTCCTATATCTTCTTCTTTTTCTCTAATGCCATACATGAAGCCATCCCCTTAATCCACGTACTTAAAGATGTTTTTTTCCAGTTAAGAGCTGGCTCTTCCTTGTAAAATACACATATTAAACTGTACGAACTGGCTGTCTTTTATATTAAAATACTTTGGGATATGGATTCATAATAAATAGGTTATAAAGGGAAGTGTAGTGATGATGTTCTTCTGTCCCAAAATTCCTCACTAACCTATATTCTCATAAGCAATTAAAGAGTAAATTACTATAAAATGTATGAATTTTGACAGGTGTAACGTGGGGACTTTTCACCAGTGGCAGGTATTATGTTTTGTAACAGCTGTGATTTCCCACCCTGTAGTTTAAATGTCAAATGGCTTAAGCTGACTGTTGACAGTTGATACCACCTTTGTACCCAGTTTGGTTTGATATGTAGAAGTGGGGTGTTCTGAAATAAAGGTTTAACAGTTATTTTTTTGTTTCTCATTGTTTGTCTGATCAGTATTATGAACTGGCTCATGCTCTGTCATGTTTTTTTGCCTCCACGCTGGCGACAGCCGTGGCTGGAGGCATTATGTTTTTGGGTTGTCCGTCCATCCGTCCGTCCCATTCTTGTGAACACGGTGGTCAAAGGTCACTGTGTCCTCACAAAACACATTTTTGGCCACAACTCAAGAATTCATATGCTAATTATTACAAAATTTCACACACTCACACAATATGATAAAATGATAAAGTGATGACATTTTTTTACCCAAAAGGTCAAAGGTCAACTTCACTGTGACATCATAATGTCCTGGAAAAACATTTTTTTGGCCATTATTCAACGCCATAACTCAGGAACAGAAGGGGAGATTGTGACCATATTTCACATTTGGTCAGATACTGAATTGGTGACACTAATCTTGGGTGTTCACCTTGAAACTTTGCTGATTGTATAGATCTTCTGTGTTGCTGGGTTGAAGATGTGTGTGAAACACCCACGTTTTAGAATTTGTAGCTTCTTTGCAGCAACATCCATATTTGAAGCATTGTCTACTGTCATGGTTACTGTCTGCGGTTTTGCTGATATTGAGCTTTAGGTGACTGTCGTTGCACCATGTGCCGAAGCTCTCTATCAGTCCTCTGTACTCCTCTGGAGAAATAGTCTCCAAGTGAAGACAGCTTGTTTCTCACTGGAAATTATTCACTGGAATCAAATGTTTTAATATAGTGATAACTTCCATTTTGCCAAAAATACACTTAATACCTTTTATTAAATTCCTTCAAAGACTTCACTACATATATTATATGAGTCTGGACAGACATGGATGTAAACTGCAACTTGACTGGTTGGCGGAAGAAATTAAACCGCGGGGGGTAATTCTAGTTTCTTTTTTTTCACAGATATGGCTTTGGGAGCGAAGGTAAACCGGAGTACAAAATTGGACCAGACAAAGACATCGTATATGAAGTTACTCTCAAAGACTTTAAAAGGGTGAGCTCTGCTTTCTACTTTTTATGTCTAAAGAAATAAACAGTCAAATTGTACATTACACTTTAGACTAGATTTGGTTAATACAGGAGTGTGGTTTTGGTTTTTCCATTAAGACAAATAAATTCAACTGCACACTGAGCAAAGTGCAATAAGTGTAGTTACATAGATAACTAAAAAACAATGTTTACTCACTTTCTGTGACGTTAATTGTGTTTCCACAAGGCTAAAGAATCCTGGGAAATGGACTTAAAAGAAAAGCTGGATTTGGCTGCAGGAGTTAAACATAAAGGGAATCAATATTTTAAGGTACAGTCCCCATGTTGATGTTTTATCTTGACAATTTCTTTTTTTTTATTGTTAACATGTTCATAAAATGGTATGATCAATCCTGTATTAGGCAGGGCGGTACTACCAGGCAGTCATCCAGTACCAGCGCATCGTTGTCTGGCTAGAAATGGAGTGTGGTAGTGGGATAGAGCAGCAGAAGAGGATACAAGACTTCATTTTGATATCACACCTCAATTTAGCGTTGTGTTTCCTGCGGATGAATGAGTTCTCACAAGTAGTGGAGAACTGCAACAAGGTGAGCTGCAAGACCCTGATGATAGTCCATATTTATTTAAACTCCATTTCATTTCACTACATTGTGTCCCTGTGGCTGCTGCATGTTCTGGATATATTCTTACCTGATTACTCTGTGTATGTTTGTGTGTATAAGGTGATTGAGCTCGACGGGAGCAATGAAAAGGCTTTGTATCGCCGCGGGGTGGCCCGTCTCCTTCGTAACGAGTTCAGCTTGGCCATGGCAGACTTTCAGCAAGTGCTGCAAGTCAACCCCTCAAATCGAGCAGCTCGTGCTCAGATTTCCATCTGCCAGAGCAAGATTAAGGAACATAATGAACAGGACAAAAAGACCTACGCCAACATGTTCCAGAAATTTGCAGAACGGGATGCCAAGGTCTGTAAACTCACTGTTCTTGGCTAAATGTAGAAAAACAGTCAGCCTGACTCGTTTGTGTTTTCTTTCTTCTTAGCAAATTAAATATGACAATAACAAAAAAGTTAGAAGAAACAATTACAACTCTAAAAATTTTATCTTTTGTACTAACACTTGGCTCCCAACACACACACACACACACACACACACAC
>NTHP01000235.1:822011-851129 GCA_003416845.1 Oplegnathus fasciatus
ACACACACACACACACACACACACACACACACATGCCATGGAACTGATTAGTCAGTTGTTCATGCTCTTTTTGAGAAATCATCTTGTTTTCCAGAGTTTTATGACCTACCGAAACAGTTCTTTTGTTGTTTTATGTATTTAGGTATTTCCTTGAAAAAACACAAAAACGTTATTTATATAGCACCTTGCAAAACAATGTTACAAAATGCTTTACAAAGGAAAAACAAAATGAAAACAAATCAGCGCCACAAAAATGTCACTTCTCACTCTCCACAGAGATCAAGATTAAGACCCATTGCACACATTTATCCTTAGATAAGTAGAATTCAAACATGTTGTTTAGTTGAGGGACTAGACTTCACAATTGTTAGGAAGTGGAGGTATGTTGTTTTACGGTAACAGTGTGAACTATGAGGAAAGTTTAATGAGTATTTCAGCTCTGGAAGTCACATGACTTTTTAGGCACATCTGACTCCCATAAAACCTTAACCAAGTTAATTTACCTCAGTGGGGGATTCTGTTCAACTAATGATCGTCCATTTTGGGTATCATGGTGAGAATTATTGATACAATTATTGGAGATCCGTCCCACCACCAGCAGCCATATGTCCTGTAAAACATTTTGAGAACAGGACCCCTCCATTCAAATATATTACATTTATATGGCTGATTTCTTTTTTTCAAAGGTTTCAGTTACATTTTGATAGTAGATCGTCCTGCCGTATCACCTCCTGTGTATTATTGATACTGAAGAAATACTGAAGAAAACTTTCTTCAGTATTATGCTGACCTCTAGTGTTCATTCATGGATTTTAAGATTTTCTCACCTATTGATGCAGATGCTCTTCTCCGTTAAAAAAGAAGAAAATATCTCGAGTAAAAAAGCAACAACACAAAATGTTGTTTTTTTGTCAATTTGTCAATATTGACAATAAATCTAAATTTGGTTAGTTTTTACAGATCTGATTTAATTCTATTGACTTTAACTGATTTTCAGTTATAGAAGGAGGCACATTCTCACATGCACAGTCTATGATTTTAGCGAGTTATTTTTATTTTCATCAGTCTAATGGCTTGTTTTATCAGCAATAGTTTATTTAGACTGCTGTAGTCACTTGTGCTTCATCTCTTCTGAACAGACTGGGAAGAAGAAGAGGAGGCGGGATGAGAGCGTGAGGAGCGGCATGAATGGTGAAGTGGGCATTAAACGAAGGCGGAGGAGTCGGGACTGTCCATCGTAACAGTGACATTTGAAAGGGAGAAAAAGAAAGACGCGCCTCCCTTTGCTTTCGGAGCCCAGGGAGCAGAGGCAGGAACAAAGTCGTATAAAGGCCTCTAATCCAAACATCTTTATCCCAAAATCCAACGATACCATTCCTGCATATAAAGCAGAGTGCAAGCAGGGACGTTTGCAAAGCAAACAGCGTTTCCCCTGTCACATGGACTGTGCAACTGCCAGGACGCACCTCCCAGTGGAATTAGTACTGCAGAATCAGGGAGTTAAGATTGGTGAACACTTCTAGTCCCTACCTTTTATTTTGAAAAAATATAGTTTATTTCTTCAAAAACACAAAGGAATTCCATTTTATTTGTCATTAGGCTATTGTGTAGAGATGAGATGTGCCTCCACGGTGTGTTTCTGATTCCAAAACAGTACTTGTTGGTTTTCAGACCTCTGACTTGTATTTAGTATTAAGCCTTTTCTCGGGCAGCTGCATGCATGTGTCATGAGGTGTTTGGGATCCAGACTTGAAACTTTGCTATTTTTTGAATGTGCAATATGTACTTTGGATAAAAGGTGTAAGAAGTCCCATTAGCTAAGTGGTATTTTAAACAAATACATGATCAATTCTACTTTTCTGTGCAAAGTAAGAAAAGCAAATTGCCCATAACAAAGCCTTGGTCCATGAAAAATAACCGTAGTGTAGGAAAGCCTGCATTCATTCAGTGTTGGGGAAAAAGCTGAATATAAAGAAATATTAAAATACTGCAAAGGACTCGAGGACTCACAAAAAATAAATTCTCCACCAAACATGAATCTTCAATATTGTTATAAATCACTGATAGAAACCTCAAGTTTCCTATCAGCAGACACCAGAGGCAGAGAATCTGAAAGGAAGCACAAACTACATAAACTAAATTAAACCAAAACATAAGTCTTTAATTCTGGCATTCTGGCAAATTCACAATTTACTGCATTAGGTTATTGCTAGGAATGGCTGAATTAATATGAGATAAACTTTTGACATTAAGCTACATACTACCTATAAAGCCAAATCAGTACTTTTTTAAAGGCCTATAACAGAACCTTAACTGTGGTGTGAAGAGATTATTTCCAGAAATACAATTCAGATTTAGCTCCTTGTTTTGGGCAAAGATGAGGCATTGTTTTACTAAGACCACCGTCATGCGCTAAAATGATTTATTCATGAATACAGGCATGATAGGTCATTATTGATTTGTTGAAATCCTGTGTTTTATCCATTAAACCCATCACGCAGAACAGACAGTTTTCTATGAGAAGCCAGTCTATTGTAGTTGATCAAGTAAAACAACTGATGATAGGCGTCTATGGGAGTGATAACAGATGATAACATCATTTATATATGGGCTGATTACATTTTAAGCCAGTGGCAGCTGCAAAAACCTAATAAAATAAATAAATAAATAAAAAATACAAAGGCTGAATTATGTATAAAATTTAATGTTTCCGCTCCTGAGCTTCAGTGGATTTTAGTGATAGATGACTTAAAAGTTTCTCTTTCTGTTGCACTCATTGTATCTATCAGCTAGTTGCATAAACAGCATGGCACAATCTTCAATGCACATAAAATCTTCATTCAACAGGTAAAACCTCCTGCAAAAGGAGGTATTTGATCAACAAATCATCCGATTCCCACCTTTGTATTTGACAGGGCGGATACACGAGTATTGACTATGTGAGTGCAAGTGGGGGAGGGACACAGAAAACACAATTAAGCTTTAAAATCGTCAGAACCACAGTTTTCTTTCAATCTTTAACATATTTCATGAATTTTTCAACTCTGGTAATGTGATCAACTACATAATTTTACATCTGTGTAGTTCTTTTTGCCTCAATCCCGGAACCAATGTCTCCTTATTTCACTGCATATATATATTTTTATTTTTAAATGTGTGAATGTTAGTGAATAGTGGACAGTTATGCACTTTGGCGACTGTCAAACCAGCACTGTTATCTTTTCATGAAATGTCCGGAATAATCTTGAGATGTTTTATAAACATTGGATGGTTCAGAATGAAAACCTTAGCTGTCTTAAATATTTTGTGTAAAAAAAAAAAAATCAACAGTGTGTATGTGTGTGTGTGTTAATATATATTGTTGTATGTTAGCAAGGTTTTTAAACAGCTTATTGCTAAATGTTTTCAAGTACTGCTGGCTCTAAACATTCAAACATTTTGTACAGTGGAAATGAGCATGAAGTAATTTTTCTAGCAATTATAAATTGTATTTAAGGATATACTGAATATTTATCCCCCACTGTCAAGTACAAAAAGATTTCCAGGCCTCGTAGTGCTACATTCAGTCATTGATTGAGTCATTGAGTCATTGATACAGTCATTTTTGATAACTTGAAAATGCAAATTATAGGAATCATTTGGAAAATTGTGACATAAACAAGATAAAAATGCAGCTGAATAAACGCGGCCGATGTGAGATTGGTTTTATCATAAGTGGAAGTGTTATGTCATACAAAATGTTTACATGTATTCAAAAGATCATCGCCCTGTAAAGCAAAATGTGATCAATGTTTTAAATCGGCATTTATGCAAAAGAAATATTTTCAGACAAAAAAACTACGTAAGGTACCTTTGTTCATGTCTTCTTTATATATACATATATATATTTTTTTTGCACTTTAAAAGCATTTAATAAATCCAAGAGTTGCACTTAAAAAAAGATGTCATTCTTCAAGTTATAGGTCAGTAATTTACAGTGTAATAACAAACCTTTAAAGTTTGCTTTTGACATTAGCATAGCGGTATTGTCATAAAAATGGTTAAATGGGAAAATTATGGAGAGGTTTTAATTGATCTAATCTAACAGTATCAGGGTAGCTCCACCCCTCAGCACCATCTTTACCAACCTCTTTGAATTGTTAATTTAATTTACTTTGTTTGTGGTGCAATAACATCTTTCCATTAACTATTAGCCATTTTTGACTTAATCTTACATGTTTGCTCATCAAAGAGTGTGAAACAGTTAGAGGAAACTTCACATTTAATTCTCTGGACCTAATTTATAAAAACAGATTTTGTGAATTTCAGCTTTGTATTATTTCAGCACTATGCAGACATGGGAATAGTCACACCATCATAAATGTGAATCTGTACAGGTAGACATTACATTTACCACATTTTAGACCTGCAATAACTGATTTTGTATGGCCATTTGGGGGCAGAGGAAACAAACTGTGAACACAACATTGACATGTCAAGCTGATGTTCAAGCTGATATGGCGAATTTGTTAGCAAAGAGTTGCTAATTTACATCCAGTAGAGAAGGAGCAACAATATCATTCATTTGGAGTTGTGTTTGTGTCCTCCTGATTAATGTAAGTATAATATTCACTCTCTCATCATTCTGTTTTTAGTCTCTCCCAACCCCTGAGGGAAATATCTGGCTCTTTTGCTGCTAAATGATGAGGTGATGACATTTTTTACCCAAAAGGTCAAAGGTCAACTTCACTGTGACATCATAATGTCCTGGTAAAAAATTTTTTTGGCTATTATTCAACGCCATAACTCAGGAACAGAAGGGGAGATTGTGACTATTATGTCACATTTGGTCAGATACTGAATTGGTGACACTAATCTTGGGTGTTCACCTTGAAGCTTATTCTTGAGCTTTCGGTTATATTACATGATCTTCATCAGCAGATGGAGTTTGCTCAGTTGTAGAGTTGCGTTTTTCTGAGCACTTTAAATACATATTGTCCATGTTAAGAATGAAGATCATGTGATATGATTGAATGTCCCAGAACAGCTACTAAACAGACCTTGTGGTGAGATTGTTTTCTCAGCTGCTGTTTCCAAGGTCAAGAATGAACTTTGAACGTCAGCTTTTAATCCAACATGGACGAGAAGTCCTCAAAGTGCGCACAAAACCTGGAAATTTGAAGATCTACAATTCCATGACAAACAAAGTTATTGATGTGTGGTATTGCAGCTCTGTAGGAAATTATTGAAGAAAACTTCCATGTGTTGGTGCATTCAAGGACAAAACAGTTTAAAGGGCTCTTCACCACCCAGAAAAGGATCCGGATCTGTGTAACGTTCACAAAACAAATAATTTATGAATCAATGCAAAACTTACTAATAACATTTTATTAACAAGTTTATTAACAAATTGTTGATTTTCATGTTTGAATGGTCTGTCAACTGATGATTACTGAATGTTTGTAGATGATTAATAGTTTGCTTTTACTTAAACTACTATAACTGTATTTTATTCAATCTGATCCAAGTTCTATCGATAATTAATTTGTATCTATTTAACTCATCAAATATTAAGTACTGATCCCTTCTCACCATTCAAGTTGAGTCAATTTGACCAAATGAGATGAAAACAATGAAATAAATCAATAATGATGAGCTGCGAGTTTACTAAACCCTATTAATACTTAATCACACCGATACCTGGTTGCCTCATTCATGGGTAGTATTTAAAGCATGGCACATTGTTTAATAATATTTAAATCATGAAATCAACTTATTATATACCAATCCTATGATTCACCCAAACATTTTCATTAATAAAACATTGGCTAACTGGTTGTTCATGATGTATTTACGGTTAACAATAGGTAATATAAACAGTGACATTGTCAATTTAAACATGAATTCACACAATTTCTGCCACAGATATATTTTGAAAACAGACATTGTCTTTTAAAACACAAAATCCGATTGATCTTTAAATGTGAAAAATATCATATTACAGCATTTACGTGTTATACAAGGAACTACTGCCATAAATGTCAATGATATGATATAAAAATTATACAAAATGATATAAACATGAATCGGCAAACTTGATAAATGTGTATTTTGTATAAAAACTATAATTAAACAAGTTGAGACTACGGTAAAAATATAATCTATACAACTCTGTTAAAAATATCCTTTTTGACTTTTCTGACTGTTACAGCCAACAGATTTGCATTGGTGTTCCTCTTTTGCGTTTGGTGCTTCCATCATCACAGTCCCACTGGTTGGAATAACTGTTTTGTTTTATCTAACACCAAACACAAACTTGTAAATGCTTGTTCACTACCTGTGTGAGCAGTACATGCACATGTTTACAGTAACAGTACAGGCCAGAGACACTTCAGTGTGGGAGCCAAGTGGCTCAGTTGGCTAAGGTACACGCAGTGTCTAAGGTTTGAATCCGACCTTTACCGCTGGACAACCTTTCTTCTTTCATGTCACATGTAATTAACATTGAGAATTTGAAATGTCATTCACAGTGGCCTAAAAGTGACTCAAGTGTTCAATCTGTATGGCTTATTTGGCAAGTGTTTATCAATGTTACTTTACTCTGAATAGCTAAACAAACTGGTTAAAACAAAACAAAACAAAAACGCTCATATTCTCTATATTCTTAAGCATATTTCTGTTGAGTCACCATTCAAACTCTGCAGCGAAAACATGATAAATTTAAAACCATTCCTTTAGTGGAGTGATTCCCAACCAGGAGGTCGGGACACCCACAAGGGGTCGCAAGTTACAGCTGAGGGATCAAGAGATTATGATTAACAGGGGAAAAAAAACACAAATCAGACATTCCTTTAATTTTTGCTTTTTTGTTAAAGGTGGAGTATGCAATTCTGGAGAAAGCTTGTTGATATTTGAACAGCCAAACAAATACACCCCTCCCTTTAGTGCTCCTTCAGAAGCCCCCCCCAAATTCATGGATGTGCATTGCCAAGCAGATTTTTTTTCAGCGCACACACGGAACGGACAGCTAGCGGACCGTGAAGAGATATTTGCTGAATTTGACAAAAAGTGTATTGGAATAGAATCGCAGGCTCCACCTTTAATTATGGATAATTTTAGTTATTTCAAGCCTTTTAAAAAGTATTAAAACAAAAATTAGTCTTTGGTTGAATTGGTCGATACCAACTGGTATACATGTGCAACCAATGACGGGGGGTCACAGGTAGATATTGCTTTGTTTTAAGAGGTCAGACTACGGTGGCCGACAGGGGCAAACACGCAGCAACTTAAGAAAACACATGCAAATAGATGACACATAAACAAATTAAGAAAATATCTTCATCAATTTGACAACACATGCGCAGCATTTAGAAAACGCGCTGCAAACACAGAAACGCTGAGAACACAGAAATGCTGCAAACACAGAAACAAGCTGCAAACACAGAAAACGACAATGGAAGTGTTTCCAGCCGACCCTAAAAGTGCTGAACACGGCTTGGACACGCTTGTTGCCTCGGTTTGTGACTCATGAAGTTATTGATTTGCTCTGTGTGTCATCTCTTCTTGTTTATGTTGTGGATTTCTGTCTTCTGCTACTGTGCATGTGCTCCTCGCAGGACCTTGCGGACCGTAAAAGTGGAATTCTATCAGTCATTTTAATGATTTCTGATGAGCCTGTATAATAATCATACAAGCATTATTAGAGCAGAAATGTCCCGACGTATAGCCTACAGTAGGCCAAGCATTGTAATATTAGATAATCTCCACTGATGAGGGTGATGATGACCAGTACTGGGGTTTTGAGGGACTCTGGGTGTTACAAATAGAACTGATTCACGTGTGCAGCGGTCACTATCAGCGCATGCACAGAGTAGAGCAAGAAATCCACAACATAAACAAGAAGAGACGATACACGAACCAGACTTCAATAACTTCATGAGTCACAAACCGTTGCAACAAGCGTGTCCAAGCCGTGTTCAGCACTTTTAGTGTCGGCTGGGAACACTTCCGTTGTCGTTTTATGTATTTGCAGCGTTTCTGTATTTGCAGCGTGTTTTTTAAATGCTGCGCATGTGTTGTCAAATTGATGAAGATGTTTTCTTAATTTGCTTGTGTTTCGTCTATTTGCATGTGTTTTCTAAAGTTGCTGCGCGTTTGCCCCGTCGGCCACCGTACTGATGGCATATTACAAACAGTGCCATGAATAACTACGCTGACATTTCTCCATCAAACTGATGTTTTTCAACGCTTCCTATATCCTATATCCCAGATACTGAAAAAGATTGTGTAAATCACAAGCAGCAGGTCACTGCTGACAGTGCACTAAGAAACTCTAAAAACTAGATATTTGATTTCCAGAACTAATTGTACATGTGATTGACAGAACCAGCCATATGGGCATGGTTTGCTCCTAAATCTGAAACATCTTTCTTGGCCAAGAGGAGAGGCTATTCTATAACTATTCTAGAAAACAGATGCTATGTATGCTGGAGTTTCACTTTGCATGAATTCAAGATCTGTGTGACATGATGCAAAATGATCAAAATATCAGCCGCTGTTGTTTCTCTAATTTCCGTAGTCTGGGTTTATGTTTATCATGAGAATTCCAATTCATCTTACCCCACTCTGTCCAACATCCAGTTCCACCAGTGTTGGCCTCCGACCCACCCTTACAGCATAGCTTAATAGCAGCCGGCACACTGTTGACTTCCCCACATCTGTAGGTCCCACCACCATCACCTGAGGGATCATTAATTACTCGATGTCAATGCAAAATGCGTTTACTGGGATCCGACAAGCTTGCATAAAACGGCCCCTGAAAACAGTACTTCTTTATTCAAACCTACCCTCGGCCCCCTCTCATTGTCCCGCTCTGCTTGTTTTCTCATCTGTTCCAGGGCAGCGTGTGTGTTCAGGTAGAGCAGCATGGGAGTATCCTTGGACACATAAGCCACCTGTGGTGATGAGGGAGAGACGCTGGTTATTTGAGCCTCACATTCATCAAATGCCAAACTCACCAAGCCACACAGTGTTAAATATCATATCCAATCGGTGAGTTGAATCACCAAGTAGGGATGCTCACCTCTGGCTTCCCGTAAAGATTCACACTGCAGCCTTGCCAGGTGAAAACTGCGATCTTCGAGCCCGGTCCAAATGTGTACTTCTTGTTACGGTTCAGCTCTGAGCCAAACACCTCAGCCATTCCTGTGAGGAGCTCCAGCTCAACTTGCTCTGCTGCCTCCCCTGCCTCCACCTCGAACCGAAGTTCAGTCTCCTTCTCCAGGTCAAACCTGGTGCTGACCTTCCCAGGAACTGGAGCATCTTCGCTCGTCTTTTCCACAACCTCTGTTGCCATGACTGACAAGACAAAGTCTATGTTACAAATACCTGGCAACACTGGCTTATTGAAAAGAAAATACACGCATATACAGTAGTACAATACAAGTTGTCACAATGTCTCTAATACTGCAATATTTTAAAGGATGCAATTAAAGACTATATTCATTGTGTATAAATACATTTCTTTATAAGTAATCACTGACTCTATAAAATATTGACAAATGTTGGTCAAAGACTGAGCCACAAAGTTGGAGAATATGTGTTTAACCAGGAAGTCTACTGACTAGAGCTGCAACGATTAGTCAATCGACAGAAAACTAATCCGAAACTATTTTGATAATCAACTAATCGTTTAAGTTATTTTTTCCAGCAAAAATTCAAAAAATGTGATTGTTTCAGGTTCTCAAATGTAAAAATGTACCACTTTTCTTGGTCTTTCGTTATAATAAATTCAATATTTTGGGGATATGTCTATTGTAGAGCTGCAACAATTAGTCGATTAATTGTCAACTATTAAATTAATCTGCAACTATTTCGATAATCGATTAATCATTTTGAGTCATTTTTTAAGGAAAAGCGTCCAAATTCTCTGATTTCGGCTTCTCAAACGTGAATATTTTCAGTAAACTGAATATCTTTGGGTTGTGGACAAAACAAGACATTTGAGGACGTCACCTTGGGCTTTGGGACAGTGATCAACATTTTTCACCATTTTCTGACATCTTATGGACCAAACAGCTAATCGATTAATCGAGAAAATGATTGGCAGATTAATCAATAATGACAATAATCGTTATTTGCAGCCCTAGTCTATTGGTTGGACAAACCCAGACATTTGATGAGGTCACATACTGTGATGACCATTTTTCACTGTTTTTCTAATGTTTTATAGACCAAATAATTAATTGATCAATTGAGAAAATAATTGGCAGATTAATCGATAACAAAAATAATCATTAGGTGCAGCTCTACTTGACATATATCATTTTACAAGAGACCATGCCAGAATAGCACCATGCACCAACACACAGTAACATAAGTAAAGACACAATTAATTCACTACATTCACACATAGCAAGATAAAATATTACCTAAGAGGTATGAAAGAGTAGCCACGGTTTGTGCCTCTCGCTAATAATGTCACATTACAGGCACAAACTGAGGCTACAAAGAGAGATGCTTGGATTTGTTTAATAATTACTCTTTTTTTTTTAAATGTGCTGTTTGAATGTTATATTCAAGAAATGAAAGTGTTATTTAACGATGTATATCCTTGGACAAAGTTTCAACTTTGATCACAACAGCTGTATATTCTGTGATGAAGAAAGAGAAACTACGGATCACTTGTTTTTCTTCTGTCTTTACAGCAATACTTTCTGGTGTGATATGTATGATTGCCTAGAATCCAAAATCCTTTCACTCTCCCACTTTTCTAGAAATGATAGACTATTATATTTGGAATCATATTGGAGGATAAGAAAACTGAATTTATGTTAAATACTTCATTTATTTTAGGTCAATTTTTTATCCATAAATGTAAGTGTATTAAGACACAAGCCTTATTGGTGGTTTTTATGAGAGAACTAGCACTGAACTGCAAATCACTGAAGTATGTGAAAAAGAAAACAGCAAAAAAACTACTTAACATTATTGATGCCTTAGAATTATTTGAAAAGACCCCTTAGCTATTCTAGCTTTTTAGTTCTTTGTTTTCTTTGTCTTTTATTATTTTGTTTAACTTTGCATTGTGTGCTCCGTATTCCAAAGAGCCTACGACTGATGATGTATCATTTGCCGTATATTGGTATACAATTTCTACTTCAATAAAAAAAAGACAGAAAGAAAGAAAGAAATGAAAGCGTTTAATCATACCCACACAGCCAAAGAACCACGCGTATTTAATCAATGGCTTTAATTAACCACCAGCCCTGACTGACAACTCAACTCTCAACCTTACTGAGGTTTAACATGAAGCAGAAATATCTGCTCCATCGCACCGAAGACAGTCCAGTCTTAGGCTAAGTGTTGGACATAGTAAGAGTTATATGAAAGATTTTAGAACATGTTTACTTATCGATGAACACACTGTGAGAAAATACTTTTAACTCATCAGTCATTTGCAGGCAAAGACCAGCTAATAGCAATTAGCAGGCCGTGGCTAACTCAGCCTTACTAATGTCAGCAGTAAAGGCGGAATGACGGCCTACAAACGATCCAAATGTCAGTAAAGTACTCCCATGTTGTCAGTTGAATGTCTACGAGTTGATAATTGTTAATGTTCAGTACTTACGGACTAATTTCAAGCCTTATTGTTGAGTGAAGATAAGTTCCTACTCTTGCGGAACCGTCGCTGTGGCTGGTCGCGTGATGATGAGGTCACGTCCTTAGCAACCAATCGTATTCAACCTTTTGCATCAGATGAAAAAAAACTCGAAAATTTGTCAATTTTTCTCGCAGTTAATTAATTAGCGTTACTTATTACTTAATTATTTATTTTACACAATTTAAAGTACTTATACATATTTAAATTTGTTGTGATGTGGTCACGAGTTATCTTGAGGCTTTGAATGTCATTGAATCCATCAAAAGTGGATGAACTACGTTTATATACAGAAGAAAATGCATCTTTCATCATTCTTGAATGTATTAAGGGCTTAAGCGACTTGAGATATGTATTAGATGTTTTAACAGAGTTATCAGAATACATTCGTGGTTGTACCGATCTATCCCAGTACAGCAAAAATTACCTTTGGGATGTTGTTGCAACTCTTCTCCAAACTTTGTCAAAATAATTCCTGTAACTGCAGAAACACCTTCCCACATTCAAATGACTGCTTGGCTAGAGTAAAATAAACACAAGCTTACACTCGCACAATAACCAAGAAACAAGAAACTCTTTATTTATCAAAAAAAACACAATAAACCGTTGAGAAATATGGGAAAAACACTTGAAAAACACACAGGAGGACTGTGCATCTGAGAAGTGTATTGGCTCAGAGACGCTCCACTAGGTGTCACCATGTATCCAGGAGATGTGAGCTGCTGGAGCTTGGATCATCAGAGGAGGGACTGAGAACATCCCGTTGGTCACTCCTCATCATTCTGCCTCCATGGGCCACATTTCCTGAACTCTTGGCTGCATATGAGACAAACATTTATTTTGTTAAACTCTAAAATATAAACATTCCTACGACATCACAGGTACTAGCCCTCACTCTACTACAGCCTGAGTTACCTATGATCAGTCTCAGCCAGCAGCAGTATACACACTTCTGCAGAGTATAGGGGTAAAGTAGTTTTAACTGAACTGAATAACACTGACTGCATATGATTTATACGTGCAGAAATTAGCATCCAACTGACTCACTGCCTTATCTCATGTAAACAAACTGTGGGCTGTATTTCCCTGTAAGACCTGCTAATTACATCATAAAGAGGGGTCCCCATCACTGAAAGGAAGAAGTCTGTTAGTTACAGTCTCAAGGCTGAAGGTTGACACTGTGTCATAAGCTCGACTAACGAGCAGTTAACGTCTCCCCTCGGCTGGTGACTCATAAAATGCTAAGACATGAAAGGAAATCCAAGTTTAGGTTATGACACATGGCTCCTGGGATAAAATGGAAATATACATAAAGGAACAGTGAATCAAAGTATCTACAAGTAAAGTATCTTAGGAGATGCTGATAAAAACAACTAATTAGCAATGAGTCAACATGTTTTGAGTCTAACTAATTTAATGATAAGTTTTTTTTTCCAAACAACATTGAACAAACAAATGTTTGTATACAGTTTGAGAGGGGAAGAAAAATCCTGTTGAATACCATTTCAGCATTTCAAGTATACGGTGAAATCCAAGTATAAATCTAGAAAGCCAACCTTTAAGGCCTTCTATGAATTAGTGGAAACATTTTTCAGGGTACAGAAATTGTTTAATAAAAAAAAATTGAGTTTAATATTTTTTAAAGTTAATTCTTGTACCCAAAGCAGTCATGGTGATTATCAAACTTCCTTTGTGATGCATCCCATTTTAACTCGTACTTTAAAGTGGCAATAGACAACTTTTCAACTTATTTTTTGTCTCATAAGACTCATAAGAGAGTCATAACTCAGTCAAATCTGAACCCAGGTAAACAGTTGACCCGAAATCTTCAATCAGAATGATTTTAATCAGAATGACAAAAAAGTGTGCATGTAACCGCAGCTATAGACACAACACATATGTTTAGCTTCAGCGTGACTTACACTTTCTGAGGACATCATTTTATCGAATCTCCATCGCAAATAAACGGCCATAAATCCGCTTAGAAATCATAGAAAAAAAGACGCTCCTAAGAAGTCCAGAACTCGCCTGAGAATCATCAAGTTTTCAGGTTTTCTTCAGTATCAAAGTAATCCAGTGACAGCTGTCTGCACACTAATTGGTACACTGCAAATAGGAACTACTAATAGCTAATTCGGCATACTTTTAATGGTGCTTATTTGTCAAAATGTAGATAAATATAGATAAAACAACAAAACAAAACAAAAAAATAGAGCTTACAAAATCAATGGAAAGAAAATATGCTATCACCGTCTCCAGTGCCAGCCTGACTGGTAACGTTACTCTATGGCTGTAGGGCTGGTAGCTAACGGGAAGAAAGCCCTCTAGAAATCAAAAGACAAGTTTATTCAGGTAGTACATGTCAAGGTTTTGGGTAATACAGGCAGACTGACATACCATGTAACCAATCAGAGAGCCAGAATAAGCAGCTACGCTGTGACGAACTGTAAGTGAGTGAGCAAGGTTGGTCGTCTGCACTTTGTGTACTGCTCATGTTATGATGTTGTTGTGGAGTCAATATACTACTCGTTCCGAGTACAAATAAGCTGTATCAGCCAGCAGTTTATTTGACAATATACTCAATGCAACTAAAATGTAGCATACGCCGTAGTATGTGCCGTAAATCGAGAGAATGCGAGGCCTATAGGGAACCAATCTAAATGCCAATGGTGTCATTATTCTATAGCCATTAAATTGTGCAATCAACATTCATTTCATAATGATAAGTTAAAGCAAAAAAACATGTCTGTTGCCACTTTATACAATAAAAAAATAAACACCTAAATAACTTTTTGGACCATGACATTTCCAGCATGAGCTCTGCATATCCTGGATTTTTCACAAATACTATACATGGTTCATATTATATTATTCTGTCTTCAAAATGACAAACCTTCACTGGGCGGCTACTCAGCCTTCAGAGCCTCCTGTAGAGCTGTAACTACAACATCAGGTTGAGGAAACTTCAGCTTACGAGGCGGACCCTTCTTTATTCCAGTCCACAGAGATGTTTCTTTAGGGACGAGACAGAAGAGAATGGTTTCATTCAGGGCTGCAACGATTATTTTCATTATTGACTAATCAATTAGTTGTTTGGTCCATAAAATGTCAGAAAATGGTGAAAATTGTTGATCACTGTTTCCCAAAGCCCAAGGTGACGTCCTCAAATGTCTTGTTTTGTCCACAACCCAAAGATATTCAGTTTACTGTCATAGAGGACTAAAGAAACCAGAAAATATTCACACGAGAAGCCGAAATCAGAGAATCTGGACACTTTTTCTTAAAACATGACTCAAAACGATTAATTGTGGCAGCTCTAGTTTCATTTGTAGGAACAATATAGAGGATAAGCAATACTGTTACAAAAACCTTTGATGATAGCAGTAAAATCAAATGCCTTCAAGACAATTTAAGATGTGTTAGCTCTGATTCTCAAAAACTAAGTAGTCAAAAAGGGAAGAGCAACTGGAGTACCAACCTTTTAATAGCAAACTAATCATACATATTAACAAAATAAACACAGGGCATGTATTATGAGTAATTAGACATGGGAATATTGTGTTAGCACAAAGCTTTATTCTCCCTGGTGGCTATTCTGCACTCCTGGAAAACAGCCTCCTGTTGAATGTTCGAACAGGGTTTAACAAGACGCTCACTCTGAGTACAAGTACAAATTTTGGCGAGATTTTCCTTTCTTCTTAGATAACACCTCAGATTTACAGCTGATTGTGGTGAACTGAACCTATAATAGCAGCTACAAATGAGTAAAAGTCCAAAAACTGGGATAGTGAAATTGGCTGAGAATGATGGTCTTCCCTTGGGGACGCCACATGGCAGAGTCATTCTTGGATATTCCTCTGCTAAGAATTTCATTGCCAACAACCGCCTCCTGTAATTGTTGTGCATATGACAATAAAGATTGTGAATCTTCTTGCCCTCCTCACCTTCGCCTCCATCCAGCAGAGTGATCTCGAAGCTGTTCCTGCGGGGTTTCTCAGGGTTGAGGACCACAGTCAGGTCAGGGTGGGCAGCCAGGAGGGCAGATTTCACCTCCTCAGCATTACGCCCATACACTCGTCAGCTCTTACTGCAAGAAATAACAGATCAACCATCAGGTGGAAATCTGTGCAGGCTAATCAAGTTATCCATGAGGAGCATGGCAGCATATGATAAAGCAAGTTCTGTCCTTAGGCACAACTTTCAGGTACTTTACTTGAGCACTACCATTTTATACTCAACTGCATGCTATAATGTGATATCAGTAAGTTACTCACCAGTGTTCAATGACCACCCTTTGGCCTTGCTGGTCGGTCTCCCCCTCTCCTCCTCTGTCCTTCTTCTCCTGCACGGATGCTTTCTCCTCCTCTACCTGAACCTCCGCTTTACGCTTCGTCCCTCGACGACCTGGACACGTGATGTTACAGGTTTGTTTTCATAACACTGATCACACTTTCATCACCGTCTAGTTAAAGGGACTGTTATAGAGGATAACGTTAGATAAGGCAGTGAGTCAGCTTAGCCAACATAACGTTAACCTATTAAACAAATACTGGCTGATGTGATGTTAACGTATCATTTATCGTTGAATACAGTTTGGATGCTTTGCTCCACTGTTAGCCATGAAGCTAGCTAATGTTAACACCATGGCAACTTACAAGACAAAGTCTAACCAAAGCATGAGATGACAACCGCTGTAACAAATGGTATAACACACTGTGTAATAACTAGACAAGGTATTTCACATCTCTATAATGTGACTAATCACTACGTTGTATTACTTCGCAGTGAGCACGGACAACACACCCACCTGCTTTAGACGCCATTGTTGTTACAGAACTTTCGCGCGCCGGTGGACCGAACCAACATATTTGGCAAAAGGGGTTTTCTAGGGAAGCCCATTTCCGCCAATGTGATGAAAAAAAGGATCCTATAAGTCATTTTAATGAGAAATTTTCTCAAAATAAGGGGTTAGTATCTCAAAATAATGAGGAGCTGACATAAGTCATTATTTCGAGAAAGTTTCTCATTATAATGACTTACAGGATCTTTTTTTCCCCATCACATTGGGAATGGTCTTCCAGGGTAGTCAACCATGACGTCTGATTTGATTGTTTTTTTGTTTGGTTGGTTGTTGATCTTTCTTGCCTGACTTGAAGATCAGTCATCTCACCTGCTTGCTTTTGAACGAGGACGCCAATCAAAATAAGCTTTTGGCTTCCTGCATTTTTTTATTACTGGTATTATAAAGTGGTTTTAGCCAGGTTTCTTGAACACAGATTGCATCTGGTAAAACATCAAGTTCATGAACATACTTTTTAAACTCTTAATTATTTGCAATTGAACTTCTAGCATTCCACTGAAGAATGAGGATTACCATTATGATTTACATGTCGATCACTACTTTAGAAGGTATCATCACAGTTCAGTGGATTGAGCATTTCATATAATGTATCTGCCTCAGTGCTTGTGATCCCTAAATAGTTCCTTGCTGCATCAACAATTCTTGCCCTTCCATCTTCTTGTTAGAGAGCTACCAATCCATCCCAGAAGAGCAAAATTATCTTTTGGATGCTGTGACTCTTTGTCAAAATAATGCCTGAAACTGCAGAAACAAACACCTTCCCACACACAAATGACTGCTTGGCTAGAGTAAAAAAAACCCACAAACTTGCACTCTCACAACAACTAAGAAAGAAGAAACTCTTTATTTATCTAAAACAGATATAAAAGCACAATAAACTGTTGAGAAATATGGGAAAAAAACTTGAAAAACACACAGGAGGACTGTGCATCTGAGAAGTGTATTGGCTCAGAGACGCTCCACTAGGTGTCACCATGTATCCAGGAGATGTGAGCTGCTGGAGCTTGGATCATCAGAGGAGGGACTGAGAACATCCCGTTGGTCACTCCTCATCATTCTGCCTCCATGGGCCACATCTCCTGAACTCTTGGCTGCACATGAGACAAACATTTATTTTGTTAAACTCTAAAATATAAACATTCCTAACACACCACAGGTACTAGCCCTCACCCTACCACAGCCTGAGTTACCTATGATCAGTCTCAGCCAGCAGCAGTATACACACTTCTGCAGAGTATAGGGGTAAAGTAGTGTTAACTGAATTGAATAAAATTGACTGCATACGATTTATATATGCAGAAATTAGAATTCAACTGTGTAAACAAACTGTGGGCTGTATTTCACTGTAAGGCTGGCTAATTGCATCATAAAGAGGGGTCCCCACCACTGAAAGGAAGAAGTCTGTTAGTTACAGTCTCATGGCTGAAGGTTGACACTGTGTCATAAGCTCGACTAACGAGCAGTTAACGTCTCCCCTCGGCTGGTGACTCATAAAATGCTAAGACACGAAAGGAAATAAAAGTTTAGGTTATGATACATGGCTGAACACTGAACAAACAAATGTTTGTTTACAGTTTGAGAGTAGAAGAAAAATCCTGTTGAATGTCATTTCAAGTACACGGCAAAACCCAAGTATAAAGTTAGAAAGCCAACCTTTAAGGCCTTCTATGAATTCGTGCAAACATTTTTCAAAGGTTACAGAAATTGTAAGTTTCAATTCTTGTCCACAAAGCAGTCAGTTGAGAACAAATGGTGATTATCAAACTTCCCTTGTAATGCGTCCCATTTTAAGTTGTACTTTAAACAAAAAAAGCAACAACCTAAATAATTTTTTGGACCATGACATTTCCAGCATGAGCTCTGCATATCCTGGGTCTTTCACAAATACTATACATGATTCGTATTATATTATTTTGTCTGACAGCTTTAAAAAGACAAACCTTCACTGGGCGGCTACTCAGCCTTCAGAGCTTCTTGTAGAGCAGCAACTACAACATCAGGTTGAGGAAACTTCAGCCTAGCAGGCGGACCCATCTTTATTCCAGTCCACAGAGGAGTTTCTTTAGGGACGAGACAGAACAGAATTGTTTAATTTGTAGGAACAATATAGAAGATAATCAGTACTATTCATGTGTTACAAAAGCCTTTGATGATAGCAGTAAAATCAAATGCCTTCAAGACAATTTAAGATGTGTTAGCTCTGATTCTCAAAAACTAAGTAGTCAAAAAGTGAACAGCAACTGGAGTACCAACCTTTTAATAGCAAACTAATCATACATATTAACAAAATAAACACAGGGCATGTATTATGAGTAATTAGACATGGGAATATCGTGTGTTAGCACATGTCTGATTCTTTGTGCAAACTTGGCTTTTCTGCACTCCTGGCAAACACAGCCTCCTGTTGACTGTTCGAGCAGGGTTTAACAAGACGTTCACTCTGAGTACAAGTTCTGGCAAGATTTTACTTTCTTCACTCCCTGACTTAACGCCTCAGATTGTGGTGAACTGAACCTATAATAGCAGCTACAAGTGAGTGAAAGTCCAAAAACTGGGATAGTGAATTTGGCTGAGAATGATGGTCTTCCCTTGGGGACGCCAAATGGCCGAGTTATTCTTGGATTTCTCCCTTCTTGCCCTCCTCACCTTTGCCTCCATCCAGCAGAGTGATGTCGAAGCTCTTCTTGCGAGGTTTCTCAGGGTTGAGGACCACAGTCAGATCAGGGTGGGCAGCCAGGAGGGCAGATTTCACCTCCTCAGCATGATGCCGATACACTCGTCAGCTCTTACTGCCAGAAATAACAGATCAACCATCAGGTGGAAATCAACTGCATTTTAGGGGGAAAAATCATCTTAGTTAAAAACTACAGGCAGCAAAACAAATACAAAGGCTTGAAAAAGAAGGAGACTCTGTTGCACAAGCTTCACACTCTGAAAAAGTCACCTTGTTGCACTAACGTTAGTTAATGTTGTCTACAATGCAGATCCATAATTCCTAAGAGCTGCTGCGTCTTTTAATAAGTTATTAATCTTGTTTGCTGCCTAACGTTCAGCAGGATGTCTCGTGCAGAGGAGCAGTTGTTCCCAACCTTTTTGGTCCAACATCACACAAACAGCCCTGTCAGATGGGCTCAAGTGCCCCTACATTGTACCCCATGCACTAGATGGGATGGCTTTCGTGGAATTGTCCGATAGTAATTCACTGCAGAGAAAACAAGGGCAGACCTGTGAGTCATGTGAGTCCATAAAGTTTAGGATGTTTCCCCCCGTAGGTTTGGTCAAGATTATATTCCTACTACTACCACATCGGGTGACTGAAGCTGGACGTTTAAACCATTTACACATTACCTTTAGCAATCCAACTTTACTTTTATCTTGCTAACTACTTCATGTATACTCACAACACTTGTTGTCAAGGAGTTCCAACTGGGAAATTGAGGCTTACTGTAGCTGAAAGGTTACTATGACAATTAATATGAGCTGAACTACACACCAATCTTCCCAACTCCCCCCTGGCAAATGCAGAAGTGCCTGCTTGGGATTGATTCCCAATCAGGAGTATGTCCTATCTATTGAAGGGTTACAATGAATGTGTACTGTGCATGAGCCCATCTATTAGGGCTGTGGGGGTGTGTCAGAGTATAAAAGGTTGGGACCCACTGCAGAAAAGCACGTCTTCCAGGTCTGAGCGTGTGAGCGACACAATAGACAGTGTAGGAAAGAACTACTTTGCAGATAAAGATCTGACATACAAAACATATGATCAGCTTATAAAAATATGATGCATTATGATAGATGAGGCCACGCAGCAGTATATGTAGTGGTTAGAATAGAGTTGCAAAGTGGGAGGAGTTATTTCAGGCACACCTGGTCCCGGAAGTAAAAGTCCCATTCACTTTTTCCACAGGCAATGTTACATGACTCACAGATAGAGCTCTTCTACGGCTTGGATGGACATGACTTGCCGGTTAAATCATGAGTCCAAAATATTAACAACCATGTCAGACAATATCTGGTTCTTTGACAAAAAGTAGAAGGTAAAAGCTTGTGCACATAAACATTTCAGGGGAGAATTTCACCGTTCACGTGCGCCCGTTACAGCAGGTGGAAGCTAAAAATCATTGTTGGGAAAACTGTTTTTACAATCTGCTGCATAAATCAGTTCACTTTAAATTTTGGGGTCAACTTTGGTTGAAATCAACTATGATGCCGCATTTTGTCAACATGAAGCATTTTGAATTTGCTACCTCTGACTGGACTCTTCTTCATGGCAACGGCAGCAGAGGCTCAAGGGTACTGTAGTGTTAAGAGCCATCCACCATGCCAAAAATGACAGACAAAATATGATTTCTGAGACACAAAGTTAAAATAATTGAAGCTGGTGGTCCTAATGTAAACTTGTATGAATGTTACATCCAAAAGAGTCCTGTGTGTCTATGCAAAGCAACATTGAGGATATTGTTGAAAAGAAAAAATATGAATACAGAATGGAGAGAAACACAAAAGGCTGCTTATACATTAATCAATAAGTATCATGAGTGATCATAAATCCAATAATAGTAGAGGAAGAGGAAACTCCAAGTAAAACTTTTGCTTTTGAGTACTTCTACATTTTTGAAAACATTACTTATACATGCGATTAAGAGCTGAATTAAAGTTAAATATCTGAGTAGTTATTCCACTACAGACTGTAAAGTGATATCAGTAAGTTACTCACCAGTGTTCAATGACCACCCTTTGGCCTTGCTGGTCGGTCTCCCCCTCTCCTCCTCTGTCCTTCTTCTTCTGCACGGATGCTTTCTCCTCCTCTACCTGAACCTCCGCTTTACGCTTCGTCCCTCGACGACCTGGACACGTGATGTTACAGGTTTGTTTTCATAACACTGATCACACTTTCATCACTGTCTAATTAAAGAACTGTTACAGAGGATAACGTTACATAAGGCACTCAGTCATCTTAGCCGACATAACGTTAACCTGTTAAATAAATACTGGCTGATGTAATGTTAATGTATCTTTTATCATTAAATACAGTTTGGATATCACATCTCTATAATGTTACTAAATTACTAAGTTGTATTAGTTCGCAGTGAGCACGGACAACACACCCACCTGCTTTAGACGCCATTGTTGTTACAAAACTTTCGCGCACACGTGGACTGTTCCAAAATATTTGGCTGAGGGGGTTTCAGTCCTTCTTCTTCTTTGGGGTTTTACGGAAGTTGGCGTCCTTAAGTTGCATTACTGCCTCCTACTGGCTTTACTCGTCCAATATTAACCTTTTCTATTACAGTCATTAGTCCAGTTGCTTTCAAAAACCTAAATATCCATTTTTCCCTCCACTGTGGCCAGGATTAAAGCACATCTTTAATCCTGGCCTCCACTCATCCTCTGTAGCCTTGTAATCACAGCCCTTCTTTCCTCTTCATACTTCCTGCATGAAATCTCCTTTTCTTGACACTGATTACAATGACCAGTTGGATGTTTCCCCATCATATGAAGTGTCCTATTCAAGTTGCTGTGAACAGTTCTTAATCTACTCATAATTACTTGCTCTTTTCTGTTGGATTCACTATTTCTTACCCCTCCTACTTTACTTTATAGGCTACTTTATGTAAGCGTCTTCCTTTTGTCGCACTATCCCAGTACTGTTGCCACTGTTTGATTATTTCCCTCCCAGCTATGCTTTTCCCCTCCGATTCTGAAAGTTTGATATTGATTTCCACATATTCTCTCCTGACTGCCCCCTTCGCTAACTTGTCTACTTTCTCATTTCCTGAGTGTGCTGGTACCCACATGAACACTATCCCCTGGCTGGATAACCTTGAATTCGTAAACAGTATTTCTAAGATTGTTAAACTTTGCCAAAAGACCACTGGCACTAACTTGAATGATCTTGGCCATGATTATCTAGTTGGAGCCACTCAGAGGGCAAAGGCCATTCTGGCGGACCCTCAACACCTTCATGCAGAGTTTCGACTCCTGCCATGTACACTTTCCCATTTGTTCTCTCGGCTGTTGGGTTTTTACACGAGCTGTAGGCCTGGTTGCTGTTGTACACACACTTTAACAAAGGACTGATGGACTCTTGATGCTTTTATAGCTCATTGCAGTTTCATTGTGATGACATCTATTGTATGTTGTATGTATTTATGTCTTTTGTTTATCTATTGCATGATGTGTATTGGTTGTGTTGACTACTGTTTGCAAACCAAATTGCCCCTCTGGGACATTAAAGACTATCCAGTCCAATCCAATCCAATCCAGTATACAAGGTCTTGATGATTTCTGGCTGATCCTGTTTTAATGCTTGACAGTGCTGACACTGAGTCACTACAGATGAGTATTTTACTTGCCACCACATCTTCCACCCACTCCAATGCTGACAGAACTGCAAATAACTCGACAGCACACACTCAAATAATCTGACGTTCTCCTGCTGACCTCAGTCTGGTGACTGGGAATCACCACTGCTGCCCCTGTTGCCTCTGTTAGTGGATTCTTTGACCCATCTGTAAAAAGCTGTAAATAATCACTGTAATTCCTGTCCCTATAAATGTAATATTCCTGATCTGCTGTTTTATTTCTGTGCTTAATAATCAGTAGCTCCATATTCACACAGGCATTTCGCAGCATCCAGTCAGGTTTCAACACAGTTGGACAAAACTTAATTTCATGAACTTCTGCTTCTGCTATGCCCTTGCCTATACCCATCCAAAGCTTGTTTTCTGTACTTTTCCCCTTTCCCAACAAGCCTCCAAGACCCTCTTAGTTGGGTGACTTTCATTGTGTCCCCATAGATTTATCCAGTAATTGGGATTTTCAGTATGACAGACAAAACCATTATTAGGAAACATTTGCTTCATCAAACGTCACGTTTTCCTTACCGATATTTATAAAATCATATATTTTACACGTAGCAACAAATATGTATTCATTTTCAAGACAAGTGTAATTGCAAATGTTTGACTAATACAGAAAATATCGGGATTTTGTTGAAAAATCAGTAGGCCTATTTTACCACGCCGCCATTTTTATAACCCATAGTAGTCAACCATGAAGTCTGATTTGACTGTTTTTTTGTGTGGTTGGTTGTCGTTGATCTTTCTTGCCTGACTTGAAGATCAGTCGTCTTACCTGTTTGCTTTTGAACGAGGATGCCAATCAAAATAAGCTTTTGCCTTACTTAATTTTTTCTCCTTGACAATTTTCTATTGCATGCTTATCTGCAATAAGCTAATTTAACTTCACAGGCTACTACAAAGTGTTTGTAAGAACTTAATAACCTTTTGTGTTCTTCACCAGACAATATTTGCTCCTGCTCCTACCCAGAGACAGGACAGATTTCTAACCGTCTTTCATGGGAAGTTGTCCCAGCTGTTCCAACATGATGCCAACACAATCATCTGATGGTACATCCACAGGTCGAGGTGCTTGAGAAAGAGGCCATCAATGGACTCTTTTGTCTCCAGAATTTGTATCACAATTGATTTGACAATGACACAAAATGCTGCACGTAATGTAACACATTTTAAACAAGTTTTCGTTGTAAAGAAACCACGTTTGATACACAGATGGCGTGTTGAGACCTCTGACAGAATCACTGGAGTCAGACTTTTTTTTTTGGTCTCATATTTGCGTCATCCCATCCAGCTAAAACCTAGATACACTTTGAGATCACTTCCCTCGTCTGGCCATTCTGACTGAAGATCTGCGTAACGTCCTCTGCAAACAGCGGGACAGATGAATGCAGGTCCCTAGGGTTGTGCTCCCTTGTTCCCTATTTGTTTGCATAATCCCCAAATGTGGACTTGGGAGAGACGGCTGAAAGACAGCATCCAAAACAAACAAGAAGGAAGTGACAGAAAACCCTGCAGAGCAACAGACGGATGTGTTTGAATACCCCAAAGTCAAGAGCAAATATGGTGTTACCGGAATAGCAATACCGAATCAACGTGCCTCTCACGGTGGATGTGGCAGTCACATTTTTGGGCACTCCAACAAAAACGTCACAAGCTGCGTCTGTGCCAAACATGGGCTATACAACCTCCCAGAGCGAGGCGGTGTGACTAACTGACTCATCTAATCACTGTTCCTTTGTTCTCCTATTAACAACAAACTCAAGACCCACACTTCATCTTGGCCTTGCAGTCACTCTTACTCTCACTGTCGCTGCCATATGATTAAATCTTTCACTCAGCGCATCCCTCTTTTGGAAATCGACCAGATACAAAGACACGTCAAATCTCTACTCTTTCTTTGGATCCCAATCTGTCTTTGCAGTCTGTTGCAGTGTATTTTTAGCCGTGTGCGTAAATATTCAGAGGAGCAGACAGACCGTCGGACAGATGTGCCCCGTCTTCACCCCGCTCTCCTCTTTTACCTCCAACTGACTCAAGACCGGATGCACAGAGCTCTCATGGCTGCCTCCACACTTCACAATGTGTGATCAAGTGCACACAGTGATGCCCACAAACACTCGAGCATGCGCGCAGATATTTCTGTGCGTACACACAAGCAAGCAGAGGAGGAACAACAGATGGCAGATATTTCATTCATAAATTCAGATCTTTTTTTTGTATATTTGCTACTCTCAGCCACAGCATCTTAAAGGTTTATTCTGATGTTTAATTGTTTGATAGTCCTGCTGTGCCTCTTCCTCTTTCAGTGGTTCTATCTGTAAAGCACTCTGTAACTTGAAAATGTGAGTTAACTGGACTATACATGAATAATATACATGAATAATAATCAAAGATGGCTCATGAGTTGAATGAATTAAGTTACATGTTACAGTCAGATTTGCAGTTCCTTCAGTTTGAAGAGTCAGTTCTTACTTTACAGGCCTTTACTTACTGTATGCTGTCGTTGTTCCTGCAGGAGCCACTTTTGTACCAGAGTTTGTACAAAGACAATACGTGAGGCTGCTCACATATTAAAAAGACACACAGCAAGTTTCCATCATGTCAGTCAAACTACAAGATAGAAAAGTCTCTGGAGAGTTTTAAAACCCAAATCACACATGCTAGAAAGTCTCATTTTAAGGAACTAGTGTAGCGTCTGTTCAAAACGTGCCTGTTGCTTGGCCACCGGTATTGCTGCTTGCAGCTTTCTCGAGAACCGCTCATCCAAACAACTTCACACTTGACACTGTACTCCCTTGGGTCCTCAGCAATACACCCGCCAAGTGTGAAGTCGATCGGATGAACGGTTGATGAGATAATCAAAGGACAGACAGACAGACAGACAGCCAGAGATTCCTTCCATTTTAGTTAGATTTTAAGAAATCTTACGCTTATGCAATCTTATACTTCTTCTCCACTGCATTTCATAAGGTAATATTTTACTTTTTACTGCACTACATTTATCTGACAGCCATAATTGCTAGTTACTTTTCAGATTTAGATTTTACATAACAGGCATATTATGCTTTTAAAATACAATGTATTGATAAAGATTAAACCAGCAGTTCCCAAACTTTTTGGCTAGTGACCTCACAAAAACATCAGCGTCTGGTTGGGGCCTCTTTCAGATGTTCATGAGTTGTTAGCAGTTCAACCCAAGAGACATTTCCCCTCTAAAATTCTCACATAACTGTTCAAATGATCCAATACTTCACAACTGGGAAAGATTAGTCACAGAACTTTGTTGTTTTTCTTCTTCTTTCCTCTCACATTAATCATTTCATGACCACTCAGATTCATCTTGTGACTCTCTGGAGAAACCCTGATTATGCTGCTTACACACTGATGCATTATGAACAATCTAATAATGTGATTTGTTTTTTGTTTTTGTTTTTGCTGATAATACTTCTGTACTTTTACTTATGTAGGATTTTACTTGTAACGAAGTATTTTTACATTGTTGTATTAGTACTTTTACTTAAGTAAAAGGTCAGAGTACTTCTTGAAAGCTGCTATATAGTATTCTGCATTTCACTATAATCAGTTCTTTGTGGCTCCAATTTTGTTTGTTCTTCATGTTTTTGGTGCACTTGAAGAATTGACCTCTGTGCTTTGGGCCTCCAGCTTTTGGGGTTTCAAAACAGTTACATGAAATAAAACTGTATGGGTCAAAAGCAATCTCTTTCTCTTCTCCTAAAGTCCTAAAGTTTTTGGCATTTTGTAAATATTTTGGAGGTTTCCCACTGCTGCCCTTTTGGTAGCACTTTATCCAGTGACACACACAAACAAGCACTGGGCTTGTTATTGCTCAGTGGGTGAACTCATGACAAAGCTTCACTGTTTCTGTGAGAATAGTCAGTGTTTCCACTCAAAATGATTTATTCAGATAGACAGAGGATGTCCTCTTCTCTCTGTTTTGCCTGGCTCTTTTTCCTTCCTCTTCCGTTTGGTGAGTCCTCAGGAGCACAGGTTCACTTACCCGGAGGCTCAAGTTTCCACATGCTGGACAACAGTGCTGCAAATGATGTTCATCAATTATGGATGTCACGTTGACTGCAGTACTGCATTGTCATACTGTAATTATAAACCTCTTCTCTTCTATAAAGTCAAGAAAAGATAACCATTCTATTCTTTTTCATTCAGGGTAAACACTCAGCATCATGCAATTGCAGTGAATGAATCCATTTCATCCTCCCTGAAAGTCTCCCTCAGCCTCTCCGTTTCCGTCCCCGGCCCTCTGACGTCAGGGTGTGAGTCTTGGTTCATCCTCTGCAAATAAGACATGTGTGATGGTGAGCGTCAGCGAACACGGCAATGACACGCAAACGAACACGCCAACTCATACGAGCCAACACACAGGCTTGGCCAAGATGAGCATAACCATGTGGGGGACTGTGTGACAGGCAGAGAGAGAGAGAGAGAGAGAAAGAGAGAGAGAGCAGTGCTGGAGTGATAGGGGTTCAGACAAAGACTGAGTGACAGTATATGAAAGGCAGGCACACAAACAAAAGAGAGGAAGAAAGGCACAAGCAAGACAATTAGGATAGAGAGTTGGGGGAGAATGAGTGGGCACAATGTTCGATGAGCACACATCATCAAAGTCTGACGACTTCAGAGAAATTTTCTCTGCTAATGGCCTGGTTGTGTTCCTGCACCGGAAAAACTGAATATGTCCCATGACCACCCAGGCAGCTGCTTTCAGGCATAGAGGGCAAACGCCTACAGTTCTGCCATAAAATAACAACTTGGAAGTATGGGAAGAGCAATCATGTTGGTCACGATCCAAGTTTTTGATGATGTGCATGTCTCGAGGTGGTTAACACTGGCAGGAAAAGCCGAGAGTCCACAGTCAGCCATTACTGCCATCTGCACAATTCTGTGAAATTATGACCCATAGTTAATGTCTTTTTATGTATATGTAGTTAATGTCTTTGAATGTAAGTTCAAAGCTGCATCCGAAGCTGTTTCACAATGACTTTTTGCCATAATGTGAAATATTTATGATTCCTTAAGTTGAACTTGGTCACCGTCTGCATGTAACTGTTCATCGACAGCTTCAGTAGTTTAGGCCAACAGCAGTGATATCCTACTTGTTTCTTATCACAAATAATGTCCATGAAAAGTCTGAACCCACTGATGTTTTTACCATTGTCGGAAGCCTTGACTGCCTGAAATCATGCTCTTTTTTAAAAAAATCCTTCAAGCAAAAGTTCATTATTTGGGGAAATATACTTATTTGCTTTCTGGTGGAGAGTTAGATGAGAAGATTGATACCACTCTTGTGTGTGTGTGTGTGTGTGTGTGTGGGAAATGTAAAGCTACAGCCAGCAGTTGGTTAGCTTAGCTTAGCAGTCTATGGTTTCAACGTGTTTCCACCATAGGCTGTATTTAAAGATGGTCAACATGACAGCTCCCCAAAAGTGAAGCCAAAACATCTCAATCGGGTATGTGACAGCGTTATATTCAAATTTGGTATCTTTTCCACTTCTTTATCAAGGTCACACAATAGTCTTGACATTGTTACCTTAATATTTACTGGAAATGTTTTAGCTGCAAATTTGAGAACAAATATTGAAATCTCTGCACGGTACCTTGTTTGTATCTGCAGGAACACACAATAAAAACCCCACACCTCTACACAACACAATGGAAATGTATTGGGATTTTTGTTCATTACCTATGTTTCAACTTTTATACTTTATCTATTTTTAGCTTTAATGTACTTTATACACTGATTACTCATGTCCATGTGTGTACAGGCTTTGCAAGGCCTGTTAGACTTTGATACACATGCCATCTGTGTGTGCAAGACTGTAGGAGGCTTTGATGTACAGGCCATCTGGGCCTTGAGGGCGCCTTGACTTCTCCTGCCCTCTGGATGGTCAGTCTCAACCTGGGAGACTCTGTCCTAGGAGGTGGGAGCAAAGACAAACCATCAGGTGCACCTGCCCTTGGACATATCGAAGTAAAGACAGTTGTTGTAAGAAAACCCAAATGGTATTATTTTTAGAAACAGCAGAGGCGTTGTTATGTCTACCTGTTGTGTGAAACCTGTAAGTCAGCCCCTTATCTGGGGTATAAAACTGGAGTGTAAACTCTTTTCGGGGTCTTTTGTCTCTGTCTTTGGTGGATGGTGCAGAGGCCCATATGCATATGTGAAGGAAAGGCCTAATAAATCTCTGAAAGAAAACTGCTTCGTTGAGATTCTCTTTATTTGC